>CM035814.1:66325376-66695376 GCA_020458035.1 Magallana ariakensis | reverse complement strand
TATAGGTAGATAAGCTCAATGCAAAAAAAATCAGGGGAATTTAATCGCAACCAGGTTATTCATGTTTAAAATAATGTCAAACTCATCACCATGCTTATTGTCTATACGCCTTCGTGATATTCAAATAAAATTATGAATACATTATTCATGTACTTTTGGCGGGGAAATTTTCGTCATCGTTTTATTTTCACCCCAATTGTTTTCATTGACAGAAGGCAAGTTTTAAACGACCGGGGCTAATTGAAAACAATTACATGTACTCATTTTAAACAGTAATTTCACAAAAAGAACATGGGCAAAAAGAACCACGTGCACAGTATAATGATAATTAGTTCTTAACCTTAAGATTATAACATTCATCGAGACTGACAATTGGATTAAACTTACTTGAGCTCATCGGGAGTGGTATAATGCTTGTGTAACTGCTTTCCCGTCGAGGTTATTTCCTGGAAGAAGGTTATATAAACAAGTTTAGCTTTTTAAAAAAGCTTACCGTCTTTAGAGCAAACTTTAAACAGCATTAAGTTATCAAAGAAAATTCATTTTTTTTTCATAAAAGGTCGCCTTCCTCTACATGCAATGGATTTTGAAACTTTTTAAAAATATATTCGATCAGTGCTTACTATCTATTCAAGATATATTACTAAAGTCATGTACTCTTCAAACAATTGCTCTGAAAAAATATAGTTCCATTCATGATCAGCAGATACAACATTACAACAAGTGTTTAGAATATCAATCTATATGTTATACGTGGAAGAAAACAAAATTAACGTAAATGATTTTTTAAAAATCACTTTTCCCCCAGAAATATAAATAAGAAGTATTCATATTCCTACGCTACCTGCCTCCTCGGTACAGTCTTTTACGAAAATAAGGTCATTCTTCGATTGACAATTTTTTCCACCAATGAATATTGCTTATCATTACAACAATTATATTACTTTCATGATTATTGTACGTTAATTATCACACAATCTCTTCTGAGAGAGAAATGTTTAATTAATTATTGGTTGTGTATGAGTGTGGGTTTTCTCTTTTTTCCCTCATTACGGAATGGTTATGCAACATCAGCGCAGATTTTTGATCGCCCTCGTGTTGACCTGAGGCTATTTGTGGGTATTTGTTGTGGATGCAAATGTAAAGTCGCAACAAAATATAGTTCCGCGGGGTGTGCATACATTTTCTGAATCAAAGATTGTTTTTAAATAATAAAACTATATATAAATGTTGTTAACTATTATTCATGGTAAAGAAAAAATATAAATATATACGTGTGTTAAAATACAGTTCAGAAGATTTCTACGCTAGTACAGAGTCATTTACCCGCCAAACATACCAAGGAACGATCATGTGCGCACTGTTTGTGACGCACTACTGGTGACAGTATTTGCTACGGACATGAAGAACTATATACACTAGTTTGTTATCAAGTTCATGATTTTTTACTTAAGATCAGCTGAGCACAGTGAAAATTCAAGTAATTTAAAAGTCGAATATCATGGATATAGGGTAACCAATATCTATTCTTGTTATATATGTACCTTAAGCGTGCGTGCCTAAAATTGAGAAATGCGTACCACGTGCTTGTGAGTTGAGATCGACTATAATAGTAGGGGAAAAGAGATCTTAGGAAGGGTCGTATTATTTTAATAAAATCAAACTTAATACCAGAGCATTCAGCACTTGTTTTACTGATATTAGAACCATTTTAACAAGACCTTGGACTTTCAGTAGGACGTAACTATCTATTCTTGCGTCAAAACAAGTTAAAAATGACGCTGGTACACCGATTGCGTAGTCTTAGCTCAAAAGCCAGATAAATCTTGTTGGTTTCAAAGAGCCATGGTTGTATGGCCAGCAATGAAATAGACAGGCCTACGTTACAATGCTGTTTGACACATCTACCCAAAATCCAAGCTCCTGTTAAAATGGTTCTATTTTTACCATGGTTTTACCCGACACCGTATCTACCGTATCAAATTGTACTTGCATAAACAATCCAAAAAGAAAAGAACAAAAAATTTCAATAGATATTATAGAACATTGCTTTCAATTAGTTGTACTGAAAAATTAAAGCCTGAATTTCATTGATAGCTAATTTTATTGCTTTTTTCGTTTTCTCACTTTTTAAGATTTAAAATCTACGAAAATTGTTAAGTCGTACGTAAAAAAGATTATCAGAAAATTATCTCCCTTGCGCCGAACAGATTTTCAACGAATGAAATAAATGTAAATTTTCACATCATGTATTTCTACCAATCACAACCCGGAGACTGTAAATTATTTCAACTCCAAGGAAGACGGTAATAAATCAAAATAAGATTGTATGACATGTTTTGTTTGTTGTTTTAAATAAAGTATAAAGGAAAATCAGAAGTGACGCGAGTATCGCTTCTTCCCCATACATTGATCCAACACAGAAAAGTTTTCCTCTTTTTTTTTTTAAATCCAACAAAGAATGTTTCATTTTACTGTAAAATAATGGTTGATATGTTGAATTTTTCATTAGACTTGTTTTCATGCTTGATAATTCTTATAATAGAGACGTGAAGGTAATTTTATACAAATATGACTGTACCTTTCTCTTGAGGCTATTGAAGCAGTAATTTGAATTGCTTTGTAATTAAAAATTAAAATACATTCAAAGTTTCTCAAACTTTACAAAAATTCTATTGAAATGCTTTGTTTTAATTGAATTTATAACTTATTGATAATAAACACATACTTTTATCAGCTAACTACTATATCAGAAAGATATCAATTAAAAATGAGCGTCTTTATTTTAGAAAATATTTTTTATTAAAAAATCAAATGCAAAAACAACACGGATATTAAATAAGAACATAACATGTTTTTAAACTATTACTAAAGTTTTGTTTTTAAGTTCTTGTTGCTAGACATTACCCGATACCGTATCTTTTTTACTGATACCGTATCAATTTTTCACATTTTTGCACTTGCATAAACAATCCAAAAAGAAAAGAACAAAAAAATTTCAATAGATATTATAGAACATTGCTTTCAACTAGTTATACTGAAAAATTAAACCCATAATTTCATTGATAGCTAATTTTATTGCTTTTTTCGTTTTCTCCCTTATTAAGATTTAAAATCTAATTTAAAAAAAGCAATCAGAAAATTATCTCCCTTGCGCCAAACAGAGTTTCAACCAATGAAATAAATGTAAATTTTCACATCATAAATTTTCTACCAATCACAAAGGAGAGAAAGTGCACAACCCGGAGACTGTAAATTATTTCAGCTCTTTGCCCTCTTCCAGGAACACGGTTATTTAACGATAGACATTTGTTCTTGTTTAAATTCATATCATTAACACTTGATTACTTTAGAGTTTGTCTGACCTTATTCCAATGATGACATGCAAATTAACACCATATGACTATTTGATGGATTTAAAATTATTAAAGGCCGGGTGAACGCTATGGATGAAAATATAACATTTTAAAATTACATAATCATCGAATAAAAGGTTTTTTTTCATAAATGCAAAAATTGTCAATACTGTTAATTGATGTTTTTGTATCGTATATATCGAAAAGTAATACAAGAATGTCTATCAATGGAAGCGACCTACTCCTACTGCCATGTTGTTTAAATTGTGAGTTTACCGGGTTGCAGTTTATACAAAATTTACAACATGACACATATCAATATATATTTAGTAATACAATAATTTTACACATACACACCTAGCTGCAGGTCTGTAGCTCCAGACCTGCAGTTAATATATCCCCTACCCGAAGACAAACGAGAATTAATTTAGGAAGATGCACTGAATATAAAGTACGTGATTGTTGGTAAATATGACGTTTAAAAATATTTCTTCCCTCTGTAGTTTTATTTCTAAAGCAAAATTCCCCATTTTTTTCTAATAAAAAAATTGTGAATTCTTGATCAACTTTGGATGTTACAAATTCTCTATTATACAATTAAGAGGGTTGGATGGTTGTGACTATATATTTAGATTATATTAATCTACTTGTGTTGAAGAGCTCTGTATGAAGATATAGAGAATGTTCAATAAATGAAATAAATAAAACGAAAATATCAAGAATTTCTAAGTACATAATAGTTTATGGCTATCATATTTGAAATTTAAGGTAGATCTGATGGTTAAATTTTCGACAATTCAGTTTCCTTTAGACGCACCAAAACGTTTACTCAAAACGATACAATCAATCGGAGCACCAAGCAGCACATGTATTAGTAAGAAAACTAATGGAGTACTTGCATAACAATACTGAAACTTACCAAACCGGACATATTCTTCACTGGGGGCTCCAGCATAGTGGACGTGGATCTTCGGAAGTCATCTGTCGGAAACGAATTACGTAAATCAATGTAAAATCTAGATTGGCGTCGACTTTCAGGCATGTATAATGATATTTTTTTCATAGAATACTATAGTACGTCAAATCAAATTGGTATATCACGGCAAATGTCTTACTGAATATCTTTATTTAGAGTACCCCTCACCCCCCCCCCCCCCAAAAATAAATTCAAAACTCAAAATTCATTCCACGTGCGCGTGTCTTTTTGAACATTATGTCATTGATAGACTGACATTATGATACCACTTTAAATAACATACCAGCTGAACATATTTACATGTCAATTCTAACTGTCTTAGGAACAAATATACGATAATGTGGTACAAAAAAGGCATTGAACATGCGTACATTTAAAATCGGAGGAAAACGGTAACAGGATTAAAGTCTTTCAGTGTGCGTATGTTTGTAGAATGGAAATGCATGTGTACCTTTTAACAATTTTGTCGGCGCTTTCTATACAGCAAGAATATTTAAACCGTTCCGATTGCCAGAAGAAATTCTATTCAATCATTGCAACAAAGGCTTACTTAAAGTTTATAAACTCTTTGTACTTTTGGTAGGGAGGTGGGTATACTCAGTTCCGATTGGCCTGTATTGGGAAATTCATTCTTAATTTACAATTAAGTGAAATCAATAGTCCCAAACGAAAAAGTCCACACAATAGGTGGGATCTACCTTTAAAAGCATATTGAAAAACAAACAAATGCTATCTTGGTCTATATATGTATAAACATGGACACCCCTAACTGTGCTTTCCAGTAACGATTTTTGTTCAGCCGTATAAAGATTTCAATCACTTAGGTATAGATTATGATTAAACCCGATGAATATGTTGTATGACTGTCTTTAAATATTCTGCAATAACTTTAAATATCGATATACTTGATTGGTCTTTGTGCAAAGGATTTCAGTGATAGCCTTTGGATTAAGGGTCACAATTCTGATATATATTATAAGCCCACTTAATTCATACATACACAATGTCCTGTCATTGAAAACGTCCCACGGGTCATTATTATTTCAAGAAATTAATAAGTGACATCCAAACCTCCATACGACATATAAAATCAGTGATTTTTTGGCGTTTTCATTACAATACAAGACCAAAGCTCGATGATGTTTTCAAAAAAGGATCAAACTTTTGGCGACTTATTCCAAGCGTATACCGGTATAAATTTCTCAGGGTACTTGAATTGATCGACACATATGCTAACAGTAACTGCTACCGATTTCCATGACCTGCACAAGAGTCTATTGATTTTAACCCCTTCAGAACTTCACGGCGGTCTAATCTTCAAGGGGTGATAAATTTCTTTAATTATTCAATGCTTGACAAAACGAATAAACTGTAGAAAAGTTAATCAATACGTAGAACTGGTCTACGTACCATTTTGATCTTGATAAAAAAAATGAAAATTGATAATTTTACCTGGTCCACAGGTAGTGGTAGTACGGCAATGTTCATCGGGGAGCTTGTGTCCGGCTGTATCCATATCCATTCTCCTAAAGCTCGGGAGACGGGGGTGGAATAGCCCCTCCTTCACGGCCGCGAGCTGGACCCTCCGGTGGGAGGGATACTGGTAGGAGTAGCTGGGGATCTTCATCGGATACGCTCCTTGCTGGACGGGGTCGACGCTGACAGTTGTCATTTTCACAAGTTCAATAAATATATGTGATCGCTTTAAGATTCGCGTATCCTCTTATTGTCAGACACCTGTGTAAAGAGGCTCTTATGAACGTCTGGGGGGTTTAATCCAGGTATCGATAGCTCCCAATATATTAGCAACAGTAATACCCGAGGACGCCAAAACCATTGTGACGTCACGCTTAGCAACTGACAACAAAAGGGACGTAATTGATTACATGGTTAAATACTGATGGGTTCCAAACGAAACAAGGATAGTTAACTCTGATTCTTTAAGCCAAAAAATCCAAAAGTAATTTGCATCGTTTATTGTTTAATTAAAATCAAATAATAATAATAATGTTAATAGTACAAGTATTTGGTTACACTAGACAACAAATATTGCGAAATTAACCATAACAAGTTGTGCACTTTTACAAACAATTATTGTCAGACTGGACACAAACAATTATTGTCAGACTGGACACAAATGAAGCTCTGCTGGTCTCGGAACTTGCAACCTGGCAATTTGAATAAAGATTTAGTCCACAATTGATTCAAATTTCATATAAGATTAAAATTATACATTTTTCAAATAATTTGTTTAGAAGATATGAAATTCACAGTTACAAGTAATAATGTAGAAAGTCATGCCAGTATTTTTTTCTCTCCGCAAAATTAGAAACATATTACCGGTACATTATTTAAAAAAAAAAAACATTTTAATTTATTTTAACAAGTTGTTCCATGGACCAAACAGATGTTCAAGGAATGTATGATTGGGAAAAAAAATATCAGTGACAAAAAGAGTTTATCTTAATGGAAGACTTGCAATACGTAAGAGTGAAAAATGTTTTCCACTTATAAACAAAAACATGCAAATTTTATATGGCTATATAATTTTTTAAAATAATTACATATTTGTAAACTTATAAGATTTTTATACATATAACTGTATGAGAAATATTGAAATATTTACATGATCTATTTGAATTTATTTTACAATTTTTCTTGTTTAAAAAGCAATCAAATCAAATCATTAGCCAGTTAGAACTTTTTCAATATAATATCATAAACAAATAATAATTAAAAAAACTACTTTGATGTGATGAAAGAAATATTTCCATTTCATCAACACATAAAATTTAAATGGAAACATAGAAATTTTGCTAAGAAGTTCTGCTCAACAGTAAAATTGATTCCATTATGTCAAGGGTTTGATGTCCACTTTGAGTTTAAAAGTAGACACCTAACCCCTGTCATTGCGGCAATGTGTACAAGTGTAAATTCAAAAACTTTCCCATTCAGTAAATTTTGCTCTTTTCGAACTCCAACAGCCAGATTAAAACCATATAAAAAATAAAATACATGTACTCCATGCTCCCATGCTAAGCATCATAATGTATGAAATTAAAAATGACTTCATACAACTACATGTATCATTTTATTACTCTATAGTGTATTATCGAAATATCAGGTCCCATATAAAATAATCAAAATGGTCCAGCTAAAATAACGGTAAAATGATTATCAATATCTTCTAATTCACTGAACATTTTTTCCTGATATATGTGCATATACCGGTTTATATATATATGTTTTTGGTCCCCAAAATTTTTTATTCAATACAAGTTTATAAAATGAATATTTATTTTAACGTACAAAAAAAAACCGTAATAATTCTAATTCTACACTATTTTTCTTCTCTCTTTCTAATAAAATTGCTTGAATCTGTGGCCAGAACTTGCTTTGTGAAATCTATTGAGCTACTTATAAGTTTTAAAGTGCTAACAATACACTGAAAACTTGAGAAAGTCTGCCTTGTAAAAACTAACTTCTTTCATTTACCAATGTTTACCGACTAGAGAATTTTAACATGCAATCAAGAAAGCATTCTAGGCAAGATATGTTATAAAAGTCCAATACACAACTCACCTCTGTTCAACAGAGTTCAACAAAAATCACTAAAAAGGGGGGTATGTGTTAAAATACATGTACACTTCTTTTGTAAAAATCATCATTATTGATCCCAATGAATAACAAAAATAAATATATAAGTATAAAAGTCTTCATTGTTGTGTTTTTTCTCCCTCTCACTAAAAATGAAATTGTATATTAATGCCTATGAATTAGAAAACAGGGAGGGAAATGAATACCATTTAAAATATGCAGCAGTAATTACTGCATCATGTGCTCAGACAAGTCTGAATAAAAACAAAAATAAAGGACATCCATAAATAAACAGAACATTTCTTACAATGTGACCAAAAAATATCATTGCTGCTGAATAAAGGATTTGCAAAACTATGGACAATTAAAATCCATAAATGCATGACATTTAGATAAAACAAATATAATGCATTGGGGAAAGGAAGGGGGTTTATATATCCAGATGCAGAAATAAAAGTTAGCAAATAATGTTAAAATGAAAGTAGAGCTGTGAATTGTATACATCATTATTGACCATATATAACATATAATACATATGGACACTTTTTCAATTGATAAAAAATATGAACCAACATCAAAACATGTAAAAGCTGTGGATTAGCACACGATTGGATCTCTTCATAAAGTAACGACTTCCGTGTTGGGAATCTTCTTGGGTACCGGTGCCAACAGATGGTCGTGAACTTCATCATCCTCATCGTCTTGTTCTGTGACATGGTCGCTGTCGAAGGATTTGGATGACCGCTGGGAACTGAAGGACATCTGGGATGAGGCCTGTGAAGCCTGGGACATTTGGGAGTGTCGGCCTGGGCCCCCTCGCTGGGGTGCCAGGGTCAGTCTCTGGTTCACTGGCTTCACTGTGATGATCAGATTTGAACTGTTTGCAACCATCATATCTGTCACCTGATCTAGAGTTTTTCCAGCCACTTCAATGCCGTTCACTTCTAAAACTTCATCATTGACGGCTAAAAGTCCAGTGCTTTCTGCCAGACCACCAGGCACGAGTCTTGAGATGAAAATTCCAGGGACTTTTTCCAAACCATGCGGAGTGACCCGAACACTAGTTCCATCTCGAATATAAAATCCAAGTGGTTTGTCAGACCCGTTCTTCATTAGTTTCACACGCCGGTGATGCTCAGGAACTATATCAACATCGATTATTGCAGACACACGACGAAAGTCTTCAGGAAGCCCAATATGAAGCTTGGACTTTGTACCAGGTACTGGTTCATTTGTACCACTGCCCATCAGTTTGGAAATTTTATTCTTTTTCTTTGTTATTGTTCCATACCCATTCATTTGTTCGTAGCTCTCTCCTGCATTAAAGAAAAACAGACATTGAAGATATTTCATAACCATTTAGCCTCCAATAAATAGGTTTTCAATCTTCAACAACAAATTGCTCTTTTGTTTTAAAATAATTTTTTACAAAGGCATGTGTGTTTAAGATATTTTCCTTTAAAAAAATCCTCATGAAAACCAGTGACATTTAACTATGGTATACTCTGCTGACCTTTTACCTCACCTTTCCAAATTAGTGATTTAATTGGTATCATTTTGTAAAACTCTGACAGGACATTAATATTTGATTGATTAGAATAACATGCTTTTTTTCATTTATTGAAATGATGTACCGTAGATACAGTAGATGATCTATAATCATATTCAAATGACTATAACAGAACTACTAACATATGTTGTACATATTCAAATGACTATAACAGAATTACTAACATATGTTGTACATGTTGTATGGGTTTTTGGGGGCTTTAAAATGTACATATTTCAAAATCTAATGCAATGCAGCATACAATTAAATTCCTGAAATCTAGGTCACAAAATAATAAACTAGTACTGCCAAATGAGATGCACTTAATGCTTCTTCAAGTGTATATTTTTTATCCTGTTCAGTTAAAAAGGATTGAGTTTATCAATATACAATCTTGATGTGTGTCCTGTGTAAAATACGCACAAATTTTGCTCAGGACACATAATTTCATTATATGTGCATCCCAAAGGACACAATACATTTAGAAATACACATACACATATTTTCACTGAGAAATTCCAGACCCATGAATGTTCCTTTCTTATCCTACTAACTAAACGCCCGAAATGTTCCGAATAAAAAAACACACTACTACAAAAGCCGAAATCTCATTGGTCAACAATTTGTAATTAACCAATGAGATTCAATGTAAATGACATTACAGCAAGGAAATTGATGTCTATCACGATGCTACCAAATAAAACAGATAAAATTCCCGAACCAGGATAGATTAACCAGAGTTTATGAAAAAGTAGACAAGTGGCATTTAATCATCTTAAATTAATAACAACAAAGAGGTTCGTTCTAAAAGAAACGCTGATCCAGAACGTGAAATAAATGATTATTGATAGTGGCAATAAAGAAACAGAGAAAACTCGGAAGGGTCCCATTGACGACACTTAGCCTGTCTCTTAGTATGGGCATTTAGAATCTGAGTTTAAATAAACATAACTTGTTTGATATTTATATTCTTTGTGGAATAAAATATGGACTGATTGTTTTTGACTTGTAACTTTAATTATGATTAAGAGGGATTCTCTGGACTTATAAAGACAGTTTTCAAAATGAATCACTACGAACCTAATTTTCATCTTCTGCAACTAAATTAATACCTCATTTTTTCTCTACATTTCCAAACATTAATATTTTATAAATAAAATTACATCACCTTTCATCTGAACCATAATTCGCAGCAGTGGTTTTGCAGTGCTAAGGGCTTTCTGAAAGTTTTCATTATTGTTGATTGGAAGTAGGTCACCATGGGTGTCGGTGTAGGTTATCACAAAGCTCTGTGGATCAATGTTATGTAAAGCAGACAGGAGTTTTTCAAAGCCTTCATACTCTTTCATTTTATTCTTGTCCACCGAAAACCTTCTAAATTCTGCATCATACTGCAAGAAAAGATATTGATGCATACAAATGAATATTCATATTTTTAAAACAGTAATATAGAAAAATATATACCTGGTAGATAAAATTAAGAATTTTAATAGAAATTGCCTCTTACAAGAAATTAATTTTATTTAGTTATAAATGAACCTGTAAGTAGAATTATTTTTCATGGATGTGTGGTAAAGACCTTTCCCAATTACAATGTAATAACATTTCTAGCTTTCATTTCATGTTTTATTTTTTAAATGCACATGTATTTTTATAAAAGGTTCATATTTTATCTACAATTACAAGACATATTTCTCGATCCATACATATGACAACAGCTTTATTGAGTACTATCTAGATTCCATTTCATCTATATATCTTATCAATGTGCACTTATCCTGAATTGCATTGACTTGTAAACAAAAGTTTAAGTAAATAACGACAAGGATACAATAGTATTTAAAGGATCAAGCATGATTAATAATTAATTCTTATGTAGTAGTAATTGATAAATAATTTAATCATTATGATCAAAATTACAGGTTCATCGGTCATTGGAATTTTCATTTCCAGATTTCAGATAAGATATTGTGTTTTAAAGTCAACATTACATAATTTTGAAGGGTTAGCAACTTATTTGAAAAGAATTTTACAATTAGATTTTGACCAAGGTAAATCTTTCAACACCTATTGTTGGGTTACATCATTGATCAGCTATATTGAATGGGATTACAAGTGTGTTACACAAAAAACATCAATAACAAAAGCATATTTCACTATCAAAACATGACTCATTCAACACATGTATGCAACCGGCATATCTATCAATAAATTTAGCATTTATACTTTAATCTATAATATTGATCATTAACATGATCATCCAAATGATTGATCAACCTACATTATGAATAGTGGACAGTTTCATTGCCCTATTTTCTCTTTTATAACAATACCATGTATGTTTTAAGATATATAGGTCAGTTTGACACAGAATGTGACAGGTGTGAATGCCCACAATAACAGCTAAAGGTATCTCCCAAATATTTATGCTCTGCGTCACGAATTCAACCGAAAGCATTCTATACGATAAGCCTGATCCTCCTAAAATATCATAAAATAGAGACACCGATATCGAATAATAGTTTTTGTGACATTGTCTGAATAGGTTGGGTTGGGAGGGGCCCCCAAAATAGATACACAGGCATATATAAATTATAATGGCAGGTGCAGGTGCCCGTCGATTTTAACTTCAACATCGCAATCTGATCGCGGTGTAAATGGAATCCTTACCTTGCTTTTCACCTCAACTAACCCACTCTCTCCACGAAGCGAGGACTTGGATCCCTTCGACATCATGGAATAAGCCCTAATCGGGGCTGGTCACCTCATTGAAGTTTATTTTGGTGGCTATCAAACCTTGCGTAGGCCAATTTTGATGACGTCACATTTCTGATACGAAACTCTCGAAACAAATCGAAATATATGTGTGTGAAAAAATATTAACTACGATGATAAAAATAGTGATATATTCAAGCAAGCCAAACACAATGAAAGATTCCAAGGACAATTTTGTTTAATATGATATAGATATGTTTTTATAATTGCACTTCCTGTTTTTATTATAGAATTAAAACCCAATACGTAAAATTTTCCGGATTATTTATCCTGGCGTCATGGGTTTCCGATAGTCCAACACTAAACGATGTCTCTAATGATTATCTCTTAAGTCAACAATTTTAAAACTTTATCATTTTTAACCTCAGACATAGCATCGACAATCGTTATTACTAAATCAATGAAAAATCGTCAGTATATGCAGTTCTTTGATACAAATAAAATTGATGCCGCATTTGACCTTTAAAAATCAGCAACATGTGTTTCCGATAGTATGATTCATCAGCAAATTTCTTCAATAATAATTGAAATAAAAAATGAAATAACCTTTTAATTATATCTAATAATGTTTTCAATTGTTTTTAAAGTGTTTAATTCAACTTAAATCGTTCAAGTATTTAATTTACCCCATAACTACATTTCATCACTTAAACGTTCTACTATACCATTATTTGTATGATTATACGTTACGTTTTAATTCAAGACGAAGCTTAATTTATAGCGCTATTCGGCTTCGATTCTAATAAAAACTTTACAAAGTCACGTAATAATTTTAGCATGAAAATACGGCATCAGAAGTATATTTTACCAAACGTTAAGCAAGTTTAAATATTGTAATATATTCTAATTAAGATTTTAAGCAATTTTAATGACTTTTATTAAAGTAATAGTAAAAAATAGTATTTTATCAGTCACTTTATTAAATGTGTGATTTAAATATTTGCAAGCAGCATAACTAGGGTAGTGCAGATTTATAAAATCGAAAGGAGACTCCATTCGTCATTAAGAAAATGACGTCATTTTGGAGAAAACTCACGCGACCAAAATAAACTATCGGAAACACATGACTCCCTTCCCCAACATACAGAGAGAGAGAGAGAGAGAGAGAGAGTCCTTAATTAAAATTTTATGTGAACTGATGACTGCTGATCGAAATTAAATAAATTTCAGTGGCGTCGGAAGCAAATTAAAGGGGGGGGGGGGCTAGACTTATCAAAAATCTTGTTAAGCAACCTCCCTAGCCCCCCCCCCCCGGGTTCCGACGCCTTTGTATTTGATAATGTAACTCTAAGTATTAATCATGTAAATAATAACCGTAAACGCATATATATATATAGACAAAATGCATTTACTTAATATATACATGTGTATAACCAATGCCAGATGACTGGAGCCTTAAAGTAACATTTTGTCGAGATCGCTCAAAAAGTGTGAAGGCACATGTAGGTGGATTGGCTAAACATAGAGCAGTATTTTAATATTATATAATAACAGAAAGATTTGTAAAATAAAAATTCTGGTACGTTGCTGATGCCTTTTTTTGCTTTTTTGCATTTCTTTTGCGATTTGATTTCTCGTCACTGAAATGACCTAACTGATAAGAATGAGGCGAAACAATCCTATAAATGAGACTGATTATTCTAGATTTACTTCACTCCTTCAAACATTATTCACAATGAAATCTGTTATCTGCCTCGCCTCTCTTTTCGCTGTGGCATGTAAGTTACATTTTCTTTTTTATATCTTTGAAACTGCATGGTTTTAACACGCAATACTAGCTATAAGATATTAAAATGTAAAATTTAATTTATATAAATATTTTTATAAAGATATTTAATAGCGGGGTTTTAAAAAACTGAAACACGCTAGTATTCAACACGGAAGAAAACAAATATAAAGTTTATGGCATGCCAAACATAGCAAAATTATCTTTTCTAGTTATATATTGTATAAATTAAATTTTTATTAAATATTATATAATTTTTGTTTATATTGTATAAGATTCTAATTTTTAATGTACAATTTTTCATTTCCAAAGTATTATTTTTATTTGTAAATGCATTACATAAAATTTCAGTTTTGTATCATTTTCAATTTGCATTGTACAAATATACATTTAATTTACACTGCATAATTTTAAGTCATATTGTATAATTTCCATTTGTTTTGTATTATTTTCATCATTTTTATTGTATGATATATATTTGTCATTTTATAATTTTTAATATGTTTTAAAGATTATTATAATTCAAATAAAAAAAATCATACAATACAGACTGAAAATTATACAATACAAATAGAAAATTATAGAATATAAAACGAAGTATTACACAAAATGGACAAGTTTAAATATTGTCAGTTAGGATAACACGCCATGGTGTCATAATATATAGTTGTAGTTAATTCTGTTTTATTTCGATAGCCAATGCGTCACAAACTGATCCTGAAATGTCTGATATATATATATATATATATATATATATATATATATATATATATATATATATATATATATATATAGATAGAGAGAGAGAGAGAGAGAGAGAGAGAGAGAGAGAGAGAGAGAGAGAGAGAGAGAGAGATCTTCAACAATCGATAACATGTAGCAGTGTTAAGTGGATTTAGTGACCTATAAATTGACTTCAAATATTGCTGACATTTATTAGTGAATGATGTCTTACTCAGTCATACTCTTCAGACTTTAGATTTGCTATACGTAGATTATTTCGCACGGAAGCCTTAATTCTTACTGAATTTGACCTATTTGTTAGGACCTTTTGTTAACTTTTATTTTATAGTTCATATTTGTTTACTTATCATTGTTTTGTTTTGAACATATTTTATTGATTACTCAAAAGGATCAGAAACAAGTGCTAACAACTTACTAACTTATCATTACCTTGTTTATTTTGTTTATTATATGTGGAGCGTGTGATGGACATACGTGGTTTCATTAAATTACGTTTCAGGTATTAACAGAAACCTGAATTTTCTCAATAAATACACTGTAGAATATAAAGCATTGACACGAAATATGCCCTTCTTTTTATCTATATGGGGTCAGAATTTTTCCTTCTGTAATATATATGCAACTCAAACATTGATGACATGTTCTATTATATATGCTGATAACGTGCGGTAATCGGTTTTTTGATCGCAGTTCGCTATTCGCAATTCAAAAGTGAACTGCGTTCTAAAACGCAGTTCGCAATTCAAAATTTATCATTCATATTTGGGGCCTGAAATTTTCAGGGTTGTCTACTAGTGTTAAACCACTACCACTTTTCATTATAATAGGGTTCTATGAGTGTGGCCCGAATCTCAAAAACTAGAGATGACCACATTACCATATTTTTACCATGGTAGTGGTATACCACTAGTAGATGACCCTGAAAGTTTCAGCGCCCAGGGAAGGGGCCCTCGATGTTTCTGAACCCGATGTTTAAATCCCTATTATAATGAATAGTGTTTTATGAGTGGGGTCCGAATCTAAAAAAAAAAAATATAGATGACCACATTTTCATATTTTCACAGTGGTAGTGGTATACCACTAGTAGATGACCCTGAAAATTTCAGGCCCCGAATATGAATTAAAATTTTGAATTGCGAACGCAGTTCACTTTGAATTGCGAATAGTGTTTAATGAGTGGGGCCCGAATCTCAAAAACAACAAATGGCCACATTACCATATTTTCACAGTGGTAGTGGTTTACCACTAGTAGGTGACCCTGAAAATTTCAGCGCCCAGGGTAGGGACTCTCGATGTTTCCGAGCCCGATGTTTAAAATCTTTTTATAATGAATAGTGCATTTTTTAGGGCCCCATATCTCAAAAACTAGAGATGACGACATCACTATATTTTCACGGTGGTAGTGGTTTACCACTAGTTGGATTATGTATTATGTTCTCTTCCAGATATCATTTAGCTTACAAGCTTAATAAATCATTTTAAAACTTTATTGGATAAACTATATATATATATATATGATTCGAACATTATCTTTTTTCACGATTTGCACGAAAAACTATTTGTACTTATTACAGAATCAATATAACTTTGAAACTTCAAAGTCATATTGATTCTGTTATTAGTACGAATGGTTTATTCTATACACTCGGGTTACACACTTTATTTTCTTGCATCAACAATATTTCATGCTGTTATTATTTGAGTGGTCATTTCCAATTACCGAGGCGTTTGAATTGCAGAACAATCATTCTAATTACCCGGTTTGTCGTATTTGCTACACATAAACAAAATATCTCATAATTTTATTGCCCCGCAACATTAAAACACATATACTGTAGGAATAATTTAAGAGAGCTAAATATAATCAGTAATTTGAACTGCTTTCTTCGGTGGTTCAATCATTACGTGAACGGACCTTAATAGTTGCAAGTGAACGGACCTTAATAGTTGCAAGCCTTGTTAATGCAAGCGGTTATAATGGTTGAGGTTTTTTTCGATGTCTTTAGTTTGTCAAGATACCTTTTCGTGATATACATGTAAATGATGCGCAGATGTCCTCACTATGATACAACTATGATGTAATATTTATTTGGTTTAGGCTGTTTCAACGTTGAGCGACAATCTAGCTGTCCGATGTTCTGCCCAATGAACTACGCCCCCCTCTGTGGCTCTGATGGCAAAACATACAGCAACGAGTGCGAGCTCCACGTCACCAACTGTCTGTATGTACCAGAGAGAGAGAGAGAGAGAGAGAGAGAGAGAGAGAGAGAGAGAGAGAGAGAGAAAACTGATTGAGAAACTGATTGATCTGAGTTTGACCATTTAATGGAAATTAATTTATCATTGATCGCTGATATGTTCAATATTAGGGAGGTTTTTTTGTATAAATGAAAATATATATCGACTTTAAAATTGGTTTGGTTTTCCAGTCACAAGGTGAACGTGGTCAAAGTGCACCAAGGAAGCTGTGACGGTTCGGATCTGACGCAACTCCTCGGCGTGTCACGCTAAGGATCTCAACAAGTTTTCTGTAAAGCCGTAAATAAAAATTTCTTTGTTAAGTCTTTATTTTTATTTTTTTTTTTATTTATCACTATATAATTTGACCATGAAACACCATGAAATTACATTTAACTGTCAGGTTCCAGGTTAAGTAGATTTTTACATCCATTGCTATTCAAAGTATTATTAACAAAAACTGAATCTAGATTCGCTTTACATTTATAGCTTGTATGAAACAAAAATACATTTACCTGTTTATATATTTACAATTCAATCTACACTTTTTTCACTTGTGTATATATATATATATATATATATATATATATATATATATATATATATATATATATATAAATTTCATATGCATTATTTACTTTGAATCATTACATATATGTGATTTTGATCGATCACAAATTAGAATAAATCCACACAAGGTCAATCTCAAAATTAAATAAAAAAGACACCAATGAACTATGTAAAGACTATTTGTCATAGGTACATATATATTTGAAATTAAGAAATACTTATATTAATAAGCGGACATTTTTAAACTGGTAAGAACTGGATTAAGTTGAGTTCAGTCTTTCGAGTTTTTAAATGAATCACAATAGATTTTTCTTTAATAGGAGAAATAATTGGTGGATGTTATTAATCTGTTCTGATAAACCAACAACAAAATTGAAGATCTCTCTATAAATCATTCAGTTTGAGTGTTAAAACGTATCATTGATCAGTTTGTTACACTTTATCCAAGAAAATTGAAGAGAACTGGAATGCTAAGTTAATCTCTCGCCCGTTTTGTATTAATTGTTTCCAGTTTCAACCGAATGGTTGAACAACGATCGGTTTCCTCAAGAAATACATGTAAATGAGAAAACACTTATGGAATAGTTTCAAAGATGTTTTGGTTGAATAAATTACATGTATTTATGAATATTGATATCTATTCTGTCACTGAGCGGTTTGAAATTAAATATAAACACATGTTGTACATATTTTAAGAGTGATAAGCGTGCGAAAGTCCGGGTCTGTCGTGCAATAAAAGCAAAGACTTGTACAGATAACAGAACGCAGTTTAAACTGCGTCTGCAAACAGCCATGAAAACTGCCTTCATTTTCATCGTCCTTGTCGTTTTTGTATGTAAGTATAACTATTAAAACTTTATTGATATATTGGCGGGCCTCAAGATCGAGTCTCACAACGGTTCTAAATTTCTTTTATATATGTACTGAAATGGAGAGACGTGTTCATTTTGACAAGATGCGATTTTTACCCTTATTCGACTTTTAGAAGAAAACTTAAAACATGATATTAGGTTTATTCTTTTGATTTTAAAAATGCTATAGAGAAAGGAGATAGAAGGTCTCACGGGCGGAATTTGATTTGGACTGGGTGCTTGTGTTCTTAAAAATACTACAAGTATATATTGACATCTTTATTACTGTATTTATATCAATCTTTGCATGCTCAAATGTACAATGTCAAAATAAATAAAATAGTGCGCGCCGTTGAATGGGTCTACTGCTACAAGTGAAGATGCCGCTGCGTTTGTCGCGCCGCTGTAGCAGTCTCTACTGCGCCTACCTCGGCGTTCTGTATTTTTTATGAACGCAGCAGGCTCGCCTGAACGCAGCCCCGGTGTGACAGGTTTTTTTGTGGGTTTTTTTATCTTTCCTCTATTATAAATAGTTTGCACACACCGTTGGAGTTAATGCTTGTCTGTTCAGTGGGAGATAACTCTGCTTACTAGGGGTGGGTCTTTTTTTTTCTATCACTGTTATTCAAATGCAAAATAATAACGCGAAATTATTGGCAATTCAAGATATGATAGTGCAACAATATTTGTTAAATCTTTTGTTTACGAATATTATACAAAAACTTGCAACTGATGCGATAGATATATTTGTTCGATTTAAAAACTGCAGTAGATATTTTAATCATCAAATAAATTTAAAATTAATTCAATTCACTAATTCTTGAAATGTCCTTTCTGTTCATATTATTTATGTGTTGAATAGAGGCTTTTCATATCTCTCTAGATGGCGACTTTTTACAAGTTGCCTAACAAACGCAATGATATGAATACATACACACAATAGACAGACACACAAAATATCATACAATATAACGATTGACCATGCAATATTGAAAACTAATTGGTAAATACAAAAATCTATATACCTGTACTTGTTGTTACCGCGACATTTTTTGCATTGCGTCCATACGACATGGATCATTGAAATATTGGATATCCTAATTGCAATGAATCCTGGGTAATATTTATTTTCGTGAAAAAAAATTCCTCCTTCTTAAAATTATTAGTATATACAACTTACTGCTTTTCATTGCATATCAACCTATCCAAATCATCAATTATTGATTTTATACATAAGTATTGACTTTCTTTCTACAATCCCAGGTTGTGTGGAGCAGTCCACACACTGTAACATGGTGTGCCCCATGAGCTGGATCCCTCTGTGTGGGTCTGACGGCCACACCTACAGCAATGAGTGTGAACTCAGGGTCACCAACTGTTTGTACGTATACTAGCTACCGCTACTCATTCAATCAAATGTCACCAATGGAAGTTTTGAAAGTAAACTACACTCTAAACTAGCAGCTGTTAGTACTCGAAACTTAAAGTACCATGTTTTAATAAGTACACTCTTTTTAAAAAAAAAATCTAACTCAAAGGCCAGAGAAGGATAGAAAGCACATCGCGAGCACAGTTGCTTCCTCTATTTTGTGTACAGTATTTCTGATAATAGTGAACAAAGTTCTGTATAAATATTTAAAAGCTGAACTATATGTAACTATTTTACATCATCTACACTCTTGTTTTAGGCAAAAAAGCAACATAGTGAAGATTCGATCCGGCACTTGTGATACAGTCACAACTGGATAAGTCAACTTTACCATTGTTCATGTATCCAAACAAAATGAATTATAATAAACATTTAACCAGACAATGTATTCTGCTCATAAATGAAAAAACCTACATTAAACTTTAGGTTGCTTAAACTGAGCGCGGTCAGCTGCATGAGTACCGAATACTTTTTCAAACTTAAAATTTTACATTCTCGTACATGTAAGCTGTTAGAACTTGTTTCTAATCCTTTTGTGTACACTTGTTTTGTACAATAAAATCTGTTCAATTTAAATCAAATCTAAAGTCAGCAATCGGTACACAAAAAATATTCCTACTATGTACACCGACATGTTCATTGACCTATGATACTTACAAATACTATAATTTATTTATACCAAATTAATCCAAGTTTTAAATATGCTCGGAGTCAAGAATTTTCGCTCATTGTAAAGACTTTGGTAGTTAGCAAATATATCAAAAGGTTTGTGACGTGTTTTAATTTTTTTTAGAAAGATCTAGGTTCAATGTCTACTTGGTAGGATCCATTGCATTCTATGGCCCGCCAGTTCTAACTTCAATAATGTTGTTGGTTTGGTGCTATTCGCTCGAGATCACTCGTGTGATGCGATGAATCGTACAACGGGTGGCGATGATGCGAAGATGCGACAGCGAAGAAGCAACTTCTAGTATATGAATAGTCTGGTGCCGCTTTCTGGCGTTAATTTTAAGTTTTTAAAAGAAATGAATTCAAATATGTATAACATGTTATATATGTCTCTGGTATAGTGCAAAAAAAAATCAATATTTACATTCTCGAGTGTCTTTTCCTATGATAACACTTTAAATCGATTTTGTAATGTATAGTTTAATACATTTCATCAATGACTAATTGCTTGAAAATTATATAAATATAAATAAGTAAATCTATCATTATTGGATTGATCACTCCCGAGCGTATTTGATCATCTCATAATACACAAAGAATGATTCCTTATTCCTTAAAGGTATATGTGGCGTATTTGGAGTAAAACTTTTGACATGAGTTTGAGTAAAAATATACATCATACTTCTTATAATTAGACGTTTCACAAACTCTAGGCCCATAAAACATGTTCTGTCTTTAGTTATTTGTCTCTAAACTTTGCTACACGTCTGATGAACATTAATGTAATCCGCCATTTATAACGCCACTGCGCATGAGTGCGGGAAGACCTAGCATTGAAAACACGATGGAAGAAGAGTTTGTTTACAAATTACAATCACGTTTTTCATGTCTTAAATTAAATAATTCTTATATCAGATGATACTTGAAGCATTACTATTCCGATATTCATTAATGTAGAACGATATAAATTATTTATTAAGTGTAATAAAGACGAAGCACGATTTTAGCATCATCGACACGGTAAACGGAGTAAATACCCCTCTCCATGAGGGATGCATGTACATGTACTGAGAGTGTTTATTTATTCTTTATTCAAAAATTCCTCTAAACGAAAATCCACTTGTGGTTTAAAACTTATAAAGTAAAGACACGGGACACATAAAGCACGAACCTGACTATAGCAAAACCCCTACAACTTCATCATGGAAACTTAAGTTCAATTCGACTTTAATTCCTGTTCCATCAATCTACATGGTCTCCGATGACAATCTTCCCTTTGTTCCTATCCTTGTCGGTCTGTCTCTTTTTTCTTTCATTGCCAAATCTGTCAAACTTAACGGTATACCTATCATTCTCGTCGTCGCCATTCTTGTTGATAGACCAAGATGGATGTCACGTGACCCATTTAAGGCGGGGTTATTAAAATCTTTTGTATTTTTTGATTTCTTGTATCTTTGTTATGCGATTGACTTATAAAGCGTAATTTGTGTGAAAGTCCTATCTTTAAGTAAAGAAATGAAGCAAATAATCAGAATTTGTTATTGTTATTCACTAAAAATACGCCACATATACCTTTAAATAAACATACATGTACATGCATGATACAAGATAGAATGAAAGTCAGTATGTAATATATGAGCAAACAATCTCAGTTCAATCAATTTCTGCAGACTCTTCACGCCAGCTAGAGCATTGTGAGCAGAATACTGTCCAGTGAACAGTTTAACTAATTTTTCTTCCTTATAGCAGTTTTAACTTCCTCTTTATGTGTTACTCTTCGACACAACTGTAGGATGTCAATAAATCCTCTGACAGTTTTAGAGAACGTCGAAAATAAATATAACTCCTTTAATCTGTTTAACGAAACGTGTAAATCAAAACTTTGATGTTAATGAACAAGATTTTTTTTCTTTGACTGTAGAAAGGCGATAAGGTTCAGAAGTGCGTTTTGAAAAAGTTCACTATACACTGCTTTGCCATGTAGACACAAGCTGTTTGATTCACGACAATATATTTACATCCACCGAGTATGATTCCCTCTATTTCTTACGGACACTTTAGTTAATTCATAGCTCTATAGAGATATCGACACACCCCGTTTATCGATTGGTCAAAACATACAGCGACTGAAACTGATAGGAGATTGACAGGACTGAAATCTACAGGCCCTGTTTATCGATTGGTCGAAACCTACAGCGACTTAAGAAAAATCACGGACTGCACGAAATTATCATGATGATGTTAGACTCAAATTCCCTTAGGATACGATTTGGCTGTTTCTTTTATCTAACGGACTGTAATCTATACTTATAAATTAAGGCATTTTGCCAACAAACTTCGAAATGCCTGCACCCGAGTAACTGCTCACACCTTTGGCATTTCAACATGTGTGAGTTGATGTCCGTAAGCTATAATTGAATTTTACCTGATAAGTAATTATTGTAAGGTAAATTAAAAACCTACTTTCATTTTCGATAAACCAGCCCGAAATAGCAAATATGTGAGTAAGGTGGTGGACACGCTTTGGCGGATCCAATTCAGTGGGAGTTTGCATCAAAAAATATACTTACAATGAAATAATATTGAATGATTACGTAAAGAGTGATATATATATCCTGGGAACCTATTTCGGGTATACATAAGAATTGAGATTTGACAAATGTTGAATAATTCGTTTCTTGAATGTGCGATTTTTGTTTTGATGAATAGAACTTTCCAGAACGGGGTAAGCAAGAACGCGGTTTGGCTAATTAACGTTATGTTGAAGAATGTAGGATGAGTCACCATGCTTTGTGGGCAGATCGGACATCTGGTTGATTTAATACAAAAAAGTTAATAAATAAAATGGGCCGATAGACGCGATTTTATTTTTGATGGAAAGAACTTTATAGAACGGGATGCCAAAAAATGGGGTTGACTAATTAACACTATGGCGAAAAGTGCGTACACTTTTAAATATTTAAATAACATATACATTTTTTATACCACGACAGATTGGTAGTAAACCTAATAAATTAATTTGTTGACAGTGTTTTATCTAAATTTCTTATTTTGGGCAATAATAAGTGAAATTTGACATAAAGAACAAAGTTCTAAAAAGAAACACCACGCACTATACACCCACACTCTGGTTTGAAATAAGATAATAGTCTATTTTTTCCAGTCAGCTGCAACAAAAAGAATTAAGGCCATGTACATGTTCATGTGTATATACTCCATTTCAGCTTAGATTTTCATCCCTGTCCTCTCCTCTAATTTTTCAGCCTCGCAGTTGCTTTTTTATTTCAATTTTATATAATATTTTAAGAAAAGCAATTAAGAAAAATTTCGGACACAATACATAGAAAAATGAACAAAAAAACTGGTTCAACATATTAAGCATTGTATTATAATATAATATGCGAATATAATATGTGAATTATTTTTAATCCCCGCGCTTGCGCGGGATATCATCTAGTTTAGTTAATTTAACTTACTTTTTACAACTAATTAATGAATTTGTTAAAAGAAAGATGTAAATATAAACAGTAAAATGCTTTCTTTGATGATTCATGCGGGTTATGAAGATAGCGATCATTGCAGAAATTTATATATATATATATATATATATATATATATATATATATATATATATATATATATATATATATATATATATATATATATATATAATTGTCATTAATCACATTATTTAGATTCACTTACAGAAATTTTAATTCTTTAAAATAGAAATTTTTGTCATGTACAAATTTTTATTTTAAAGAATCTTAATTTTTGTACAGGACAAAATATATGATAATAATCAGGGTAGCTGGCAGTGTGCAATATATAAGTCTAGTTGATATAACTGACCTGATGAAAAATGAAATGCAATAAACAATTGAAACAGTCACACACATATAACTATAAAAAAAACATCCACGCAAACAAAGTTAATGTTTAAACAGGAAACATCGCGTCCTTTCCTCCGTCCATCCGTCTGGTGTCTTCATATCGCGTACAGTAGTTCCAAAGTTTTTTTACCTTTAAATTTAGAAATCATATTTTTAAGGTTCATCTGATCGGTTCTGTAGATCTGATTGACAATTATTATTACGATGGCCTAAATTTATGTAAATTTAAGGAATAAGGAATCATTCTTTGAGTATTATGAGGTGATAATTTTGATCGGGGCGTGATCAAATCCAATAAAGCCCGAAGGGCTTTATGATAGATTTGGTCACGCCCCGACCGAAATTATCACCTCATAATATTCAAAGAATTATTCCTTATTACTTATATTTACATAAATTTAGGCCATCGTACGATTAAATATTTAAATATAAATAAGCAAAACCCGCTGACACTGGAAAATGTGAATATTCAAAATTAAACTATCGAACTGTCGTGTAAGTTTCATATCTACACTACAAAATCCTTACTTTATTTATGGAAAATTTGCAGTATACTAAACAAACGCTTAAGATATCTGCAATATTATTACAATATTAAATCGATATCTATCATGTTTTTGCTTTAAAATATGCGTTTATTTTTATGACATTTCATCATTTACTAGTATTCTATTTAAATTTACACAATGGCTAATGTCATGTTTATAATACAATCACATTTTTATTATTGTACACTCCAATTCGTTATACAGTGTACTTGTGAAGGCCCAACTACAGATTTTAAAAAAATATTCTTTGCAGAGTGTATGTGGGGGGGGGGGGGGGGGAAGCACGTCTACCCCTCTAAATATTTTACAACAATTGTCTTGGTCCATCGTCTTATTTTCATGCAAATTCAAAAACTTATCAAAATCCATAGGAGGTTTGGACACCCACCTTCCCTCCCCCTCCCTCATGTGCGCGAGTTGATGTTCTCTCTGAAAAGAGGAAATAAGAAATAAAATATTTAATTAATGAAAGCAATTTTTAGAACGCCCACCTAATTTAAAGCTGCTTAATTTGATTTTTTGTTTATAACAGTATCAAATAATTTTCCATACAAACCAAATCTCTCAGAAAGTTATGGACTTTCTCCTATTTACACCTCAAGAATCGGTCTCCTTTCAAAGTGAGAAATATTCAAAGTAAATAAAAATAATTCCTTTTTGGGCAAACGAAAAAACAAAACCAAAATATCCATTATTATACACAGACTTAGCATAGCCATCGTTGAAAAGCGTACACAAAATTTGATATAAAATCGAACCAAGCAGCTTTAAATAACAGCACCTTCCAATGAATTCACAGTACAGATAAAGGTGTTAATTTGTTTGTTAATAAAACTGCATATATAGTTGCTCCTAAAGGCATTCTTACAGAAACCAGATTTTCAACGAGATGGACAGAGAAACTAAGCAGAACAATAGGGTTTCTCTTACCCCTTTTTCTTCGAATTGGGTTCCGTCAAAAAGTTCCATTTCCAAAGGAGGGCGTCGCGGTCTGAACTTGACTGCTAAGTTAACAGCGTCCAAACACAAGAGCCAGGACTGCTACGAGTCCGTCCAACCGGAAGTTGAACAAAATTACGAATCGTTTCAACGAAAAAAAGTTTTACACGGTCGGTTTGAATTCTTTGGACATCAGAATGTAGGCAAGGAAACGTTAATATCAAAAATACTAATGACGGGGTCCAGTGTCGGGCAGGATAATTTAGGTGAGTACAAAAAAAAAGAAGAAATAAAATCGAGTGTTCCCCAGATACATGTAATTTCAAGAAGTAAATAAGTTCTTTCGGGTTTTTCCCCTGCTTTTTGGCAACACATTATCTCATTTTATTTATATTTATAATGACATTAAGATGGTTTTTAATGATTATTTCATAGGTTATCTAACTATTCACACAAAGGATGCTATTATTTCATTGAAAAACATGGAAAAGAAATTAAGTACGGTACGTATATTATAGCCACAGTATGTTTGTTTTTATTAATTTATTTTATAATGATAATTTCGGGGCGGGTCAAAGAAGTATAAAACTATATCAAAGATGTTTTGTAGGAAGTTTCATGATATGTTTTATAAAAGATTTTTTGCGGTAGTGATTTTTTTTAAAGTTTGTTTTGTGTTATTATTAACTTTTAGTTTGTATATTTTTTTTGGGGGTTGATAAAATTAATAGTATTATCAAAACACGATAAGGAATTTATCATTTGCAATGAAAATTGAAAACTTACCTTTCCTCCCTCACAGAATGATACCCTAGTTGAATGCGACGACGCACTTGCTCCGCCAGACCCGGATGTTTGCGTGGTCATGTTTTCCCTCCTGAACAGGTCCTCCTTTCAGTACGCCAAACGAAAAGTCCAGGACCTGAGACGTCAACATAACGGGCAAATTGCCATCTTACTCATTGGGAACAAAGCAGACGCCATCCAGAGTAGAAGAGTACCTAGCAAAGGTACTGTACGCATTTTTAATGAGCATATTTTTACAGCTCGGTATGGTATCTTCAGTAATAGTACATTTACCATCAAAAGGTCCATTTTTTTAGCAGCTACATGTACCGCCTACCGAAGTTTTTTTGGTTGTTGGGTTTTTCTTAATAGTTTGAACATGAGTTTTAATTAATAAACTTTTAATCGACAAATACTTAAAAGCCCATTATTACCATGTACAAGAAATTTTCTTTTTACATGAAATAACATTTTTTTTCAAACAAACAAAAAGGTCAACCTTACCATAGAGGTCAACCTTACCATAGAGGAACATTGACAGTTCTAAATCACCTCCTAGTACAACAGTAATAATTTTTAATACTATACAGTGAGAGTTAATTTTTATCAGAAAGCTATGGGTAGTCTCTTTCATATACTAAGGAAAGGTTTATTAATTTTTGATGCATACTAGTAAACAAATCATGTTTCTGGAAAGGTTTATTTTCAGCATGGATGAACTTTAGATGTATACTAGTAAACAAACCATGTTTAAGGAAAGGTTTATTTTCAGCATGGATGAACTTTAGATGTATACTAGTAAACAAACCATGTTTAAGGAAAGGTTTATTTTCAGCATGGATGGACTTTAGTTGTTAAGTAGACTGATTACCTGCCATCATCTATATAGTTTGGTTTAGATATAGTTTGGTTTAGACTAACAGCTGGAAGTGGTTTGCAGTTTGGTTAACAATATTTTTTTTATCATTTAACTTACATTAAAGAATGATGGATCGTAAAGCGTCGGTACATTTTCATCATACATTGGACTGTGTGGTAGTAAATCATGAAAATCGACCTTGATACGACCAATCAAATCGACCTTGATACGACCAATCAAAAAGCAGATTATGCTGATGATCAGGGTTTTTTTTTTTTCATTGTAGAAGCCGGTCTTGTTGCAAGAATCCACGAGTGCCAATACCTGGAAACCGCAGTCATTTATCCACAGAGCGTTACGTCAATCCTAGGTAAACTAATGGACTCAGTTCAAAGCCGGGACGAGAGGAATACATCGGTTCTACGTAACATTCAAAGATGTGTGCGACGATGTTTTCTGCCCCGATGCTTCAAAAAACTGACGCCATGACGACGTCATGCATCAAATATTTTATCGGAAAATCCATATTGAAATTGAATTTTGTATCTGAAAATAAAGTTGCTAATATTTGCTAATCAAATCACTATTACAAGTGACAACTGACACTTAATTACAAACACGAGTAAAAGCATATGTGTACTTTTAAAAACTTTGAGTATGGCGTGTAAAACGTTGCTTTATTCAAAATTCTTGTGATGTATATTCAAAATCTTGTGATGTATGTTCGAAATCTTTTGATGTATATTCAAAATCTTGTGATGTATATTCAAAATCTAGTGATGTATATTCTCTAATCTTTTGATATATATTCTATATCTTGTGATGTATGTTCTATAATCTTGTGATGTATGTTCTATAAATCTTTATATCTATAAATTTTTTATAGTTTTATGAAATTGACGTGGGTTCATTAATTATGTGATATTCAAAGAATATAATAAACAAATTTTAATTATGGAGAATTTGTTGGGTTTACGCGCGAGAAAATCCACATTTAAACTGCATATCACTAGATAGTCACTATCACAAAGATTTTCTATATTTTAAGTTGACTACATATGAGAAATGAAAAAGAAAACCCACGTTATATCTGAAAAAAAGATGCCAATTAGAATTTTAATTATTCTATGATAATTATTAGATAAGAATTCCCGATGCATGTCAGAGTCACACTTTTTTCAAATGTTAGATAGCTTAAATTACAGTGTCATAAATAGGCACAGAACTTGTGTCTGGTATATTCTGACTCATTATATTATATGATTTTAAATTTAATTTTTTAAAAATAAAATGATGATTTTGATATTAAAGATCCTTCACAAAATGAAAGAAAAATCAAACAGAAGTCCAGGGCGCATTTAAAGTAAAAGAATTCTAATACTAGAACCAGACAGAGATAAATGAGAGAGGTTGGGGGGCGCAGTCATTTAGGCCGAAAATTCTATACTAGTATAGTTTTACGTAAGGGTAAATTTAGGCCCGGGGTCACCTCTTCATAGGGGGTAAATTCTATACCAGGCCCATCTTTCCGGGGGAAAGTCTAACCCGGGCCTGTTTGGGGATAGTCTAACCCGGGCCCGTTTGGGGATAATCTAACCCAGGCCCATTTGGGGATAGTTTATCCCGGGCCCGTGATTCCTGTCAATATTTGACCCGGTATTGTAGCATAGACTCCCCCCCCCACCCCGCATAGACTTTTCAACCGGAAAAACGGGCCCGGTTGAGAATCCCCCCCCCCCCGAATTTTCCCAATGAGAAGAATGATCCCGGGACCAATTTTTCCCCTAGGAAAAACTGGCCGGGGTAAAAGTATTCGAGAGAAAGCCAAAGTTTTAGGTCGGGGCACAAGTTGCATTTAACAATGATGAGAGATGTGTAGTTCCTTCTGCGCTCGCCCCAACGGTCACACCGTAAAACATATTACAAACTATCTGGACAATGTATAATACATGTAGATCCTGTATAAATAAAAATCCATCCCCCCTGGATATTCTTATGTTTATAATCAAGTCCCTTGTCTAACAGGACGATTTTATAATCATATCACATATTGAGTATTGCAGTTCTCCAAAAGATCCTAAACAATTGTTTATATATATGATATAAACCTACATCATACTCTGAACCCTTTGTGAGACCCAAGAATCGTACAGGCGCCAGAGTATAAACAATTTTAAAGTATCAGCAATATGTCAAAATGCTTGCATGTAAGTAAAACCGTATATTACAACATTTCAAAAAATCGATTGTGACCCCACCCTACCCTCGGGGGTGATGATTTTCACAACTTTGAATCTATACACACTAGAGGATGCTTCCACACAAGTTTCAGCTTTCCTGGCTGACAAGTTTCTCAGACGAAGATTTTTAAAGATTTACTCTGTATATTCTTATGTAAAAAAAATCACCCCCCCCCCTCATTAAGGCCCCATCCTACCCCCGAGGGTCATGAATTTCACAACTTTTTTCAAGATTTACTGTATATATTCCTATGTTAAAAAATCGCCCCCCCCCCCCCTTGTGGCGCCTCCTACCTCCGGGGGTCATGATTTTCACAACTTTTTTCAAGATTTACTGTATATATTCCTATGTTAAAAAATCGCCCCCCCCCCCTTGTGGCGCATCCTACCCCCGAGGGTCATGATTTTCACGACTTTAAATTAACACTAACTGAGGATGCTTCCATCCACGTTTCAGCTTTTCTGGCTGATTGGTTTCTGAGAAGATTTCTAAAGATTTACTCTATATATTCCTATGTTAAAAAATCCCCCCCCCCCCAATTGTGGACCCATCCTACCCCCGGGGGTCATGATTTTTACAACTTTGATTCTACCCTACCTCAGGATACTTCCATTAAACTTTTAGCTTTCTTGGCTGATTAGTTTCTGAAAAGAAGATTTTTAAAGGTTTACTCTATTTATTCCTATGTAAAAATCGACCCCCCATTGTTGCCCCACCCTATCCCCAGGGATCATGATTTTCACAACTTTGAGTCTACTCTACCTGTGGATGCTTCCTCATAAGTTTCAGCTTTCCTGGCTGATTACTTTCTGAGGAGAAGATTTTTAAATATTTACTCTATATATTCTTATGTAAAAATTTGCCCCCTCCCCATTATGGCCCCATCCTTCCCCCCGGGGGTCATGATTTGTACTAAATGGAATCTACCTTTCAGCTCAGGTGAACTAAAAACAGGGCATTACTGGTCCGAAAAACTGACGCCCAAAAAAAAATCCGTTGAATGAATGTGCAGCGTAAAAGAAGCGTAAATTGCTCCAACCCAGGTTATACGAGTATAACTTGGGTAGATATTGAGTTCATTCCTTATAATTTCATTTTCTGTAATTTACTGCACAAATGGAGTGCGGTTTATAAAGCGTAAACTGCCCCAAACCATTTTATATCGTATAAAACTAATAAATATTGAATTCATTCCTTAATTAATTGAAAGCGTATCAATTTCATTAAACTACAAACAAAAAATAAATAAATAAAAATAAAAATAAACGCAAAATTTTCGTTTATTTTATTTATTAGTATTTGGTGTTTTTTTTATCTTTTGGAATGTTCTCCTTTATATATATTTTCACGTTTGCAGTATGGTCTGAGTTCTTTGAGAAATATTAAGTCATTTGATTTCATGTATTTTAAAATATGTAATCACTGAAAATGTACATATAATGGCGCATTCATTGTGACCCAACCCTACCCTCGGGGGTGATGATTTTCACAACTTTGAATGTATATACACTACCTGAGGATGCTTCCACACAAGTTTCAGCTTTCCTGCTGACTAGTTTCTCAGACGAAGATTTTTAAAGATATACTCTGTATATTCTTATGTTAAAAAATCGCCCCCCCCCTTGTGGCGCATCCTACCCCCGGGGGTCATGATTTTCACGACTTTAAATTAACACTAACTGAGGATGCTTCCATCCACGTTTCAGCTTTGCTGGCAGATTGGTTTCTGAGAAGATTTCTAAAGATTTACTCTATATACATGTATTCCTATGTTTAAAAACCCATCCTACCCCCGAGGGTCATGATTTTTACAACTTTGATTCTACCCTACCTCAGGATACTTCCATTAAACTTTTAGCTTTCTTGGCTGATTAGTTTCTGAAAAGAAGATTTTTAAAGGTTTACTCTATTTATTCCTATGTAAAAATCGACCCCCCCCCCCATTGTAGTCCCACCCTATCCCCAGGGATCATGATTTTCACAACTTTGAGTCTACTCTACCTGTGGATGCTTCCTCATAAGTTTCAGCTTTCCTGGCGGACACGAATTTAAGTTTTAAAAATGAGAAAGGGGGAAAGCGTACTGTCATTGAGGCGGAAATTCTCTACTATAGTCTGTCCCAAGATATTATGCAGCACATCATCGATTTTTAATAAAAAAAAACCATACCTGTGAAAGAAGTGCAATTAAATTCGATGAAAGGGAAACTCTCCAAGATATCTTCATTGTCACACTATCATTTTTCAGTCAAAAAAAAATCACAGGATCGAAAATAAATTTCTTACGGAGATTTATAATGGGGAATCTTTTATCCATTCGGAATCACTCGGAATACCTCGCGCAATTTTTCAACGTTATCATCCGGGCATACTGCAATATAAAATCCCCGTAGACATCACATTTTTTAACCTTGTATTGAAACCTGATAAGCTAACGGGTGCGTTTCAACTGAAAATCTTAGAAATTTTTCATACTTTTGAATGAACATCGTTTATTAAACCCTGAGGTATTAATAAATATTGAGTAATTAAGCAAAATGTGAAATCGAGGATATCTTGGGACAGAGTATAGAATTTTAACCCTTCATTTATGCAACTGTTTTAAAAATAGTGAACGTTTAGCGTATAATTGCTGTGTTTTGTGATTTATATATAAAAATATATTTATATTTTAAAAACTATGTCTTAAAGTAGTCCGAGTATCGCACTACGTCATAATACAGATTTTACAATATTGGTTCGACTTTTACATAGCGTGAAATTTCTGTTTAAAAAAATTTTTAAAAAAAATTATGAACCAGAGAAAAAAAATTGATAACCAACAAGGTACAAAAGAAAAATAATACTGTATTTACACTTTACACTTTTGACCAAATTAAACACAAATTACATTTTACAGATTGATCAATTTTCTCCAAAAGTAAAGAACATTTTTAGGGGGAAGCAAATCTACGTATTTTGTAAGATATTTTTAAAACTTAGAAATATTATATAATTCTCTCTCTCTCTCAAATTTCTAATTTGTTATAACAAATTGATAATCTGTTATAACAAATTAATAATTTGTTTTAAAAAATTGGTAATTTAATTTATTATAACAAATTAATAAAAAAAAAACTGCTGCGGCACTAATACGCTTCCGTAAAAGGGGGTTGAATTATAAACAATATAATTCTACGGATATTGTTCGTCAATTGGTTCAAAAACTAGAATCTCTTCCACGTAGGAGAACTTCCGGTATACTCGTGACGTCAAAATTTTTTCATCAACAAATCGAGGATTCTCGCCAATATTTAGCTGCAAAAGATGTCATATGCATATTTGTTCAAATACATTATAATAGGAGATACAGGTATTTCTTTTGTTGAATATCTTTAGGGATAGAACAGACGTCTGTAGGTTTTTGATACGCAGTAAGCTTTGTTTTTCTGTGGTGTCATTAATGATGCCATTGATGGTAGGGTTATTGATTTTGGTATCAAAATGGCTGTCACTGAAAAGAAATCTAATAGTGAAGTTGTTTAGTCAGTAAATTAATAAAATCATGTAATTATAAATGATTGTTTTGGTTTGTTCAATATATACTTATTGAATGTATATCTGTTACGTGTTTGACATATTACTGAATTTTGTTTTGCGTTGCAAATCGATATTTCAGTCGATTCTTCTGTACTTTGTTCAGAAGATGACGCCTTGATAAATACACATAATCTGTTTCCAATACTTAATAATACTATTCATTATAACAGGAAAACTAACATTTATATAAAATAATTTAGTTTGTTTGTTGTGAGAGTGAAAAATGTTTTCCTTTTTCTTTTTTGATTTAAGGAGTAGGAAAGTCATGCCTTCTGCTCCAGTTCACAGACAAAAGGTTTCAACCTGTACATGATTTAACAATAGGTAATTTATTTGTGATTACGAATTCCACTGGCAGATGTTTAGTTGTAGAAATATTGCATAATCATCACCATAAAAGCATGAAGTTTGTACTGATTAACAATTTAATTAATTTATTTTGAAAGTAACTACTACATATTTAATATATGATTTTATCTGTATAATGTTTAATAGGTGTTGAATTTGGAGCTCGAATGATTACCATAGATGGTAAACAAATTAAGTTACAGATCTGGGACACAGTAAGTATATTTTATTTGGTTTTTTAATCAGTTATTAAAGTGTTATAGGAGGTTAGAAGTTCTTAGTTAATCAAGAAGGCTCAATTCATTGACGTTTAAGTTAACAATTGGTTTCTGATTTTGAGATTGGTAATAAATAATGATCCAATTGTTCAAATTTTTGTTGGAAAGTTTTATGAGTATAGTGAGTTTTAAAATTCACAATGTTTTTCTATTGTACTTATTATCATGTATCATTCCATCCCCTGTTGTTTTTGGTACATGTTTTATTGTGATAAAGATAATGGCAAGCAGGGGCTTGTCAGACACGCTCTACTGATTACTGGTAATTGTTAGTACGTCACGTCCTTGGGCAATATTCTTGCTTCATAGTAAAACTGTGGATAATGAAATTTAAAAACAAAAATTGGATATATCATTATTGGTATTTATTTGTTTCATCATGCATAAATGTAAGCCATTTGTTTGTATTTATAACTTTACTTTCTTTAGGCAGGACAAGAATCTTTTCGGTCAATCACCAGATCATATTACAGAGGAGCTGCTGGTGCATTGTTGGTGTATGACATCACAAGGTAATGTTCCACCCACAACTTTAGAATGGGTGGTGGTCAATGATTGGTCCATAGAGTTATCTTTAAACTATTTAAAATTCTTTAATTCTAAGCATCAAAGTAGTGATATAACACTAAAGTTGTTTGTTAAAGTGTATAAACATTGAAATAAAAAAATATTTATTATGGTATCCAGGCATAACAAACTTATGGTAAATTTTTCATATTGATAAAATGGAAAAATAAAATGGATATTAAAAAGTGGTGAGTATTGCAAATTGAGTTATTGAAGCAGTGGAAATCCCATTGCCATTTTAGGTAGAAGTGTTTCACAAATACAAGTACATTTTTTTTTTTTTTGAGCATTAAAATTAATGCTTGATAGCTTGAAAGCAGACCAATTCTGATACTTGTATTACGAGTATAAATTTCTTGGATTTGAAATGCTGTACATGTATTATAAAATTCATTTATCCCATATGGTAAAAGCTGCATGGTCCGGTTTTTTTGGCTACAGTATCAGATAATTTTCCATACAAACCAATTATCATAGAAAGGTATGGCTTTCTCCTATTTACACCAGCAGAATTGGTCTCCTTTCAAAGTAAGAGATATTCAAAGTAAATAAAAATAATTTCTTTTTGGGCAAATGAAAAAACAAACCAAAATGCATCATGGGAATGTTTAGAAAAGGAAACCGTTTGGTTTCGTCCCCCGAATGATTGGGTTTATTCCCCCACATATTATGCATCGATCGTAAACAAAGCAAACTGCAGAAATATTAGCAAACAAAATGTACACAGGTTATTTTTAAATTTTATTGAACATAATGACCTTTATGTATAGCGATGTAAAAGTCGTAATACAACGATACCGGTCTCGACGTCAGGGGCAAATTTTAACATGAGATGATATAACACGATACCCTTTTATGTTGTTTGTTTTGTTAACAATATTTGTACATAAATTTTTTCATTGAAATTTGGCTTAATTGACCGGGAAAACGTTTGCAATGTTCATTATTATACACATACTTAGCATAACCATCGTTCAAAAGCGTACACAAAATTTGATATAAAATCGGACCAAGCAGCTTTAAATGTTTCCACATCAGCAGTGTTTGTAGATCTTCTATATATGGCTATTATAAATGTATGTGTGTTTTTTTAATGTTACATAACTCATTATTCTGGCATCTTGTTTTAGGGAGTTTAATTAACTGGTGATTGATTTCAATGGAGGAAATCTACATCGTGTGAATATTAAGTGCTATACAGTATGCATTCAATCGTGCTCTTTCTAATTTTAGGCGTGACACATTCAACCATTTGACAACTTGGCTAGAAGATGCTCGTCAACATTCCAACTCAAATATGGTCATCATGTTGATAGGCAACAAAAGGTTAGCAAATATATTGAATTTTCTTCAAAATTAACTCTTAAAGGGGCATGGTCACGATTTTGTTCAAAAATTATTTTTTCGATTTTAATGTTTACAATGCTTCAGTAAGGCATTTTTAATACGCAACCAAAATTTGAGTGTCATTCGTTGAGTTATAAGCGAGTTACAGAGCTTACAATTCTTTGCTATGTAAACAAAGCTTTTGTTTACATTTTGAACGTTGACGTGAAAACACCAGATATAGACCGAAAATGAATGTGGTAAACATTAGGATCTGTTTATTAATGCTTAAAATGACTAAGAAGATGGAAACATCAGCTTGAGAAAGAGTTTTTACCGGTATATTGAACTAATGTAAACAAAAACAGGGCACGAGCCTTGTTTACATGACAAAGAATTGTGAGCCCTGTATCTTGCTTATAACTTCACTACTGACTCTCCAATTTCATTTGGTCATTGGAAATGCACTCCTAAAGCATTGTAAATAATAAAAACAGAAAAACAGAATTTGACCAAAATCGTGACCATGCCCCTTTAAGACATTCTAACACACCAGCTATGACATCTTGCTGAGTATCATGAACAGAAATACCATGGTACATTGGGAGAGGAGCAGAGTCCCCATTTTTTAAATTTTTTTCCTGATACATGTACGTGTATTGGGACATTGGTAGATGAATTTACCAACAAACAAATTAATATGAAGTATGATCACCCTAGCTGATTGTTTGAAAGTTATGAAAAGAAATTATAAATATACATACATGTACCGTGGTATACATCTGACCAGGAGTCAAATGATTCACAATATCAAGTCTCCATTAAACAGTGACCTAGAGGCCAGGAGAGACGTGAAAAAAGAGGAGGGGGAGGCGTTTGCAAGGGAACATGGCTTGATCTTCATGGAGACCTCAGCCAAAACAGCAGCAAATGTAGAAGAGGTAATAACGTTAACCTGAAACACCATTCTGTCATGATATTTTATGCTGCACAAGAAGGTTTACTGATTCTTTATTTGTTGTTGATGTGAATTAATAAAGAAATCTAGATGGTGCAGTAATGGATGCCATATATTTATGATTTTAACTCTTTTTCATTTAATCAGGCATTTATTAACACAGCCAAAGAAATTTATCAAAAGATTCAAGATGGAGTGTTTGATATAAATAATGAGGTATGTTCTTTGTTACAACTTTTAGTTTTTACAAGTAGGCAAGACTGATTGTAAATGTCTTTTGTTAGTCACCTTTTGAAGCAGGGACCTTTCATAAAGCCTTAAATCATGACCTTTTACTAAATGAACAGCAACATTCTAGTGATTTAGAATTTTTGGTTAAGATAATTAAGAGGGTTTATCTGGTGTATTCTGATATTCTGATTTGTAGTTGTCATTGGAGGCTGTATTTTTTTTAAATCTAAGTAAAGTACACAATGCCCAATGCTATATCTTTTTGGACTCCCTCTTTTTCAACACAGAAGGTTAACTGGTATCCCCCCCCCCCTTTCACAAATCATCAGTACCGGTAAGCATTTACAAGCACGGATTCATGTTATGTTGTGTTTGTGATTTTGTAGGCCAACGGCATAAAGATTGGACCCCAGCATTCCCCCAGCCCTAGCTTGCCCTCCTCCTCAGGTGGTGGAGCCCAAGGAAGTGGCTGCTGCTAGGGCAAGGAAACTCATTCCTAGGGGATTGGAAAAAAACACCTTCGGAGAGAAAGGAAAAAAAAACAAACTAATATTCTGTTGCAATTGGCGTAGATATATCAGTTTTTTGTAAACCAGTCTTGTACATTCTTGTACTTTCTGTACCAAGGAAAAACATGGATGTTCGAAGCGGTGTAAACTCTTTCTGATATTAGTTTGTTTTATAAAAAAGCTATTTGTTGTGAAATCCGATTTGTGTGTATCACCTATTACCTTTTGTAATAAGATGTGCTGGAAACTGCTGTCAAAATTAAATAAGAGAATTACTATCATACACTTGTATCGTAAGAAATATACACACCTTTATAATCCTTTTTATTGGGTTTTAGTTAAAGTATGATATGTATTGCAATATTTATGGATTAATTCTTTCTCTCTTTAATATTTTTTCACCAAAAACTTAAAACATACTTTCAATTGGTTTCATTTCATGAACTTGACGTGTTCTTTTTCTTCATTAAACAAAAGAATTTGAGTGGTTTTTTTTAAACTGTTCACCATCCTACAAGTGTAGCTGTTGGCTACAGGAAGGAAGAAGGGAAAGTATTTGATTGTGCTTGAAAGATTGTCTTGATAAAAATGAATGTATTGAATGGATGTGTGCTGAAGATTTTTTTTATTTATGGTTGTAAAATGTGGTTTATGTATATAGAATTTATTTTATAGTCTCTAATGATGTATGATTTTTTTCTTTACTTAAGCAATGTCTGTAGAAAATGAAGCTGAAAACCTTCAATATGTGTAAAACATTTTGACAAGCAAATTGCTTTTAATTCAAATCATGCTCACATTTGTGCAGTTTAATGACATTGAGAATATGTACATTTATTTTCATGTGCTTTCAACTACAGTAGTCATCATTATTTCATGCTCTAAAATACATGTGAACCAGACACCACTAGATATTTAACTGGTATTCTGTACCAAATGATGTCTAGTAAGTCGTAGCTTTATAATTATGTCCTTTCTGTTGTACGTCAAGTCAAAACTACTTCATGCAAAAGTTAATTAAAGACATGTAAAGTATGTGTGTAGTTTTTTCATCTTTGTTTAAAAAGATTTTCATAGCCAATATCATACATTTAGTTGAAATTTCCTCGTTTTGAGGCCTTAAACTTGTAGGCAAGACATAAACCTTTAAATATTAAAGGTAGAATGTTGATCATATTCACAGGTTGCTTTTGGCTAGAGAAAGAATCTGATATTTCCAGATGCTCTATGGACATGTTATGTCCGGTTAGCCAAGCCACTCCTATTTTTAGAGATAATTTCAATTTGTGTAAAAGATGTATGCCTTGTTACACAAAAAATATGGAGAAGTTTTGTGATTGTCACAAAAGGTAGTTGGGCTATAAACTTGGATGAGCTTGCATTTGGTCTCAGTCTCACTGTTGCACTACATACATGTATTCCTTTTGTGAAAGTGAGACTTTGATCAAAAGTACGCTCCGCCAATTTTATGACCCCTGTCTTGAATATTTAGAAGCACATTGCTCTAAAAACATTAACTTCCCCCAGCATCCAAAACCTGTGGCTCCGATTTAGTATCAAAGCCTGTCGGTTAAATATGTATTATTAGATGCACCATCCACGCAAGCTTGGTGAAGATAGGACCATCCAGCTATAACTGAAATTCATGGTCAAAATGCAGCATTCAAACCTTTAAAATCCATAAGTATGCCTTCATGAACCATTCATGCAAGTCTGGTAAAGATAGGACAAGTTATAACTTAGATAAAGGACCTGCTCCAAAAATTTTGACCTGGTCCAGATGCCAAACCCAAGAGTATAGCACAAGTTCCCCCCGATTTTGTCTAGATGAGCTAAAAAATATTGGCATGTCTGTTGATTAAGAGTGTTGAAAAGAAGATTTAAACCCCCCCAAAACCAACATCACTCCTTTTTTTTGTTATTTACAAATTGATTAAAAGGGCGAGACCCTTCATTTGAACAATTTTAAGAATGTTTTTCGCCAAATATGGTAATATTAGTCTTTATATGAAATCTAAAATGGTAAGTTTTCAGAAACACTTGGAAAGATGGCTGGACACTGGTTAATATAAATGTAACAAGTAAATTCCCATCAATAAAATTTTGGTTCAGGTAGGCTTACATGGTCAAGAAACATCAACAGAAAATACAGGTAACACCTTTCAATGACTTTTTATACAAAAACCCCTATTACTCATCCACAAATAACATTACAGTAATTGCATTCTGTATACTGTATACAGGGTTATTTTCGCCCCGTGCTATTTTCGCCCTTCTTTACTTACGCACGGTTTCGCCCCTTCTTGAATTCGCCCAGACAAAGTTGTGTTGAAAGAAAGAGTCGGATTTCACCTAGTCTTAAATTCACACGCTAAGAACAAGGGCGAAAGGGGCAAAAATAAAATGGGGGCGAATATTTCCCTGTATACGGTAATAATTTATTGCACTTTAAAAGATGTTGACAACAAATTCCAATAAACATGACTCCAATTCATGACACGTCATCAGTAGACAATGTATGACTCACATAATAATAAACGTAACAATTCTACATTTATATCACAGATTTTCTATCTCATTTCATACCCTTACAATTACATTCTAATGTAAGTATATACTTTTACATACAATTCACTGATACATTCACAAGTTCAGAATAGAAACAACACAAAAACATAACCCACAAGTTTTGAAATATATGTAAGCAATAAATTCTTCTAACTTCATGTATATATTTCTAATAGGGTGACAAACACATTATGAAAAGTGGTCAGTTACACAGCAAGTTTTCATTTTAATGCAGAAATGTACATCATATTCCAAATATAATCAAGGCTTTATAATTTTCAAATTGTACTGTACAATACATGTATTTGACAAAATGAATTTTAAAAAATACTGCAAAGAGTTTTTAAAAAAATAAAAGACCAAGCATCTAGCTTTAGATCTCATGCAGATCAGTAGCTAATTTTATTAATAACTTTTTTTTTAGTTTACTAGTTTTTTGAAAGAAAGTTAATCACATTAATTATAGATGTGTTGATCCATACCTTGGTAAAGCTAAACATGACACATTTTAAAATAGGCACGAACACAGGGGTATACAAGCCCTTTGATTCTTAACACCAGATTGCACACTTGAAACTCCTAATTGACTAGTATTATTCCTTACATTGTCTTTGATTTTGTGCTTTAGTTGTTTGTTTTATGTGTTTTCTGTTTGTATATAATGCAGTGATTTGTATATTTGATGTTTCCTTCCTCCTAACTTTGAATAAGTAAGTTAAATTTGATAATTCCATTGCCACTGAGACTCACAAGGTGTATGCCCACACAGGTAAGACCAGTACAGCATAATACATGTACTTTGAACTGTTCTGAGATCTTGTTATATAGGGGTTGAAGGGATATTGGCAAGGAGAGAGAAATATGGTGAAAAATGCATTTTATAAATTGTGCTCAGCTTTAACACACAAAGTCTAAAGGTTCAACATCCCTCTGACACTGACTGTAACACATTTATTCATTATGGCAATGACCCAGAGAGCACTGTCTGACAAATAGATTATAGGGAACAATCCGTCGGAACGATGGTTTTCAGTTGCAAAATGAGTACCGTAATCAGCAATATTGAAATATACACGCACATGTACATGTATATATATTTCATCAAAAAAATTTAAATTTTAATATATTGTATAATTGTTATATGTCATAACAATATTCTCCTTGACATAAAATCCACATGGCAATGGAAAAATTATAATGGAATGAACATTTTTTTCACTTCATAAGCAATACTGCCTGACCCAAGCACCAAAAACCATGGTCCGCTAATTTTACAATTTTGGTAGAGACACTGTTGGTCATCATAACAAAACAATTACTTAGTTTTTCTGCTATACTAGGGTTTCATTAATATTCACAGGTATCGATTTTCAAGGATTTAGTGAAAAAACCAGTTTCAACCTTATGTAAATTTGTGGTCCCTGATCCTATCAATACAATATGGGTTATTAGTCCCCTACCAGTTTCACCGGAGGAGACAATAGATTTCCTCTGCATCCGTCAGTCCGTCTGTCTGTCCGTCCGTCTGTCTGTCTCACTTCAGTTTTCCACACTTTTTATTCTTTATGCGTTTGAGGAATAATTTAAAACTTGCTGAACAGCTTCAAAATGTCAAACTACAGATGAAGTTTACAGTTTTGCAGTGTCTGGTTGACATATTTTCGAGAAAATTATTTTTTTTATATTCAAATTCTATTTCAAAAATTGGTAGGGAACGTGTATTGCTGATGCAATACTCTCAGAATGTTTGTTAGACATTGCACAGTAAAACACGTTTATAGCCAACACGCTTATAATGAATTGACTCTTAAAACGAATTGAGTTTCATTCCCAGTGATTTTATTACATGACGTAAACTTGACGGATATAACAAATTACACTTATAACAAAGTAAAATTGCCCGTCCTAAGAACATTTACTATCGAATTGATCAACTCAACAACGAAATCCATGAAAAATGGTATTAGATGAAAATTTAATGAAATCACAGCATATTCCTAGAGCATGGAAATTTTTTTTATCGAATTATATATTAAATGATACATGTACATCCTTACAACATGATCAATTAAGGGCTTCCCTAACACTAAAAGCCTCAACCCAGGGATCATGATTTCTAGGGTTTTATTAAGAAGCCTTTGGTCTGACATTGTAACCATGCATTTTGCTTGCTGGATACTATGGAGTAGAATAAATTTTTTTATAGAATAAATACATTTCCTTAAATAATCAATAAACTTTTATAAAGTGACTCAAAAGACATATAAAAAGAGAAGAACTAATTAATTTTTTTTTTTCTTCTCAGTGATCATGTGGATTACATATGACATTGCTCATTAATTGAAGAGTCATTAACACATAATTATCTTCATAAAAACTGACACATCCAGGTATTAGAGAAAAATGTCAGAGATCAGACTGAATACTTGTGCTCTTTGCCGTCAACGGTGAGCATGACGATGGAGCGAGTGTCCACCCACACCAGGCGGACCAGCTTTAGCAGGTTGGTCAAGTTTGTGACGGGAATTGGCGAAGTGGCAGTCTGTTTGACACACTTTGTCTGCTGCGATCCGATCCCAAAGAGAGACGAGGAGGCCGTCTGTCAGAGTCAACAAAATGGCAATTAACTGATTTTATGGCCTATACACTCATTAAATTACAACAAGAGGCCAAGGGAACACATCGCTCACCTGAGCAACAATAGCCTTAACTCTGATCAAATTAGCATTACAGTATCAAAATAAAAATATCTTTACAACTAAGTACAGTAGATCTTGCTCAAAATTTTTTGAAAATCTGCCGATTTTTATTCACATATTTTTGTGGTAAATACAAGGCCTTTTTGTTGTTGTACCTGTAAGAAGATTTTTTTTCTATTCCTATATAACCCCCCCCCCAACTTTGTGGCCCCACTTTTCTCTAGGGAATCATGGTTTGGTCAAACTTTAATCTGCACAACCAGTGCTTTCACACAAGTTACTGCTTTTTGGACTGAAAACTTTCCCAGAATATTTTTAAAGATTTTCTCTATATATTCCTATGTAAAAATTCATCCCCCAATTGTGGCCTCACCCTACCTTCGGGGACCATGATTTGAAGAAACTTGAATCTACACTATTTGAGGATGCCTCCACACAAGGTTGAGCTTTTCTGGCCTAAAAGTTTTTAAGAAGAAGATTTTTAAAAATTGTCTCTATATATTCCTATGTAAATATTCATCCCCCCATTGTGGCTCCACACTACCTGCGGGGACCATGATTTGAACAAACTTGATCTACACTACCTGAAGATGCCTCCACACAAGTTTAAGCTTTTCTGGCCTATTAGTTTTGGAGAAGAAGAATTTTTAAGATTTTCTCTATACATTCTTATGTACAAATCAATCCCCCCTTTGTGGCCCCACCCAACCCCTGGGGACCATGATTTGAACAAATTTGAATCTACACTACCTGAGAATGCTTCCATACAAGTTACAGCTTTTCTGGCCTAATAGTTTTTGAGAAGAAGATTTTTGAAAAATACCAACAAATGTTCAATAATTCTAAATTATCTCCCCTTTAAAGAGGGTGTGACCCTTTATTTGAACAAACTTGAATCCCCTTCACCCAGTGATGCTTTGTGCCAAGTTTGGTTGAAATCTGCCCAGTGGTTCTGGAGAAGAAGATGAAAATGTGAAAAGTTTACAACAACGACAACGCCAACGATGACAGACAACGGACAAATTTTGATCAGAAAAGCTCACTTAGGCTTTCAGCTCAGGTGAGCTAAAAATATACTTCATTAAATTAAGGGGCCATAGTTGTGGCTTGAGCTGAATTTTTTTTTTTTTTCATTTTAAAATGTTTACAATGCTTTACATAGTTGTTTCTGATGGTCAACCATAATCTGAATGTCAGTTGTCAAGTTACAAGCAAGACACAGATTCCACAATTTTTGCAATATGTCAGTGAACATGACTCATGTTGCCATGATTTTTCAAAAGTATAGATGGTTCAGTAGAAAAATGAAATATTTTAAACCAAAACAAAAAACAGTTTTTGTTCCTAGTTACATGTAACTTACAAATGGAAAGTACCTGAAGTTTAACATAACTTAACCAGCATATACAAATATGTTAAAAAATTATAGTTTTTATCTTGTTTACATACCGGTAATGAGCAATTTTGCGCACTGTAGCTTGAACCTAAGTAACCTGTCAACTGACATTCAAATTTCAGCTTATTTTTAGAATTACCATGATAGAGAAGTGTTGTACATGTAATTATTAAAAATAAACAAGTTGCTGTCCTTTAAAAAAGGACTGCAATACGTGGACCATATGCATGTGTTTCTAACGGAAACGCGAAAGCCTTAAGATTATCAAAGATTCCACCGACTCTAGCCCCCTGCTTTTATATAAAGACATCTACAGGGGAGACCTGTAATTGCAAAAGTGTTATGATGCATTAATATTATAGTAGCAAGCCTTGATATAGTGCCTTTAACCACTGAATGTGTATGTTGTATCACGTAGAGCCCTGACCTTTTACCTCAGAATTTAAATACAATTTTGAATTATATTAATGTAGACATTAATAAAGAAACTATACATGTATAGTATTAGGCATTCAGCGAATTTCACTATTTGCGTACTACTTTGTTAACTATGTAAATTGATTTCGTATTTTGATGCGTTTCTCTTAAAATTTAAACTTTTATACAGTGACATAATTATTCAATGATGTATTATCTACAGTCACATAAGTATTAAATCATGCTTAAATGCGCAATTGTTTTTTAATCGGGAAGTACACTAGCCTCGTGGTATAGTTAAGCTATTTCAGAAAACAACAAAACATCGCGATTTTTGCTATTAAATGCATGCTGTAGTATCGGCATAATACTAACGTATTCCATGATGCTGATAATTCATATCACATGCCGATCATTTCTTTAAAAGGAATACCTCAATCAGTTTGTTTCTGTACTGTTCACCGACAACTTTACAACATACAATGAACATGTGAATATGGCATGAAATCCCAAATCCCGATCCCGATTCAGATACACGTGTGCTAGCCTGGTTCCCTTAGCTACCCATAACGTCGCGCAGGAACCAGATTAGCTCATGCGCAAGCTAAATTCTCCCCAGTGCATCCGGTTTAACCTCGCTTTTATTTTTTTTTGCGTGGACCCTGAGGTCCACGCAATGATTAAAATTTAAAAATTTTCAGCTCTAATCATGACCATGACCAATTTTTTTTAATAATTCAGATTACCTGCCAAAATTTCAAACGACTGTCTATATGGGAATACGTCACAAGAAACTTTCCGTCTGCAGACACAGATACTGCAATCACCGGGCCTGCATGAGCTTGAATCATCTGAAATTAAACATTCAAAAACAGAATAATTGTATTTATATTATGGTTCTCCATCATTTAAAATTTTACTGTGCAGTGTGGACAGGTGTAAAATGCAGGGAAGATCACTTCTTAGGGGCGCCCTTTCCTTAAAGTCATACATGTAACAGATAGAACCAATTTTCAGGTTGGTATAAACAAAAATTCAATTAAGAAATAAAGTAAGAGTTTTCCTGAGTGTTGCAGAATAACCTCCTCAGTCTCGAAATGCTGTTTTGAAATATAAAAGCTGATGTGTTAAAGGAGGTCATTGGATTAGCCACATAGAGCATTTAAGCAATTAACATCATTTTGACTGGAACTAAGACATGAAATTGACATGGTTTTAAAACTTTTATTATCAGTGTGAGGCTAATACATGTATGTATTTTAGATCTGATAATTTACTGACGACATTTGTTGTATATTGAGAACAATGGCCGTGGCATATCTTTGATCTCGGCAATAACTGTAGCATAATATTTAAATTAAATTTCATTCCCTTTTAAATATAGTATAGCAGACATTTGTAAATAGTGACAAACACTAATTAAAAAGGTGAATTTACATGGCAAAGACAATTTTTTTTGGTGGTGTTTAATATTAAACATTTACTGTAACAATAGTAAACAGAACAGAGCTCATGGAGAATCCTAATGTTTTACTCAACTAAAAATACAATTTTAGTACAGGAATGCATGCCTATTACTGTAATGGTACATTTGTATTGCAACATGCAAACAACATGTAGTTTGCACAGTTTGGGTTAATAGTAAAATATGATGAAACAAGAGGCCCATGGTCCACAACGCTCGCCTGAGCAGCAATAGACATAATGAAATCAGATTTATGGGGTCATATACAAAATGTCTGGACAGTGTAATAGAATAGATCAAGTTTAAAAAGATTTTCAAAATTTTCTTCAGGTGTTCTTATATTAAGGTGGCATTACACATCATCACAAAATGGCTGACCTCTGATTGAAATGACATTTCGTTTTATTAAAAGGATTTTATCGACGGCAACATGTAACTTACTCCATAGCCGAGTGTTTTAAGTGTCAGGCTTGTGATCGGCCTACATCCCGAGTTCGAATCCCACAGGGGCTTTTGTTGTTATGTACTGATTAGGATTTTTTAGATATTCATTTTTTATCCCACACTGCAATTTTTTCGCTTATTTGACATATGTACAGTTCACTTATCATTATATCTTTCATAATCAAAAAATTTACTGTTGATTTGAGTGACTTTTCCAGGTGTGTTATTTCACCTTAAACATTGAGCCCCTTTTGTAACAGCATGATTTCATATCTCAAGAAGATTTTAAACTACCCTTCATATATATCTATAAACCTACATCAAACTTTGAACCCCCGGTGGGGACCAAAAATTGTCAAGGAGCCACAGTCTAAGCAATTGCGAATCAACAGTATGTCAAGATGTCACATATAAGTAATATCATGTATTATAACATTTGAGTTTTTAAAAATAATTATACATTGAGCCCCTTTTGTAACAGCATGATTTCATATCTCAAGAAGATTTTAAACTATCCTTCATATATATCTATAAACCTACATCAAACTTTGAACCCCCGGTGGGGACCAAAAATTGTCAAGGAGCCACAGTCTAAGAGCAATTGCGAATCAACAGTATGTCAAGATGTCACATATAAGTAATATCATGTATTATAACATTTGAGTGTTTAAAAATATAATTTTTTTTTCCTATGTAAAAATTGGACCCCCTTCCCCAATGTTGCCCTATACTACCCCTGAAGATCTTGATTTAAATAAACTTGAATCTATACAATCTGTGGATGCTTTCACAAAAATTATAGCTTTTCTAGGCAAATTTGACCCCCTCCCTGCACACTGTGGTTCCACCCTACCCCTATGGATCATGATTTAAACAAACTTGAATCTACCTTACCTGAGGATGCTTTAACACAAGTAACAGCTTTTTTAGCTGTTTGATTTCCAGAAGATTTTTAGAAAATTTTCTATACATATTCCTATGTAAAAATTTGACCCCCCCCCCCCCACATTGTAGCCCCAACTCACCCTCAGGGATCACGATTTTAACAAATTTGAATCTACACCACCTAAGGATGGTTCGACACAAGTTGAAGATTTTAGAAAAATACCAACAAATTTTAAATCATTCTTAATTATCTCCCTTTGAAACAAGGTGTGGCCCTTCATTTTCACAACTTGAATCCCTGTCACCCAATAATGCTTTGTGCGAAGTTTGATTGAAATTGGCCCACTGGTTCTGGAGAAGAAGTAGAAAATGTAAACAGTTAACAGACGGTCAGACAGATAGACGAATGGGCTGATGGATGGATGGACGGACAGATGGATGCCGGACAAAAAGTGATCAGAAAAACTCACTTGAGCTTTCAGCTCAGGAGAGTTAAAAAGGGGGGATTTTTTTAAAGTTAGGTAATGGTCATAAGAAAGGACAAGAGTTAAAAACAAGAGGCCCATGGGGCCACATCGCTCACCTGAGCAACAATGGGCGTTCAAAAGATATTGTGCCACATGGCCCCTCAGTAGAATAACAAAAAATAAATATTGTAAAGTATTCGAATTTTACACTTATTTTTGCATACACGTAATCTTTAACATTGTATCTTTATGGAATACTATTTTTACCCAGAATAAGAAAATCCTACGCAAGATATAAAACTAACATTTGGTAGGGGTACACTGTTAACTTCCAATTCCCTATATTTTCGTTCTGCCCCCACCCCCTTCCCCCACTTTATAAAGCGATCAAAATATATGAGAACATATAGGTACATTTTCTTCCTCAACTAGTAATAGTTATTGCATTTTATTACATATCCTATAGATGTGAAGAAGAAAATTGTACTCCAATCCGCTCAATTCCTCAAATTAAAAACATTCAAAAATTTAATTTGTCTTCTCCATTATAATTAAATGACTGTTGTTTACCTGGCGTAAACTCGAGTGACTTTTATAACTTTACTCACATTTGAGTGATGAATACACTGGAATGAAAATTGTTGTCACGTGACATGTTAAAGAACTATAAAAATCAATGTTACAGTATTGACAGGCACATCACCTATTTTACTAAGGCCCACCCATCATTTTCATCTTTATTCAAAAATAAAAATGGCTACAGACCAGGATAATTTTCCGCTGTAATATTTTCTTAGGAATAGCGATAATTCCTTTATCCCCGCAACAGAAATGTGTCAGAACTATGGAAATTGTTTAACGGTGTCGTTTTTATTTAATCGTGTCTGAAAAACTATCAATATTGATGTAGATTTCACATTATTCATTGTATAAAGAGAGGGCCCCAGAGAGTAGTTATATACAGCATATCATCCGTTAATTTTTTTGTACAAGTATTTAACATTTAGCGAGACATTTCTAATGATCAACCAAAATTTCAGCGTCAATCGTAGAATTATAAGCAAGATACAGAGCTCACAATTCTGCTAGGTTTGAGTCATATTTTGTTCACATGAGTTAAAAATTATTACATTCAGCTTAAGATTTTTAACTTGGTATTTCTTATTCAGCATTTAAAGTGGAAAAAAAGAATGGCCTCAGATATTGTGAGCAAATCTCTGTATCTTGCTTATAATTCGACGCTTAACACTCAAATATGGTTAGTAAATAGAAATTGTAAACAATTAAACATAAGAAACATGCACTATAACAAATAAAGTGCACAATTTATTTTTCAAAATGAATCATATACATGTATATACCTACATATTTCCGTCAGCGATATTAAACTCTATTTAAGGTTTCTCCACCCTCGATGTTTTTATGGTTTAATCCGTGTAATTTTTGTTTTAATTTGAAGATTAATATGTAAACATTCAAATTGAACTTAAATATTGGTATGTTGCAAATATTTTGTTCATGCTGTAGGAGCTAACACAGGTACACTATCATGGCAATTATAGCGACGACTGCTCTCCATTCCAACATCACATTTTTTTTTACTGATTTCTATATAATAAACCAATTTTTTTAAAGAAATTAATCACAATCCTTTATTTTATGTATATTAACATTTTAAGGCCATTTAAACTTCCCAGTATGAAAGCTGTCACATTTACAGTACATTTTAATACAATTTTCCAACCATAAATAAGTACAGTTTAGCAACATAAACAGTCTATAACTTTTGAAATAATGGTTCAAACTCACTGAAAATTGGTACATTTGTAATTCATTATATATCCTATCGAAATCTGCAAAGAAATGTTTACCTTGCCAGGTAAAAAATTATGAATTGTAGTCTCTGTCAAGTTTTCCTATGTACGGTTTTATCAGTTTTTCATTGAATTCAGCGATTTTAACTCATACTAGTCTCTATTAATTGTTAAACATTAGTGTCATATCACTTTACATAGCTTAAAATGTGTTAAACACTAGTATAAATCAAGAAATATTGGCAAAACCATGCATCACATAACACTAATATTATAACCGATAACGGTAAAATATTCCGGAATGCTCACAATGACGTCATGCGACAATCGAAAGACCTTAAACTTATGAATAAACTCGAGAAAATGCTAAGCATCTCAACAAAAGACATTGCATTAATCTAATATTACGCAAAAGATCATACCGAATTACCGATAGAATGAATAGTATTTTAGTACTCTTTAAATACATCAGATTTTGCTTAATTTGCGCAGGTAAACAGTTAACTGGCTGATTTACCGAAGTCTCTGTTTGATTTGATACGTAAATATTTACAAAATACAGGCGATAGTTCCCAGGTTACAAAGCATAGATAATGAAAACGAAACGAAAATCAAAACAAGCTAACACCACCGTCATATGTGAAAACTGTCAACGCATTGAAATATTTCACCTCAATTTACTTCACAAAATCGGCACCAATGTATTTTGCATGTTTCAAAGATCCCCTTCGTACGCGAACTGTTGCACAACAAACTAAAATTCATCATTGTCAGATCGACCCACGAGTCTTGGTAAAATGGGTGGACAAACCCGGGCCGGGGCAAAATAAAAGCCGGGGCAGATCGGCAATCGTCAATTCCAAAATATGCATTGTTTTGCAGCAATATTTACAGCGAATTCAAATATACTGGTCCGTAACATATCCTCAAAATTTTAATGAGATTGGCATATTAATAACTGCCAATCTTTTGTTTTGCCCCGGCCCGCGTTTGCCTACCCATTTTACCATGACTCATCATGCTCATGGAATACCGAACCCGAAGCTATAAACTGATTGAAACACGCCTTTGCCTTTATTATTATTTTCGTAATAACTCAGATTTGAAACAGAATTAGCCCATAATTTTTGCAATTTATATTTTCCTGTCCATAAGGATTATTTATGCTTAATTACATTGAATTTGACTCGGTAGTTCTTGAGAAGAAGATTTTTAAAAATGCACCCCCCTTTTTCTACAGTTTCGAGGTTTTCTCCGCTTTGCATAAAGATCGGTCTTTCATTTTTGCAATTTATATTAACCTTCCCATAAGAATGTTTTGTGCCAAATTTGGTTGAAATTGGCCGAGCGGTTTTAGAGAAGAAGTTCAAAATGTTAAAAGTTTACAGACGGACAGACAGACAGACGGACAGACGGACAGACGGACGACGGACAAAAGGTGATCAGAAAAGCTCACTTGAGCTTTCAGCTCAGGTGAGCTAAAAATGACACAGTTGAAACGCTCTGACCAATATGTATCTGTTTGAAATTTGATGAAAATATATGAACAGTACCTTAGAAATTGGACTTAATATAGGTCCAAGTCATGGAATTAGAGCAAAATTGAATTGCTCTCGCACTTATGAATCTTTGTTTGAATTTTGATAAACAAAAATCTGAAACAGTGTCTTTGAAGCTTAGATACAATGTAAATGCAAAACATGAAATAGTCAAATCAATACGCTGATCACAAGAAACTTCAAGAGACCAAAACTATAATGAAGTCAAATTTCTCCCAACCAAATGTATCTTTGTTTGAAATTTGATGAAAAAATATATGTAACAGATTTTTTTTTTAAAAACTGCATGAGGTAAACACCGAGCTAAATGCAACGTGTGGTGGACATACCATAGACAGAAGGATGTTTCACAGACAGATATACCATTATATGACAAATCTTTATTATTAATTATTAAATCAATACATGTATTATCCTCCAATCTTTAAATAGAGGTAAAATAGGATCTTCAAAAACATTTAAAATTCAACAAATCAGCTTTAGCACTTAATGAAAATTGAATTTTATTAAGTAATAAGATTATATTTTTCTTCCAATTATACATCTGTTTTATTGTTTTTGTTGCAGACACCGATACATGTACATGTTTAATTCCAAGTAGGTTACAGCTCATGAAACGCAATAGCAGCCAGACAAACAAACAAACCTCGAAAAGAACGTAGGATATGTGAGCAAAACAACATCAGAAACAAACTCTTGTTTGACATGAAAGTGAAGCAAACAGATTGTAAATGTTATATGGTTATGTCTGTAAAATAAGGGATCTCATCCACTTTCAAGATATTTGACTAGTTATGGAATGAGTTGTGAATGATGTTTGACTAAATCTATGTAAAACAAAAATAGCCTACACACGTCAGAATAAATCAAATATCAATAATTACATGTAAATCAATATTTATATCCTCCAATCTTTAAATAGAGGTAAAATAGGATCTTCAAAAACATTTAAAATTCAACAAATCAGCTTTAGCACTTAATGAAAATTAAATTTTATTAAGTAATAAGATTATATTTCTCTTCCAATTATACATCTGTTTTATTGTTTTTGTTGCAGACACCGATACATGTACGTGTTTAATTCCAAGTAGGTTACAGACCATGAAACGCAATAGCAGCCAGACAAACAAAAAAACCTCGAAAAGAACGTAGGATATGTGAGCAAAACAACATCAGAAACAAACTCTTGTTTGACATGAAAGTGAAGCAAACAGATTGTAAATGTTATATGTCTATATTTACATCAACCAAGTATAATACCCTCTACTTATTGTTAATTAATAGCTTTATTGTACCTCACAGGACTGAAATCTACACGCCTGTTTATTGATTGGTTGAAACCTACAGCGACCAAGAATAATTACAGACTGCACGAAAAAATCATGATGATGTCAGACTCAACTTCCCATATGAGACAATTTGGCTGTTTCTTTTAGCTAACGTACTGAAACCCGCCCATTTGGTTATCATCCAAAATTTCTTCCCCATCAGCCTGAGAAATAGACCATCTCCGATAATCAACAGGCTGTTATTTCTATCCCAGGTCAAAAAATTTCAGTAAAATGCTGATAAAGGTCTCATTCTGATGCCTAGAGTACAATGTGTAGGGGTTTTTATTTTTTATTTTTTGAAAGATAACTGTGTACTTTAGTCTGATGGTTGAACTACACTACGGTCAACGCGGTTTGCGTATTTACCGCAAGTCCTCGTGGTGTGAAATTGATCGCGGTTTAGCACAGGTAACTCAGGTAAAACCGCGCATCCTCGCGGTACAGCTTCTCACCTTGTCCACACCGTCGCGGTACTGTGAAACCAGTCTCAGGTGAAAACTGTTCTTGTTTTTAACGCGAGTTACCTCCCCCAAATTCTTCTCATATGGGAAATTTGATAGAGGGAATTGATTAATATCAATTCATATTCCTTTATATTATAAATGGAGTTGATTGTTACAATTTATTATTATTGAAAAAAAAAGTGGGGGAAATAAAAATAACGTGTAATTATGCTAATACAGAATTTTGTATACTTTACATATTTTAATAGATACATGTAATATGGATAGGAATATGTCACCTGAGTGGTAGTACAACTTATCTAAAATGTTGTAACATTTCAGTCATACATGCATAGAATGTGACACATGGAAAATGTGAGGATAGGATTAAGGTTGTCTTTGATATTTATCCGTGCTATTATAAGTAGGGCATACCTGACACTTGGAATGCTGCTTAAGATCATAAAATGCCAGGCCCCCATTCTTGGCCCCGACCCAGATCCTCTTTGTGACTGGACACATACACACCATGCTGAATCTAAAATAGAAATATACCCTGCTATTTATGCAAACCTTTATACGCAGCAATGTTAAGGTGTCCCGGAGCTAAAATACGGCTAAAAAAAGATATTTTTTGAATCAACAAAAATTTACTTTGACCAGGAGTTTTCCTTAGAATCTAAATTACATATATTTACAACAATGTTAAACATTATTTTTGATGCATTTTTTTGATGTCATATATACTTAGTTGTCACTTGACGTATTTTAACATTGCAAATTTTCTAAATAAATCGCATCGGCACAGGTGATTAATGACAATAAATCATGAATATTTTTAAGAAAGATCCTTTGTTATATGTCATATACTTTGATGTTCTTGCTTGGGATTGAAATAGTTCGTTTCTTAAAGATATTGTAGGGTGATTTCACCATGCATCGGACACCCTTGGATTTTTCTCTTTGATAACGCATCAATAATTGTCCAAATTAAAACAAAACTTGCTTTAAAAGTTATAGGTTTCCCTCTTGCTTAATTTTTGGTGAGAAAATAGTAAAATTGTTAAAAACATACAAAATAAAGCAAATAAATGAAGTGTTGCACTATTTCACCATGGATCAGACAATATTTACCAAGCATCGGACAGCTATACAATACAGATTAAAAATTTTAAAAAATTCTGGTTTTAATGCAAAAATACAGAGGTTCGTAAAAATAAATTTATTCAATTGCTATTCAGATTTCTTTTAATGTAATTAAAACCTCGAATCTACTGGCAGGAATTTAGACTAGTGCTTCTGTTTAAAGGAATATTTATCATGTGGGGTTCTTTATCGTGCCAGCACCTACAGGAACTTTGGATTATAAAGGCAGTATCCATAAAACTCAAATTTTAAGTGGTCTGAGAAAATGTTTTTATCAATTTTTTATTTTACATTAAATTTAAAGTATATCACAAGGAATGGGCACCCAACATGTGAATTATTATAAAAAATCATGCATTGAAAACTGTCCGATGCATGGTTAATTTGTGTCCGATCCATGGTGAAATGAATATTTGGAGCAAAAATGACCTTGACATTAATTGTTCAAATTTCTAAGACATAATTTTACCAAATTTTGTTTTAAAACTAACTTCTTTTTAATTATTTTAGGTAGAGAGTGCATTTTCAATAATACATAATTAAATGCACAACATTCAAATAACTGCTTTTGTGTAAAATCTTCGCAACTAAATTTTCAATAAAGGTGTATTTGACGTCATTTTACGATGCCTATATTGGTACTTCTTTGACAATGTGACTGTCAAATTCATTATAATCATAAAGTTCATTAGTTCTAATTCAGGGAGAGTCTCCAAACCACTGATTAATAAATAGTCTTTTACCTCAAGCGAAGCTTTAAATCTATCTATCATTTAATTGATACTGATTATTAATATGAATAAATTCTATAGTCTAGCATTAAGGGCAGCATTTATGAAGTTTTATGACTGTTTAATTATAATTCACTTTTAACGTTATGACACATTACCAGAGAACTATCGAATGGAATGCAGATCGTGACGTCAAAGTTTATTATGACGTCATATTGAGGGAAGTACAGACAAGTGACTCTCTACACATTGCTATGGGAAGCCTTAGGCCAAAAAAAATTAATCATTAGTTTCTCAGGCCAAAATTTTGAAATGTTGATGAGGCAGGCAGGTTTTTTTTTTTTTTTTTTTTTTTTTTTTTTTTTAGAGACACAATTTACAATGACGGTTACTCATCTTGTATGATTTATTTGTGTACTCATCAGCAGATATTTATCAAGCTGATACATTGGCAAAGTTTAAATATTTGCTTTTGTTCTTTTAAGTTTAAACTGTTTCTGTTTCATTTTCAAAGGATGAGTTTTTGCAGATGAACAAACATGGGCAAATGGTTTATGCCCCTGCTTCCTTTTGCAGCCAATCTTCCCTGTCTACAGAAATAACACAATTCTTAACTGAAATAGGGGATTTCTTACGGCATTTCACTAGTTGAATTTGCCATATAAAAATTATTCATTTGGGGTGTTTTCTTATTGATCTTCAGTGCCTGGGGAGCATGACAGAAATCGAGGGAAAGTTAATTAGTCATCATAAAATTCTCAAACAATACAATTGTCCTTTATTCCTGCTACCAGGCAATATTACAGAGGATTCAATTTCTGAAGATAACAGATTTCAGTGGTAGTCTTAACAGGGACCAACCTACATGTAGCTTGGGTAAACTTTTAGGGAGACTTCACTTCTCCCTCAGAAAAATAGGGAGAAGTTTGAGAACTAGTTTTAGACTTCCATTCTTTGACATTGGCATGATGCTAATGATAAAACCTGTATACACAGGTGCTTGAGGACAGGACCGACCCCCCCCCTTCCATCCCCCCCACCCCCAAGTATCTATACCCCCGGGACTTTACTCATTTTTTCCTTTAAATTATCTTTATATGACATACTTATAATCTAATGTATACAATCATTCCACAAAATTACTTAAAACAAACATTTTGAAAAAAATCATATCCCCTATGTATATAATACAACAAGGTTGCTAACTTCGTCTGCCAGCCGAGGGGTACTGCCGATAAATGTTTGTTGAAATGTGCTATCAAACTACATCTATCGGTAAAATCGGTGACCTCATGTCGTAGCCCGATAATTCCCTTCACTAAATATCTGCATGTCATGCCCATGTAAATACATTTATTGGGTAAATTGGATCAATATTCACCGACAAGCTTCAAGTTTTGAACCGATCCATCTTCAACCAACGGAAGTGATGTTTTATCGCAAGAGAGATAACTCGTAATATTAATTTTATATTTTCCTTTTATGTCTTTTATTGTAATTTACTCAGTATGAGAGCTTTCTTTCAGATTTTTCAGTACCCGAGACGATAAAAAAGTTTTCAGTTCTTCGCGGCATGTTTATAATCCATACTTCTAATGAATTATATTTTTTCGAGTTTTCCATGCAAATTCGTAAATCTCTTACCTTTTCATTGTTTCGTGTACATGCGGAACTTCTCTGTTTATAAGCGTAGTTATCTCTCTTGCTATAAAACATCACTTCCGTTGGTTGAAGATGGATCGGTTCAAAACTTGAAGCTTGTCAGTGAAAATTTATCTAATTTACCCAATAAATGTATTTACATGGGCATGACACGCAGATATTCAGTGAAGGGAATTATCGGGCTACGACATGAGGTCACCGTTTTTACCGATAGATGTAGTTTGATAGCACATTTCAACAAACATTCATCGGCAGTACCCCTCGGCTGGCAGACGAAGTTAGCAACCTTGTTGTATTATATACATAGGGGATATGATTTTTTTCCAAAATGTTTGTTTTATGTAATTTTGTGGAATGATTGTATACAATAGATTATATATATGTCATATAAAGATAATTTAAAGAAAAAAATGAGTAAAGTCCCGGGGGTCTAAATACTTGGGGGTGGGGGTGGAGGGAGGGGGGGTCGCTCCTGTCCTCAAGCACCTGTGCCTGTATACACAGATTTAACCCTAATTCAAATTGGATTAGAAGCAAGTCAATTAAAAATAAAACAACTCCTAAAAATTTTAATAACTTATTCAATTTGTTAAATTTAATTTATTAGGTGTATTCATACATTTTATAGATGAAATATTTTGTAATTGTGTTAGCTAAATGACAAATAAAATCAGTCTACATGTATGTACTTTTGTGTATTTTGGAGGTATTAGTCCAACCCTTTGACCCAATTACAACCGTCATGTAGTGGATCTGTTTAATTTTAAAGATAACTGTAAACAAACAACGGTTTTATGATTATTTTAGCATTAATTTGGCAGAGTTATTAACTAATCACAAGTTACCAACTAATTGCAATATCAGAACTAAAGTTAGAAATATCGGTTGTAATTTTCAGTGCACAGTATCACGAGTAACTTTATGTGGTTGCATCAACCTCTAAAGATAAGACAATCGCTAGTAATTAATCACAACAGGGGTTAACTTAGGCTATGAAAATGTAAATTACATATACTTGTATTTAGCTCAAGTCGCCCCCCCCCCCCCCAGGTTGGTCACTGGGTAGATGTGTCATATATAATCACGTTTTCACTTATATTCTGAGCATTTGTTTACATTGATTCTATAATAGAGAAAACCAATAATGATAAGATATGAAAATTCCGGAAAAATAACGATAAAAAAGTTTGATGCGGCGATAATTTTGCTGATGCTGCGGTGCCTGAGAAACAAATCAATAATTTTTTTTTGGCCTTAACATACCCACGTACAAATATTCATTAATATTCATTGAATTTACTATTTTTCATCGATTTTGTTCTGAGTTTATTAGATTTTCATTGAACTGCAATTTCTAATTATAATATATTGATAAAATAATTGGCCACAAATTCATGTATCCTTGAAACAGTGCATGATTTTTTCCTAAATCTACGAATTCAAAATATTTACATTTTTCGGTGTCTTTGTCTGTGATAACACTACGTATCGATTTTGCTCTATACAGTCCAATAAATTTAAATGACGTACAATCGAGGCACAAGCGGGGTTTGCTTATTTAAATTAAAATATTTAATCGTACAATTGCTGAAAATTATATAAGTAATAAGGAATCATTCATTGAAAATTATGAAATGATAATTTCAGTCGGGGCGTGATCAAATTTAGCTGTAGGTTTGTAGATCCCGGTCTAAAAAAATCCAATGGGCGACCTGGGAGCTACAGTGCCACCCATTGAAAAATTTGTGAATTTATTGCGCTTAAAAACGTGCGCTAGTTTTGGACTGATTAACCTTATTTATACGCAAATTCTGTGAAAACAATTAGTACCATTAAATTTTTCATGCAATTTACTACTGATATCGTCTCTTTACTTGCCTCAGACATTCTCTGGAACACACTACCGACCTCAAAAAATCAAGTACTGGATGTTAAATTTACATCGAGATCGAGAGTCGCCATTTTTACATGTAAACAAACTACACCATTTCAATGTACAGGGCTGGTGATGGTGTTTAAAAGACTATCTGAGGCAATCATTCAGACTGTCTGAAAAATAAAAGCAAGATTTTAAAAGGGCAGCTTCACGCGATTCTACGTGGATATTAATTCCTCGCATTTAATAAGAAATCTGCAGTATCGAAATCACAGTACATGTAATATGATACATTTTCTGGAGAATATACCGGTAATCATCAACGGGAAGGATCTGTATAGATTCACTGAAATGGGAGTGGCATGGTTGAGTGACTTACCGACATATTGTGGGGAACAGTTCCTGCAGTCCTTTGGTCTTTAGTTGGTTTATGTCCAAACAGTGTATAGTCACATCCATTGCCTAAAAGTATTGCACAGAAAATGTTGTTTTCATTGAAAAATTTAATTTGAATTGGCAATACCTTAAGTTAGTTTTAATGCAATTTTACAGCTTTATAGAGTGCAATATTACATGTACAGTATATGTGTTTATGCAAAATACTAGTACATGTACAATGTATTTTCATTCAAAATAAGTCAAAGTACAGATAACCTGCAAAAACTCAAAGTTTTACAATTTTATCACCCCCAAATAAATATGGACAGGTATAAGTGTTTAGTCTTATATAGCTTTCAATTTATAATCTGAAAAACAAACGCAAAAAACCTTCTGAAAAAAAAATTGATTACAATTTTCCCCCTTCAATTTTGCTGTAAAAACGACTGCAATTTCTACAGTTATCATGACATTAAAAATAGTAACTCTTAGCCTAAGAATTAATTTATGGACAACAGTAAACAGGTTTTTTTTAAATTTACATAACTTACATCATCCATTGTTCTCCCAGTAATAGGTTGTTCATTTCAAAAATTTTGCAGCATGTAATTTCACCTTCCATGATCAAGGCAGATTAATACTTAAACGACAGTCTTAAATAATATCTATATGCATGGCCACAAGTCAACATACCTCCACCAAATGGTCAGCGACATCACTGGGCATCTTCTCCACCAGTAGCTCCACAGTTTTGAGAATTTCTAGCTTGCCCCTGACCAGCACAGAGTTCATTATCTGGGAGTGCTGAGCCTGTGCAGTCTGGGCGATGGCATTAAAGCGAGCCACCTCCTTGGCCATGGTGATGATAAACGCCGGGGGTCGGGCCGTTGCAATGAGAGACAGGGCATGTCTGGCTGTTCGACAAGCATCAGCGATAGGAGTCAGGGGTAGACCGTACATCATGCTGTTATAATGATATTTTAAGCTTTAAACTTCTATCATCTACAGAAAAATTCCATATATTTTAGTTTTAAAATTTGAACATTTTCTTAATGACTAAAAAGCTATTATCTAAATCACAGGTGCTTGAGGACAGGACCGACCACCCTTCCTCCATCCCCCACCCCCCAATAATTCGAACTCATGATCTGCAGTTCAGAAGCCCAATACTTTAACCACTGAGCTACGACGATATACAACCCAATCAATAGCATATATTCATCAAAATTTCTCTTGTACCAAGAAAGGCATAAAGTTACCGTATGTTTATATCATAAAAAATTGCTTAATTTTTTTTTTTTTTGGATTAATATTCACTTAGAAACTTCCACAGGAATATTATTCAAAAGAGTATAAAACTGGAAGAATATAAATTTGCATATCATTGTTCTTACAAAGAGAGATAACTCATCTATTAAACTGATTTTGAATTTCGAATTTGTCTTCAGTTACCTTGGCACCAGACGATCAGAATCTATACAAAGCTCCAACAGTCCAAGTAATACAGCAGAAACTTCAACGTATGGTTCCCAAACTGTGAAGCCTCTTCCAATCAAATCAATGGCAGCTCGACGAATGGGAGAATATGCAGGTAATTTCCTGCTCGGAGGTTGTTGTAAGAGGAATGTCAAAGCTTTACCTGAATTAAAAAATGTTCAAAATTGTTCTGAGATTCTTGTTAGCAAGATTTTTGTTTCCGTTGTTTTTTTTTTTCCTAGGCATTTTTCAAAAGACAATGATGAGGAAAAACAGTTGAGAACATTGCACTGAAAGTCTAAATCACATTTAGAATAATTTTCATAATAGATGCTTATTAATAATGTGGAAGACTATGGAATTTAAATTACTGGTATGTCTGGCTAAGGAATAGTTTTGAAGAGTGAATCCATCTTGAGCCGACTTTTTGTTCTTCTTGAGTTCCTCCAACTTCCGTCGACTTGGCTCTATCTCGTGTCCAAACTCAGCGCCTATCACTCCAAGCATAACAATGGCTGTGGCTTGTTTCTTTCTACTTTCAAATGATGATGAAGCTTTCTGAAGGGGAATATCTAAATAAAACCAATTAATATATCATTTTTGCCATATATCATTATTTTCTTAGTTGATAAATATTGAAGCATTTTTCAACGTACAGGGAACAATTTCATAAAATTAGGCTTTGTGGGTACACAAATATGTACAGCTATTAAAGTTGTAATGACCTTCTTACAAGAGGTGCATTTCAATCCTAAATTTCTTTTGCTGAATCATTATCTCTAAAACAACCTTTATATAAATGACCATCAGGATTATGAGCCTCAACTTATTATAGTGCACATACTTGTGCATACATTTGTGCAGTTCATTTACACTTATAAAACAAAAGAATTATAGTAGACTAACCATTGATCATTGGATCTTCCTCTTCGTCATCCTCATCCCCTTCCTCGTTCTTCTGCAGTGACTCGGCATTCATCAGGCTGAGCTGGGGGTCTACATAGGTGGGCAGGAATGGAGACCACTGGTCCAGTACTTCCTTCCTCCCCTCAGGACCAATTCTTCTCAGTTCTGCCAACAGCAGAGCTTGGGCAGCTTCACGGATCTGCCAATGGGAAAACATTATACAGTAAAACACGAACACCCTTATAATGAATTGACGCTTATAGTGAAGTGATATTCATGACTATATTACATGTTGTAAACTTGACAGATATAACGAATTATGCTTAGAACAAAGCAAAATCGACCATCCCTTGCACTTCGTTATAAGCGTGTTTTACTGTAATTGGAATTCTCATCTATGACATCATCATCCCCTCATTGCTTAAGTTTTGTTTTTTAACTATCTTTTCCTAGAGACTAAGCTTATTTGAATTTCTCTTCTTTTTTTTTTATTTGAAATTTATAAATTTTTCACAAAGACATTCATACACACACTCATACAATCTCAACAGGAATGTACAATAAATAGCTTGAGGAATTCATACACACACTCATACAGGAATGTACAATAAATAGCTTGAGGAATTCATACACACACTCATACAGGAATGTACAATCAATAGCTTGAGGAATTCATACACACACTCATACAGGAATGTACAATAAATAGCTTGAGGAATTCATACACACACTCATACAGGAATGTACAATAAATAGCTTGAGGAATTCATACACACACTCATACAGGAATGTACAATCAATAGCTTGAGGAATTCATACACACACTCATACAGGAATGTACAATCAATAGCTTGAGGAATTCATACACACACTCATACAGGAATGTACAATCAATAGCTTGAGGAATTCATACACACACTCATACAGGAATGTACAATAAATAGCTTGAGGAATTCATACACACACTCATACAGGAATGTACAATCAATAGCTTGAGGAATTCATACACACACTCATACAGGAATGTACAATCAATAGCTTGAGGAATTCATACACACACTCATACAGGAATATACAATCAATAGCTTGAGGAATTCATACACACACTCATACAGGAATGTACAATAAATAGCTTGAGGAATTCATACACACACTCATACAGGAATGTACAATCAATAGCTTGAGGAATTCATACACACACTCATACAGGAATATACAATCAATAGCTTGAGGAATATCGTGGATACAACCAGCATACAGAAAAGTTAACAATTATATGCATAAGTAACTGTAAAGTAAAAATTCTTTGACAACATTTTACTTTAAACAACTGAAACTGTACATTACTTACTTCCAAACACCTGTCCTGCCATCTCCTAGCCAACATCTCCAGTAGGGGTGCCTTGAGGTATTCTGACCCTACCATTTCTGGCAGTAACACGCAGTGAAGTGCCGCCTTCAGACTCCACCCCTGCTTTATCTGTGACTGCTGCATCATGATGGCGTCTGTCTCATCATCACTGGTACCTGGACTGTCCATGGATTCTGATACCACCAACCCAAGGTTACCTGTGTATCTCTTTCTACTCCTACAGAAAACAAGACAAAATTCAACCAAATTCTTCATATAACCCACCCTCAACATCTCTACACTGATGTTTCTAAGTGATACCTGAACATACATTCAAAACCAAAATCCTTCAAATTTCACTCCAAAACATTTCATTTACAGCCAAAATCCCAAAACCTCCAAATTGTAATCAGTAACCTATTGTCTCAAGCCACGGTCCTGATTCCACGTTGCTCTCTCCTACCAGTGGCTGTATCATGAAAATGAATATTCATGTGTCATCTGTTACTTCATGTATTAACCTGTTACATACTGTGTGCTGTTACGACATCAGCAGTAAACAACATGTTATCTGTAAACTGCGTTTGGATGATAAAAGGTCACATCAAAGGTCAATCTCCGACTATGCTTTACTCGCATTGGTCAATAATTTAATGAAACGAGATATTTTGTCTCATGCAACCACAGCCAGATGGCAGAGGATCTTAAATATTGGCCGTGGATTGCGACGATGCCAGCAACCAACTGAATCAAAATCTTCACAACCAAAACCTTATCATGGCATCCAAAATTCTTTTACACTACAATCAAAACCCACAAAGTATACATGAACACATTACAACCAAATTTCATATCTTAGGCAAAACATTAAGCAGCTATACAAAAAATGACAAAAAAATATTACCTATTTCTCTTTTTCTTTATTTTGTCTGTTACAAAGGTAGCATGGCTCATGCTCATCAGTGTGTTTGCTGTTGAGATAATAGACATCAAATGATTGGTTGTCACAGCACTGGAAATCTGCCAGCGGGCCTTAGTTGAGAAAGCCTTCATTTCATCCTGGATGGCGGTGGGCCTCTTCCCTGGTACTACTCGCTTGTTGCCAGAGTCGCTGTCCTGGTCGCTATCGGTGTAGTCTGACTGAGTCAGACCATGTCTCTGGGCCAGGGTCACAGATTTGTCAAACTGACCACTGGAGGCGGACCGAGCCTGCTGCATCAAGGTGACTTTAGCAGGCGTACGAATCACCTCTTTTGGCATTTTACCCGTGGATTCCTCCTGGCAGAACAACTTGTGCCAGCCAGGTAGCATCAAGGACATGTGACCCGTGCGTGAAATCAGTCCAAAAGACATTGGGCACCTGGGCTGTAACAATCCCAACTTGTTCATACAGAGTTTATCAAGGTCTGGGTCCAAGCCCCAAGCATGTAGACAGGACAAGAAGAGCTGAGCGATGTCCAGGGTTAGGCTCCTGTCTGCGTAGGACACAGATTTATGGCTGGGGGAGGAAGCGTGGGCGGGGGATCCTCCATGTGAACTGGATTCCGAGCGAGAGGGACTCTTCTGTCCCCCAGCTACAGTATCTGCTTTCTCCTTCATCTTAAATATCATACCTAAAAACAAATAAATCAATACCTATAAAAGCTTTAATTCAGCATTTATCATACATTGCTCCGCTATACAAGTGTTTTTTGTCAATTATACATGTACAGGTAAATATCGGTATCTCGAACTAAGGGGGACCTCAACAAAACTTTGAGATACCTGGGGGTTCGAGATATCCGAAGTGGCTTTCCAATTCTAATTCCGTTATATTCTTATATGAACACGTGTTTTAGTACCGGTATATACTGAACTTTTCTATTACTCATAAACGAAAAATCAACCCTTTGATTAAATATTTTTAGTTTGTGTGTTTTTATTTGTGAAATATAATCAATATTTGTAAATGCAAGTAAATTATAATCAATATTTCGTTAATGATACGACTTCACATCCTCTTCACTCTCGACGTTCAGAACTTTGAATTGGAAGAAGCACTTGCAATGTAATTTTTGAAATTTATCACATAGGAAACGAAAAATACGGATTTGAAAAATTTAAAAAACCCACCAATAATCTAGAATTGCACTTCACATATTTTTATATAATTTGTGTTTGTGAACTAACATATCTTACAGCTTTAGTACTCATATTGGAAACAACCTGTGTACGATGAACTGGAAGTCACTTTACATGCTGCGTGTTCAATACCTTGACTGTTTCTGTTATATTTAAATAAGTTTTCTTTAAAATCTTCGTATCCCAATCATGCTTCATTGTTATTGGAGCGTACATGAAAAAAATAATTAAACTCGATTCCGTAATTAATCGTTTTTATAAAATTGGCAGTTATCGATGTTGGATCTATTCTCCATACACAGTGTGTTTTATTAAACACATTATCGGTAATCGTGGCCGTGTTTTGATTTGAATTTTATAAAAAGGTACTAAATGTAAAAACACCCAAGCTACCATCCTAATTAACTCACATCGTGTAGTTTGATAAACCACTAGTTTTGCAAGTTGTGAAAATTGACGCGGGCAGAAATGTGTGAAGTAATGACACCAATTATGTTCAACTGACCAGATAAATGGCTCCACTTCGAGATAAACCAGGTGAAATTAGGGTTTTAGCCTTTCAAAATACTCCGACATAAGCGGGGTATTCTAGATTACTGTATTCGAGATATCAGGAGTTTTTTAATTCATTCATATAGAGAAAATGGCAGGAACCACTGGAAGACTTCGACATAAGTGGGGTATGCGAGATATCCCATGTTCAAGATACCAATATTTACCTGTATTTAATACTTTAAAGTAGAGACTTTAATTCCTGCACAGAATCAGTTGTTAAATGCACCATATCTTGTATTTGTTTCACATCAAGAACAAAATCCCAAAATAAAGTTAACAAATCAAAGTTGGTGGTCCCCCTATAACACATTCACGACTTGATATAGTTTGTAAATACTCTAAACATTTATATATGTGTGTTAGTACCACTTTCTACTATAAAGGTGGGTGTAAAACACTCTATTACTGTGCATTCCGCCATGGTCTGACTGGTCAGAGTAAGGCATGTATCCCTTGGCCTCCAGCTCTCCCGGCGACATTGTGGAATACTCTTCTGTCAATAGCTGGACTGAATGTACAAATATAGCATATAATCAATCAAAGATTCCTGAAAACTATTTAGTTATCGAGATGAATTATACACTAAATTGCATCAATAATAATTATGATGAATGTTAAACAGTATGCTTCATTCAAACTGACCAATCAGGGATTCTGTATCAAAGAACAGAATGTGGATGTCTGGATCCTTCAGATTGGCTCTGATGCCCTGAATGAACATTGGATAGGTCTGTTGTTTCAAGAAGTCACTCCTGTGTGTAGACGCTTGGTGGCTGGTCCCACTCTGAATCTGTAATTTCTGCTGAGCAAGGTTTTTAAATGTTGCCAGATTACGACGTTTGAGTGCCTGGGTAAGGGTGATATTTGGGTTAACAAGGCTCTCCATGGGAGTAGCATTTTCATCACAGTTATTTAGAATTTCCTCTGCTGTTATTCCATGTACAACTCTATCCAGATGACCTACATGTAAAAGCATAATTCACACATTTGCACATGTTCTACAATCAAAAATATTATTCTTAAGGAGGAATGGAACACTTCAATTAATAACATTCATAAAAGTACAGTACATGTATATATATGATGTGGTTCCCTTTTCAAATTCTCAGAATCTATAATATTCACAATAAATTGCATTGCTTTAATTCTTATAAACTTAAAACCATAAAACCGTATCTGCACTTGAATCTAAACCAGATTACCATGTACACGATCATGCTTCAACTGACTGAGCTTATTCTGTTGTACCTAACAAGAGATGATTCTTCCAGTGACTCGGCTATACTTATAATACAATAAATATTTTAAAGATGAATACTGTACCCAGGACAATTTGGACTGATCAAATATATTCTTTACCAGTTTCCATCTGCCAGACATACACAGTGCCATCAGAGCAACTGACCACCATGAAGTCGTCCAGTGGTCGCCACTTAATGGTCTGTACAGGAAACAGGTGCCTGCCAGCCAGCATTATACACTTCCTCTCCCTCAGACTCAGCAGGGTGACTGAATGGTCACTGGCCACTGAACACACACAGGGCAGAATTCTAGACTATACAGGTAGGAGGAAAAAATGAAAATTAATAACTTTTTTTCAAAACACTTTTTGATTGTTGGGGAAAAATTAAGAGACAATATTCTCTGAATACTTCACCACATTTAACACAAACTAAATCCAATTTAATAATTTCTGATGAAACTTGCATTGCAATTGTTTGGTGGGCACAGTAACTGAGTTATCTCCCCTCCATGGACAGTAAAGGTATGGAGTTTACAGCCAGTGTAGATATCCCAGAGCATGACGGAGAAGTCGGCCCCGCCCGACAGTAGGTGCTGTGGCTCATAGCGAGTGCTCTCATTGAACGGGTACAGCAGACTGGTGACACGACCATGATGTCCATGTAGAATCTTTATTGGAACATCTAGACATATATAAACAGACAGTATACAATATACATGCATGGCCATACTTTAAACACTAACAAAAACAGGTTAAAGGCATTGTTTATCATTTAAGCATTGAATGCTTATTTTTGGATGTCGTCGGTCCTATAACACACCAAGCGGTGCAGACAAATTACCATAACGCGCTTATGCTCGTTATGGTAATTTGTCTGCACCGCTTGGTGTGTTATAGGACCGACGACATCCGAAAATAAGCATTCAATGCTTATATTTATATTCATACTGATGTCTATTTGTATGAAATATATGTGTATCGTCGCTGTAAAGCCATTATATGCGGTCTTAGTTAACGATATGAAATATACATGGAACAGCCATATTAACATGTTATTTAGTTCGCTTCCGCGACTAAAAATATAGTGCCAGAAACTGGGAAGAGAAAAATCTTTTTTATTAAGGAGTAGATATAATTTAATAATTATTTTTCAAAAGTACATATCAAATTGGTTATGTAAGGTTGAACGTTTCATTTAATCTTACAAAAATATATATACTCAAATATGTGGTGACGTTAAACTTGTGCTCATGGCGCATGAATTAGCAAATTGCATTCATAGGATATTGAACGTCACAGATTTCCAATGCAAACATTAGGGGAAATATACACTGAATGTAAATATTGAATCATGATTGTCATGTTAATGAGTGTCATTATATATCAAAAATATGAGACTCTCCCTGAATCTCTCCTATGATTTAAGTTTCATATCTCACACATTTACCTCTGTGTTTGAACTCCTCTATTTCCAGCAGTTGTAAGATAATGCTCTGTGATGCTGGGGCAATCACGATGGACCCATTCTCTCTCCCACAGGCCACTTTTCCTTGGGATGGTATGTAAATGGTCGAGGTTATTGCTAACGGCTGGTTATTCTCATCACACTGAAAGCAAAATGATCTAGAGCTTCAGACAGCTAACTCATTTTTTCTTTTGTCTTATAGAAAACCAACATAAAAGGTTAAAATTCCATTTGATTACAGACAAAGGGCTTGGCAAAAGTACATAGGCAGATAGGTTGAGAGACCTTGTATTGCTTTAGAGATGAGATTTCAGTGATTCAAATAAGAATCTAGTTGCTAAACTTCATTTTTATCACCTTGAAACACGACATTAGTGATTAATCTTAAGAAATATTGACAAAGACATGTTCAAGCATAAATATGTATCTCTATACCAGTCCATCTATGATGCCAGCCGGAGGGTGATGAAGATTCTCCCAAATATCAGCCAGGGATGTACTACACCTCGGAGGCAAAGCTGTGGAAATAGAGATTGTAAAAATGTTTGCAGCAGTAATATGCACTAATTATTCAAACAAAAGAAACTATTAAAATCAACCACAAAATGGCTAACTTGCAAATTGAAAATTTTTACTGGATGCATCACCTTTCAATTGTAAGCTACACAGTCTACACAGTCTAAGATTTATATTTATTTAAAATTATGAAGTCATTATTATTGCAACTGTTCAGGTTACTGAAAAAAAAAATCTTACCAGGTAATCTATCAAAACTCTCTTGGCGAACCAAGGTCATTTGCCTCTCTGTGACCTCGGGAAGTGTCCACATCACGATCTGGCCTTCCGAATCTCCACGGAGCAAGTACCGGCCCGGAATGTCACTTTTGCCTACGTGAAATGTCATTGCAGGAGAGCAAGCCATAGACTGAAACAGATAACACTTGGTATCAAAAATTAAAAACTCATTAGCAAAATAATGAAAATATTTTAAAATTTTCATTTTTCAGATTTTTTCTTGAATACTTACAGACTCTGAAAACATGTCTAGGATGTAATAAGCATGTGGTGAGGTCTGATTAGAAGGTTTACGGTACTCAATACTTTCAGCATTGGCACTAGAAAGAAAGATTAATATTAAGTAAACTTCCTTAAAAATAATATAATTAAATAAAAAATAAAATTACATTCTGAGGGGTTTTTGTTCACATGTCCTCTAAAAAGTTTCATGTTAAGTTGCTTCATGTGTTTACTGTGCCTGTTTCTTTTGAATTTTTGATATTCTAAATTTATCTAAAAATAGAAACAATATTTAAAACTAGAGATTTCCTTATATTAACAATTTACAAGAAGACGTTTATGAACCAGTTGCCCACCTGAGCAGTAGATTGTAACATTTACCCCCTTGGTCAAGCATTGCATTACTGTTTCCTATGACCTTAAATATGATGACAGAGACCTTTACAAGGTTATCATGCACAAGACTCATTAGGGTCAAACATATTTAAAGAAATACTTGACTAGAATGGGTTTTTTTTTCATTTCAATTTGCCAAGATGGACTTTGATCAGAAGACCTTGATAGAGTCCTCTGCTCAGGTGAGTTTTAATTGCAGAACAACTGTACAACAAGCAAGCAAACATTATGGACAAGACATTTTCACCATTAGACGTATAGCCCTAATTGTTTACATTCGCTAATGCTATCATAGTCAGCACTTAATCAACCATCCAATAGCACCGAGACACCCAACAATTTGCATATTCATAAATACAGATACATGTACAAGTAGTTGTATATTCATTAATTTTCTTCCATATGCATGTATGTGTAAAAGTTTATATTTTTGTTTGTTCTATATGCTTTTGTAAACTCTACATACATGTAAAAGCCCTGCCTTAGACCAAAAATATCAATATTCATACTTTTAAAATAATTGATAACACAGACACCCGACGTAATAAATTTTTCCCGTAATAAAAATGAATGCCCTATACCTAATAATACACAAGGTACCCATCACCGCCATCTTGGATTTATTTCAAACTGTCACATCAGGTGGAAATTTTGCTTAAAATTCGTCGGCAAAAAATCATTTTGCGATCCTATTCATCTTCCGATCAGTGCTTCAACACCTTAGCTTACAACCGATTCAACCAAAACGGTGCAATACAACTACCATTATTAAAATCATCCCTCATTCTGCATCTACTGCCTTAGATATGCGACAAATGTCTAAAGGTTGGACAGAAGTTGTCACTTATATGTAAATGTAAATGAGATTTCCCTGCACCGTGTTTGTTTCAATATTTCAAAATAAACATGTTTATATAAACTTTGTGTAATAAAAGTTATAACTGACTGTTTATAGCATCCCTTTTTATAATTTTAACTTGCATGTTGATCGAATTCAAAATCGACACTTTTTGAATATTTGTATCAGTGCTATATTTGGATGGGATTACTCAAAATATGACGCAGTTTGTATGTCAACCTCCATCCCCCCTTTAGCCTTTTCTCGCATATCTAAGGCAGTAGATGCAGATTGAGAGGTGATTTGTATTAATGACAGGTGTAATGCACTATTTTGGTTGAATTGGTTGTAAGCTTAGATGTTGAATAACTGGTCTGGAGATGGAGAGGATCGCAAAATAATTTTACTGATGAGTCTTAAGCAAAAATTCCACCTGATGTGACAGTTTGAAATAAATCCAAGATGATGGCGATGGGTACCTTGTGTATTATTAAATAAAGGTCATTTATTTTTATTGTGAGAAAATTTATAACATCAGGTGCCTGTGATTGATAATTCAAAGATATAAAAAATATATATATAAATTGGTTAGTTTTAATGCAATAAGAAGAGAATAAGCAAAAAGAGTTACTAACAACATTGAAAAAAAAGTTTTATAGGAGGGAAGCAGACATTTACAAAAGTTGTAAGATTTGTCAGATTAAAACACTAGCTTTGTTTAATTTTTTTTTAAATAATTCCCTCCTCCCAAGAATGACTAGCAAAAGAGAGGATTATTGCAAAGGGTTATTGAGGTGTAATCAATAAAAGCAAATTAAACAAAATACAAATTGAGAAAAATTCTGTTTTGTTCAAGAAATGCATCTGTTACCTTTCCAATACTTTTCCCTTAAGCAAACTTGAAAAGTGAAAATAAATCTAATAATTACTAAAATGAGTAAACTGTAATTACAAACTCAAAGTGCAGTTCCACAATGACAAATGAATATACAAATACTAAACAACAAAATATGGTTCTAAACAATACAACATTCAATCCCTGAGTATATTGGTTATTTTTTTTCTTATCAATAAGCAATTTGAACATTTTACTATTTGTAAGAAAATGCTATTTAATCCAACTTCATTGTTGCCTGAATCCAGATCTGATTCAGAACCATCATGTACCCTAAGATACACTGTACATATGAAAATATAATGTAAATCAGTAATCACAATTGCCATTTCATCATTTCCATAATATTTCTTGATCTCTTGGTACTAAAAGATCAGTTGGCATTCACAAATATCAATCTAGATTTCCAGGTGTAATGTACAAAGATTGAACAGCCCTTAACCTAACTCTAATGCAAAGAATGTAAGACATAACAATTATCTTTCCTGACAAAATGATATGAAAAGATTATATTTAATAACACTAAATGTAAGTATGACCATAACCCTAGAAATTGGTACAAACTGGTATATATAAGGAAGTCAAGATTATATAGGACAAACAGTATCTATCAAATGACTATATACTGTACAAGTACACTGCACTACTAGCCACATCCAGAGTGCGATTTCTCTCACCTGACAGGTAACTTGTACAGGTAACCTTTGCCCTCATTGCTCCAGACAATGACCTTGTCCACGCTGATGAAATCCCCACCTGACCACCGCTCTCCACACCTGTTGGATTCTGAACACAGCAAGGTGAAATCTCCGGCATCATAAATCTAAACATCAAGTTATCACACAGTTATAGTGAGCATAGGGATTCACACACATACACTAGGGATACACAAACATACATGTGCAGGACAAACTACAAGGGTTGTTCGGAAATTATTGAGACATTTACTCTTATTTCCTTGGGGAACAAGATAAACCCTTGAAATTTCACTAAAACATACACCAGAATAGATTTTATCAATGTGAAAAGTTTCTTGTCCATGGCATGATTAGATCATTCCTAATAAACTGACCAACATGCCCAGTGACCCGGTGCAACCGCAAACTTACCGCTACGTCATTTTAACGCTTCTCATTGATCCTATGTTTTAAACACAGTTTGCGGACACTTAGAAAGATGATGTTTTAGTTTTTTTATTCTCCACATTTATGCTTGCGCTGGGTACCCTGACCACCGATTTGTTTATCTACCGTTGTAAACAAAATATTAAACATTTTTTAAAAATTACTTTAATTATTTGCTGAGGTTTCTTCAATGTTCATTCCAATTTTCACCCTAATGCGTCACTTAGAAAGAGAAATATCCGTGTTGTCTCAATTATTTGCGAACAACCCTCATAATACTGTACATGGTACATGTAGCTGCCCTCAATTTCACTAATGTATGTATTTTTACATATATATAAGTGAAATTAAACTCTGCATGATATGTGATTTTTACAAACTTTAGAGAATGCATAAAAAATTGAAAATTTAACATTGAAAAAGATGTTGTGATACAATGTAGGTGCTGATATATCAATAATGTTGCAGTGCAATATGGGAGCTTACCTGCCAATACTTGGAGCAGACTATCAGGACAGTTCTCTGGTTGTAAGGACAGCAGGTTAATGTCTGTGCATTCAAACAGCGGATCTGCTTGGACTCATTTTCATAAACTGGTTGTGTCTGAGATACAGATAAACAATAGATTGATTTTGAATTTCTTTTGAGTCTAGAGAACTAATCCATGCCAATTTATTTCCGCAAGCAATTTCATAAATTTCCGGAACTGCATTTTTTTCTATATGTCATTGCAAAAATATCAATGAGCCGAGTCTGCTAAGGAATCTGGCCAATATTTTGTTGCATGCTTTAATGCTTACTTTTAACAATGTGCCCAATTACTTCAGTCATGAGAGCATTAAATGATAAGATATCATTGCTTCAAGAGATCACAAACATCTTATGTAAATGTCTACCCGAGTACCACACGCTGGGTTTTTTTATCATACAGTTGTACATAAGTGTATTATAACCCCCCTGGTGCCTACCATGTTTTCACTACCAGTAAGGGTCCAAACTTTGACTGCTCCTGAATTAGAAATGGCTACCACAACATCATCTGTAAATAAAAAAATATTTTTGTTGTTAAAATGTTTAAAAAACAAGAGGCCAATAGGCCTTGACGGTCACCTGAGTAGCATAACCCATACACAAACTTGTCAAGGAGTCTCATATATGCATTTAATTAAGTTTTATTCTGGAATAGAAAAATTTTTAATTTGTAATGACGACCACCTCCCTGCCTGAAATCTTTCAAAAAGGACTATTAAACCTATAATTTTACCGGAAAGCTTAAAAGATCATAAAAGAGTGCATGACCTGATATTGAAAAGGTGCAAGACTCTGATAGAAAATAATTTAATAATAATAACAAGGTGACTATTATTCATGTTTTATCTAAAACAACCTCCCATCCCCCATCCCCCCGGGGCAGACAGAAACTCTCCCTGTGGGCATTTAAACAAACGAAAAAAACCCAGCTTTATCGATAAAAGCCATCATGAGTTACTCACTTCTCCTGTTCCAGTTTTTGAATATTCAACATTCGTTGAGAATCACCATCTGGCATATATACCAAAATCATTTTACCTTTATATCAGTGATTTTAGTTAGCCAATTATTACTTTACTATTAACAAGTCTATTTGTTTATTTTGAAAGTTCAAAAACTATTTTTGTTTCAAATGATAAAAAGCCTTGCATAACTCTTTTGATCATACAACTTCTTTATAATTACATTATATTCAATGATTAATTACTTAATATGAACAAGCAAAGGAAGATAACTCCATTCGGAAGAAGCAAGGGAAAACAAGATGTAATTATAATCGGGCGATTATAAAGTCTCTAAAGTCTCCCAAACGAACGAGGCTATCATATAGAGTAGGGATGACCCACAAAGTTTCATGATGTTCCCAGGGGTCCTTTACTATATATCAGGTGAACTAACATGAGCAAAGGAACAAAAATATATATGGTTTAGGGGTGGGGATATTAACCATTTTCAAGATATTTGGGCACTATCTGTTTGAGGGGGGTCAGGACCACCCCCAGGGCCCATGACCTACATACCATATGATGCCCCTTGACACAAGGAACATGAATATATATGGTTTAGGGGTGGGGATCTCAACCATTTTCAAGTTATTTGTGCACTTCCTGTTTGAGGGGGGTCAGGACCATCCCCGGGGCCCATGACCTACATACCATTTCATGCCCCTTGACACAAGGAACAAGAATATATATGGTTTAGGTGTGGGGTTCTTAATCATTTTCAAGATATTTGGGCCCTTCCTGTTTGAGGGGGGTCAGGACCACCCCCAGGGCCCATGACCTACATACCATTTGATGGCCCTTAACACAAGGAACAAGAATATATATGGTTTAGGGGTGGGGATCTCAACCGTTTTCAAGTTATTTGTGCACTTCCTGTTTGAGGGGGGTCAGGACCATCCCCGGGGCCCATGACCTACATACCATTTCATGCCCCTTGACACAAGGAACAAGAATATATATGGTTTAGGGGTTGGGTTCTTAATCGTTTTCAAGATTTTTGGGCCCTTCCTGTTTGAGGGGGGTCAGGACCACCCTTGAGGCCCATGACCTACATACCATTTGATGGCCCTTAACACAAGGAACAAGAATATATATGGTTTAGGGGTGGGGATATTAACTGTTTTCAAGATATTTGTGCACTTCCTGTTTGAGAGGGGGTCAGGACCAGCCCCAGGGCCCATGACCTTCATACCATTTGATGGCCCTTAACACATGGAACAAGAATATATATGGTTTAGGGGTGGGGATATTAACCGTTTTCAAGATATTTTGGCACTTAATGTTTGAGGAGGGACAGGACCATCCCCGGGGCTCATGACCTACATACTATTTGATGCCACTTAACACAAGGACATCATATTCATGCCTTTAGTTTTTCACAAATATATACAGGAGTAGAGAAGAAGATTTTCTAAGATTTGATACATTACTATATGGCCATATTGGCCCCACCCTAGTGCCTAAACACCTGTCCCAGGGGTCATAAATTTCACAATTTAGGTAGAAGACTTCATGTACATCATATCCAGGCCTTTAGTTTTTCACAAATATATATGGGAGTAGATAAGAAGATTTTCTAAAATTTAATACATTTTTACTATATGACCATTTTGGCCCCACCCTTGAGCCTGAACCCCTGACCCTGGGACCATAAATTTCACAATTTTGGTAGAGGGCTTCATGGACATCATATCCATGCATTTAGTTTTTAACAAATATCTATGTGAGTAGAGAAGAAGATTTTCTAAGATTTAATACATTTTTACTATATGGCCATATTGGCCCCACCCTAGAGCCTGAACCCCTGACCCAGAGACCATAAATTTCACAATTTTGGTAAAGGGCTTCATGGACATCATATCCATGCATTTAGTTTTTAACAAATATCTATGGGAGTAGAGAAGAAGATTTTCTAAGATTTAATATATTTTTACTATACGACAATATTGGCCCCACCCTAGAGCCTGAACCTCTGACCCAGGGGCCATGAATTTCACAATTTTGGTAGAGGGCTTCATGGACATCATATCCATGCATTTAGATGCATTTAGTTTTTAACAAATATCTATGGGAGTAGAGAAGAAGATTTTCTAAGATTTAATACATTTTTACTATATGGTCATATTGGCCCCACCCTAGGGCCTGAACCCCTGACCCAGGGGCCATAAATTTCACAATTTCGGTAGAGGGCTTCATGGACATCATAACCATGCATTTAGTTTTTAACAAATATCTATGGGAGTAGAGAAGAAGATTTTCTAAGATTTAATACATTTTTACTATATGACCATATAGGCCCCACCCTAGAGCCTGAACCACTGACCCAGGGGCCATGAATTTCACAATTTTGGTAGAGGGCTTCATGGACATCATAACCATGCAATCAGTTTTTTCCTCACATGTGTGGGAGTACAGAAGAAGATTTTTGAAAATTTGGCTGTTTTTTGCATATTTGGCCCCACCTGTGGCACCCTGGGGGTGGTAGAGCCACCAATTTCACAATTTACATTCCTCTTACCATAGAGATGCTTCACACCAAAAATGGGAACAATTGGCCTTGTAGTTTTTAAGAAGAAGTTAAAAATGTAAATTGTTAACGCACGACGCACGACGCACAACGCACGACGACGGACGAAAACAGATAGCAATAGGTCACCTGAGTTAACTCAGGTGACCTAAAAATACACACAAACAACAAAACAATATAATATGCTGGGTTTTTTTTTAATTTTTTGTTTCAAAGATTTTTATATTTAATATACAAGTACAATAAGATAAATCTATGATTCAGTGACATTAATTCATTTTTTTTTTTTTACAGAGATGAAAATAACAGTAAAGATAAAGAAATGTTCCCTACAGCATTTTTTTACAGAGATGAAAATAACAGTAAAGATAAAGAAATGTTCGCTACAACATTTTCAAGTGACAATACCTTTACAGACAGATCGGCCATCCTTTGTGACTGGATGGAGGATACAGCATGCACTGATCCAGTCTGGAGCGACCTTTGATGACAGCGTGTATAGGATTTCTAGAGAGTTGGGATTGATGATGAATATCTCTGGGTAGTATCCGTTACACACCAGACGGACATCCTTGGACACTTGAAAGTGATAGGCCTGTAAAATGTGTCAAACAATGCATGACTTCAAAGTGATAGGCCTGTAAAATGTGTCAAACAATGCATGACTTCAAAGTGATAGGCCTGTAAACTGTGTCAAACAATGCATGACTTCAAAGTGATAGGCCTGTAAACTGTGTCAAACAATGCATGACTTCAAAGTGATAGGCCTGTAAAATGTGTCAAACAATGCATGACTTCAGTCTTAATTAAATGTTTTACACTATTAGAATTCCTGCACTTTCTATTTTTTCATGGTTTTTTTTTTTTTCGGAGGGGGGGGGTCTATTTAAATATATTATTAATGATAATGAAATAATTCATATTTACAAAATTTTAAAATATCAAAAAGAAAGTTTTCTTTACAAAAAATCATATTTATATGTACTACAAAATACCATCATTGTTCAATTCATCAAAAAAGTAAGAGAAAACAGAATAAATGTTCAATTTGATCCTGTCATACCCTTACTATAGAAGGATGTGGTATTTCATTCATCTACAAATCATAAATCAAAGACAATTTGGAATCTATTAATGAATAAGATGTAGGAATGAGTAAAAGAGTTACCTGCATATTGGTGTGAATGTGGGGCATCTTAGTGTTTTCCACACATCTCCCATCACTAATATCCCATAAGCACATCTCTCTGTGTGTATAAAACAAACATTAGATCAATTGCAAATAAAACTTCTATTAACAGGTCAAACTCAAAGCTTCGAAAATTAAAAATTTCACTTGAAAATTTTGAAAAACAAAATACAATTCAAAAGAGAATCTCACTTAAAAGGTAAGTGCACTTACCCATTCTCTGAAGCACTCACAATGTACGGAGTGTCTGCTTTCTCGCTGCCTAGTGCTAAGCAGCTGATGGCTGCTGTGTGACCAAACAACATACTACGGGGGTAGATCTGTGAGGAATAATTATGGTCAAAGTCATTCTGACCTCATCATCTTCAAAAAGCAACTACATAAAAATGTGTGCAAAATCCATTAATGGCTGAATGATAACGTGACCTATATCAATAGTACATATGCAACATGTTACAATCTGTCTAGACCCAAACGGGCATACTTGCCAACCTCCAACATGTAAAAATACCTCCAACATGTAAAAATCTGGTCATGACCAGATTTGGAAAGTAAAAAATCTGGTCATAGCGCGTAACGACATTCACGACATATTTACTATGCATTTCAAAGGTGTATACAACAGAAATGTGTGTTAAAATATGTGTAATATTTTATTGCAAAGAAGCATTGTAACTAACAGTTGCTGATTTTGAATTATTTAATACTTCCAATGTTGGTATGTACTCAAAGCAATCAACAGCTGGTTAAATTTACAAGACAGTAGGGTATTTAATTTTCATTATTAAGTTCCGAGCGAAAAGTGTGGTTTTTTAACAATGCTAAAAGCTCTTTCTGAATCAGTATTACTGTTTGGCAGAACAAGAAAGAGTCTTTACTAAGGCTAGTATGTCGAATTTTGGCTTCTGAGTGCAAGTTTTTTTTAACATTTATTATTGTCTCTAAAAGTACATGAGTTTCTAAGATCACACTTCTTTTAAATGTTATTTTTCAAAAAGCTTCGGATTATTTTATGTATGGAAAATAAAGTTGTTTTTGGTTTTGATTCTGCTGGACCCGATGAAGATCTCTTCCTTTTGGAAGCCACTGCACTTAATGATTTAAACCCTCGGTTTGTCAAAACAACTCACGATAATAATTAAGCCTAACAATTACTCGGCTGTAATCGCCATCGGCATTGTTTAAGTAAATCCAAGCTCAGCTTGAGTTCATAACTGGAAGTCTAATGCGCAACATAATTTACGAACCAAATCTGGAAATCGGGAGTTTTTCAGGTTGTTCGACAAAAATCGGGTGAAAAGCTTGACCCGCCGGGTCATAAAAAATAATCGGGTAGAGGGTTGAAAAATCGTGTATGACCCGACGAAATCGGGTCAGTTGGCAAGTATGCAAACAGGGCATTTAGGTTCGCCTGTGAAAAAGAAAAAACATGTCTGAACTACCAGCTAATATTTCGGCAGTTGTGATTTCATTGGATATAGAGGTGACCCGGAACAGAGGTTTGTTAATCTTGTATAGCAAACCACTGAGGAGCTGATGTACAAGTCTAATTTTAATCTATTGACGTCAGAACAGATCTGGATTCAAACCAGGGTCCCTCTAAATCTCTTACTCATGTGCTCAACCTACTAAGTGATCTAGCTGGCACTGGCTGTAGAAAGGGTTGACCAAAATGGCAATGCATACGGTACCTGTGAGTTTTCAGCAACATCCCAGATGCCAATCTGCCCGTCATTACACCCTGTTATAATGTTCTTTTGGTCAGGTGTCATAAGTATGGCAGCTATACAGTGAGTGGGTGGTCTCCTCCCCCACAGTACTACTGGTACCACTAGGTTACTGCCGGTGGACATGGTCTGTTATAGGGTTCCAAAGCTTTTCAACCAGTCCCTAAAGATACCAAAATTTGTCAGCTTCATCTTTAAAGGGCACTGAATATGCACATATATATTGCAATCATGTTTCATTGAAAAGCTTGTTCGATTCAACATACTTGCAGAACACTAACTCTACTGGAAATTTGGGTAGACCAACCTGATAAAAGCCAGAACTGTCATCTATCTCAACAATTTTAAGTTCCAACATATAACGTTAATTGTCCGAGTGGCTTTAAAATCTGGATTTAATCAGATTGTTGGTACATTAAAAAAAATCAAAGAAAGGTGAACATAAATAATTGAAATTTTTGGACTTGAACATCATTTTCTAAAAAAATTTGGTGGCAATATTTACCGTAATAAAACATCAAAAATGTCTTCAGACATTTTATAAATACTACTTGTATTGTTTACTTTCAGATTTCTGCATAAAATAGATAATTAGAGTAATTACTATTATACCACTTGGTGAATATTTCAAGTTAGTCAGTTACCCTGTAATGGCTGCATCCTTAGGAAATTAAAACCATTTGCGGACCACTTTTGTTACTATTTGCTGTTTAACTAGAATTTCCTCGAATCTTGTCATATACATAAATGATGCAGTGATATACAGTAAAAAATACTTGAAAAAATACAGAAAAGTTAAAGTAATACATTACTCGAATAGATGGATTCTAATGACGGAAGGGGAGTATCCTACTGTATGATGTTTTGCAATATGACAATATGATCATCTTTGCAGTCTGTCACCCTACATCGATTTTTCTTCTGTCAATTTCTCGAACCGAACAACTCACGTACAGAAAAAAACTAGCCCCTGTGTTCTGCCTCGATTACTTTTCCAAATAGTTTCAATACGGATCTTCTATCTTGAGTAGAGTTAATATCACATTACAATTTGTCTCAATTAAAAAGCAAACTTATTTTTGTGACAATGTAAAGAACAGGCATAACATTAGCGCGCATTAATCCCGACATGTAACGTTACAGCGGCGGATCCAGAATGCATGAGTGTGGAAGACAGAGATTGATCCGCTATAATATAGGTCTACAAACATCAAATTCATGGCAGTGATAAAACAGGAATCATCTAAGGGTTACGTGAACTGCAACCCCTTCAAACCCCTTTGAAATAACTGTTGAAAATGGAAATTTCAACCACATACAGGCACCTGAATTTTATCAATCAGTCGCTATATCCCTCAATTAATGAGCCATCTTGAATTATCAAAAAAAAATTATACCTCCTTTATAAAGGTAGGTATAATTTTTTATATTTGGCTCATTGAGCGACTGATTTTGATATTTGGCTTATTGAGCGACTGATTGATAAAAATTCAGGTGCCTGTGTTAAGAGAGAGAGAGAGAGAGAGAGAGAGAGAGAAAGAGCTGTCCGACATGAGATATTTACAATTATAGAACATAAGAACCTACATCCTCATTTTTAATCAATCAGCCAATATTTAGTCGGTGATCAGAATGTTTCGGCAGTTTTTGTACTTATGTTTTGAGTAAAATGATTTTAAATGTCAAATGCCGATTTCGTTCTTAATTTTATTGTATTCAGAATATAATGGGATTGAGCGCAAGTTCTATAACTTTTTAGCCCTCTCCAATGTTTATTGAAGTGCAATATCTATACGACTGTATGTATTGATAAATTGTATAAAACGATTGCTATCGGATCATATTTGCCATGAGTTTACGTACTATTCTTTAAACCTAAGAGACCACGAAGAAACATGCAGTAAAGCACAATAATTATATGCACAAGTAGATTTTTTTTTTCATCCTTTGCTAATTGTAAGATCAGTATAGTGCCGTCATGTGTTTCCGATAGTCATGTGTTTCCGATAGTTTATTTTGGTCGCGTGAGTTTTCTCCAAAATGACGTCATTTTCTTAATTACTTACGACACTGGACGTACGGAGTCTCCTTTCGATTTTATAAATCTGCACTACCCTAGTTATGCTGATTGCAAAGATTTAAATCACCCAATTACTGAAGAGACTAATAAAATGTTTTTTACTATTACTTTAATAAAAGTCATTAAAATTGCTTAAAATCTTAATTAGAAAATCACAATATTTAAACTTCCTTAACGTTTGGTAAAATATACTTCCGATGCCGTATTTTCATGCTAAAATTATTACGTGACTTTGTAAAATTTTTCCTAGAATCGAAGCCGAAGAGCACTACAAATTAAGCTTCGTCTTGAATTAAAATGTAACTTATAATCATACAAATAATGGTATTGTAGAACGTTTAAGTGATGCAATGTAGTTATGCCTAACTGAACGATTGAAGTTGAAATAAAAACTTTAAAAACAATTGAAAACATTATTAGATATATTTATACTTGGTTATTTAATTTCAATTTTTATTATTATTGAAGAAATTTGTTGATGAATCATACTATCGGAAATACATGACGCTGGTTTTTAAAGGGGCATGGTCACGATTTTGGTCAAATTCTTTTTTTCTGTTTTGATTATTTACAATGCTTTAGGAATGCATTTCCAATGACCAAATAAAATTTGAGAGTCAGTAGTAAAGTTATAAGCAAGATACAGGGCTCACAATTCTTTGCCATGTAAACAAGGCTCGTGCCCTGTTTTTGTTTACATAAGTTCAATTTACCAGTAAAAGTTGTGTTACAAGCTGATTTTTCCATCTTCTTATTCATTTTAAGCATAAATAAACAGATCCTAACATTTACTATATTTACAATCATTTTAGGTTTCAAACTGGAGTTTTCACTTCAACATTCAAAATGTAAACAAACGCTTTGTTTACATTGCAAAGAATTGTAAGCTTTGTAACTCGCTTATAACTCAACGAATTACACTCAAATTTTGATTGCCTATTAAAAATGCCTTACTGAAGCATTGAAAACATTCAAATCGGAAAACTAATTTTTGACCAAAATCGTGACCATGCCCCTTTAATGGTCAAATACGGCAGCAAGTTTATTTGTATCCAAGAACTGCATATACTGACGATTTTTCATTGATTTCTTATCGGCGATTTTCGATGCTATGTCTGAGGTTAAAAATTATATAGTTTTAAAATTGTTGGCTAAAGAGACAATCATTAGATACATCGTTTAGTATTAGACTATCGGAAACCCATGACGCCAAGATACTATTTAATTAAAATAACGTGTTTCTTTTTTATATTTTTAGCAATAATTGTATGTAAAAAAAAAAAAAAAAAAAAAAAAGTACATGTATATTAATCTTTTCTTCTAAAAGGTTAGTATCCTGAATAATAGGCTCTCTTAATTCTCCTTCTTAAAACTGAGCCTCAATTAAGTGCATTAATATCTGTAAAATTACAATATGTAGTATAACATTACGTGCATGCTTTATTAAAAAGGCGTTACGACATCAAAGAATTTACAATAGTTTTGGGGGTTTTTTTTATGGTATCTGACATATTGTGATTCCAATGCTGATGAGAGAACATCCTGTTATGACCCTAGTAGTAGTCGGTGTAGTAGTGCAGTTTTTGAAACAGATTAGGCTATAAAGATAAAAAATATATATATATATATTAAATAGCCAATAGGTTATGAACTAAAAAAATCTTGTTAGAAAACAAGGGTTTTGACTAAACGCCTGAATGTCGGAAATCTTAAATTTTTGAGAAAAAAAAAACATGCGTCGGCCGGGAATTGAACCCGGATCGACTGCTTGGAAGGCAACCATGCTGACCATTACACCACCGACGCGTTGGAAAACAGCGATTTAAAACTATTTATATAAAATGCAAGATTAATGATTCATTCGGCGTATCTCGAGAGTTTTCGATCTTCTGTTGTGTATGCAGAGAATACATTAAGGTACATCACAAGAAGTTTCACAGACTTTACCAGAGCCAGTACTCATAATATAAATAAACTACGGAGTTTCCCAGTAGTAAATGTCGAATCAATTACTGCCCTAAACATTGTTTTATTTATGAAAGAGATAGTAGTAGATTGTGTCAGTTTAAACATAACATTCCCTCCCTTCAAATTTATGAACATAAAAGATAAAGCTCAAAACTCAAACAACAAAAAACTAATCTACAATTATGAAAATCAAAGTATATATGATTATTATATTGTTTCAATGTCTATTATCAAAATTAACATTCTTCAGTGAGTCTTTTGGTTTTATTACGTGCACGTGTCGGATAACGTCTCATTAGCGGCGCGTTTTCGGTCCGTTTGGTATCGATACACTCGTTGTTTGATGGCGCGACGGTGGTCGATTCTGTTTGCTCGTTAAACTCCGGTGTTGGATCGTCACGGAAAATCGATTCATCAGTTTTTGCATGCGAATCTCGCATCTGATCGACATGTCTTTTCCACACGCTCCCTTGTTCTGTTGTAACTTCATAAGATAAAGGTCCTAATTTTGATTTGATTTGTCCCTCTATCCATTTTTCATCATTTCTATAATCTCTACTGGTATACGATAACATTAATTATCGTTTTCTTTGAAATAACGGGTTTTTGTTGTTCCTCTTTCCTCCATCGCATTTTTCATGGTTTTATCGGTTACAGTTTTTCTTGTGTCAGGTCTAATCAGATCTAAGCATGTCCGAAGATTTCTTCCATGAAACAAGTTTGCCGGTGTTTCATTTGTGATGCTGTGGGGGGCGTTTCTATATAACAGTAAGAAATTTGCGATCTTCTTGTTTAGTGACATTTCTTGGTTTTTCATTGTCTTCATGCTCCGTTTGAACGTTTGTACGAATCTCTCTGCCAATCCATTAGTTGCAGGATGATATGGAGCGGATTTAAAATGTTTAATTCCATTTTTCCTAATGAATTCGTCAAATTCGTGTGACGTAAATTGTGATTCGTTGTCCGACACAATCTGTTCTGGAATTCCGTTTAGCGCGAATACTGTAGGCAAAATTTCAATAGTTTTAAACGAAGTTATTTTTTTCATTGGAAAAACTTCAGGCCATTTTGAGTGCGCGTCCACCATTATGATAAAATTCTTATTTAAGAACGGTCCTGCGAAGTCGATGTGTATTCTCTGCCATGGTGCTGGACGGCCATTCCCATGGATGTACTGGTGCCTTGGTTGGATTATTTTGAATTTTTGAACACCCACTACATGATTTTGTGACGTTTTCTATTTCTTTATCAATGCCTGGCCACCATACGTAGCTTCTCGCAATGCCTTTCATCTTCACGACTCCTAAATGAGACGCATGTAGAGTTTCCAGTATTTTCTTCCGGAATTTCGTTGGAATTATGACTCTGATTCCCCACATCAAACATCCGTGTTGTGTGGTTATTTCATCTCTACGATTATAAAATGGCATCAGAGATGTGTCTTCTGCATGGCTTTTTCCATCCTGATGTCACATGTTGATAAACACAGCTCAGCATAGGATTTCTCTTTGTTTCTCTTGCAATTTCCATTGCAGTAACATGCAAATTTTCAATTTGCTCAATGTTGAAAATATCAGATGCATCTGGCTCATCGTTTTCATTTGACTTCACTGGGAGTCTTGACAATGCATCTGCGTTTGTGTGATTCTTTGTACTTTTGTACATGATTTCATAGGTGAATCCTGATAGAAACACAGCGTAACTTTGCAGTCTTGAAGCGGAGGTTACAGGGATGCTTTTTGAAGGATTAAAAATATCGAAGTCAATGGTTGGTGATCTGTGATCAGTGTAAACTTCCGTCCAAAAAGATAAGGATAGAATTTTTTACCGCCCAATATATTGCCAGAAATCTATTGTAATAGTTCACAAGTCCAAGAAATGATCTCAGTTGCGTAAGATTTTCAGGTGCTGACGTCCTTAATACAGCATCAATTTTGTCTTTTGTTTTCCAGATTCCATCTTTTGTGACTTCATGTCCACAATATTGGACACTGTCTATAAAAAAGTAACATTTTTCAAGATTAGCCCTTAATCCAAATTTTTGGAGGCGTTGTAGAACACTATCCAAATTTCTCAAGTGTTCCTTATCGGTTTTACCAGTGACTATCATGTCATCTAATATGCTGTGAACACCTGGTAATCCTTGTAAAATCTGGTCCATAGTTCTTTGCCAAATTGATGGTGCCGATGCTACCCCATACAACAGTCTGTTGTATCGATACAATATATATTAATCCTTTGTGGGTATTTATCGTCAGGTACGCTTTGGATTTTTCTTCCATTTCCATGTGTAGATATGCTTGTCTCAAGTCAATTTTAGAAAAATGTTCTCCATTGGACAAGGACGCAAAAATATCCTCTATTTTTGGTAAAGGATATTGGTCTACATTTAGTTGAGGGTTGAGTGTGACCTTGAAGTCTCCGCAGATCCTAACTTTTCCATTTTTCTTGGGAACTGGTACGATTGGTGTCGCCCATTCACTTGTGTCCACTTTTTCTAGAACTCCCATATTTTCTAGGTTTCCTAGTTTTTGTTCAATTTTTGGTTTCAATGCATATGGAACTGATCGTGCTTTACAGAAAATTGCTTTCACATCATCAATTAGATGTAGATTTGCTTTAATTCCATGTACTTTACCGATTCCGTCGGCGAACACTGAGCTATATTTCTGTAAGATTTCACGAATTTTCCTTTTGCTTTCAGGTTTTTCTGTGGCAACCGTCATGATGCTTTTGACATTTTTCCAGTCGAGTTTTATTTCTTTTAGCCATGGTTGATCATCAGTCTTGATAACTGAATTAATGCTCAATTTCTCGATTTCGCATGATGAATCACCGTCATCACTTGTCTGGTCAACATTTCGGACAAATTTCTTTTGTTTTCTTGGTTTGAATTTTTGTTTTCCTTTACCTGTAATTCCACAGGCTCGAATGATATGTCCTGTTTTGTTACACTTTCGGCAGACAGCAGATTTAAAATAGCAATCGGCTGAATCATGATTCTTTCCGTTGCAATGAATGCAATTACTTGGCTGCGGTGACTTAGGCTTTTGGTGGTACTTCTTTTGTTGGCTGAGTTTGTTGACACTTACTTGTTTATGTCTTAGTTCTTGTGCATCTTTTGAGGCGGTCTCCATCCCCACTGCTATATCAATGGCTTTTTGAAGTGTAAGGGTTGATTTGGATAATAATTGCCTCTGTATTTGTTCGTTATTAAGTCCACACACTATCCTGTCGCGAAGAGTGTCGCTTAAGTTTTCCCCGAATTCGCAATGTTCAGCCAATTTCCTTAGCTTCACCACATATTCGTTCACCGATTCTCCGTCCAGTTGTTGCCTACGATTGAATCGGAATCTCTCTGCGATAACAGATGGTTTGGGAGATAGGTGATCTTTCAATAATTTCACAATATCCTCAAAGTTTTTATCTGCCGGTTTTTCAGGACTGGTCAGGTCTCTCAATAATGAATAGGTTTTCCCCCCGATCAAACTTAACAGCGCCGGTATTTTCATATCGTTTTCTACTTTGTTGGCCTTGAAATATTGTTCAAGCCTCTCAACATATGAAGTCCAAGTTTCAATGCTGTCGTCAAAGGGATCAATTTTTCCTATATAACCTGCCATCTTGGTAATAATGACTTAAACTGTTAATCACAGAAACTCTGCAGTATCTTTTATACGAAAATTTCCATGGAATTATCAGTTAGTCTTAAAACATCCTCGTCGCCAATTTGTTTTATTATACTTTCATGTTAAATACTGAAATCTGATTGGTTTAGACGCAGTTGACAATCCGTTCTAATACCCTCAGCGTTAGCAACACACTTGGCAACGGGCCGATAGAACGAATTGTTACATGCGCGTAGATTATGCGCGTACGGTTCGCCGTAGAACTCACGTCTTTTCTATATAAAAACATTCAAATTTGCTATAAAATTAAGACATTCAGTATAATAAAATAAATAGTGCCTGTTTGGGAGGGTACCAGTTGAAATTGACACCCCTCGAAAACCATTGTCAACCTCCGCTTCGCGTCGGTTGACAATGGTTTTCTCGGGGTGTCAATTTCAACTGGTACCCTCCCAATCAGGCACTATTTATATAGTGTATGCAGAAATACAAACACGTCCGTTTACTACGGCTACATTTTATTAACAAAGAATACATTAAGGTACATCACAAGAAGTTTCACAGACTATCAAATATCAACTTTACCAGAGCCAGTGCTCATAATATAAATAAACTACGGCGTTTCCCAGTAGTAAATGTCCGAATCAATTTCTGCCCTAAACATTGTTTTATTTATGAAAGAGATAGTAGAACTTTAGATTGTATCAGTATAAACATAACATCTTCGCTATTTGAATTACAGTAAACTCGTAACCAAACTGACTCGTGTAATCAGGTGTCACTACAGTATTAATTTTTACTATATATTCTTACCAAAATTGCGCAATTTTAGATACAGATTAAAAATTCAAAACGAACTTCATTTACAATCTATAGTAGCAAAAAACACCTCAAATTGTCGAGTAAAAAATGACTTCAATTATAATATTATGCCAAAGAGTGAGAAGAATTTATAAATTTGTCAATCTAATTAATCGGTTTTTAAAGAAAAGATTTTTGAGGCGATATGGGCAAAAATTGTCATGTCGGATTTTTTTTCTTCAAATTTTACGTATACTGTATATATATTTTGTTCCAAATATAACAAAATATCAATTTTTCAAAATCAGACTCCTGTGAAAGTATATATACATTACTTTTTTTTTAAATACTAGTTTAAAATATAATGTACGTACGTGATGTGACTTCTCTTTGAAACCATCTTATTAAATTATTAAAAGTCAGTTACTATAAATTTACGCCCACACTCATGCAGTTATCAATTAAATATCCGATTTAACTAAAATTGATGAAATATTTAAGGCAGCATGATCGGGGGGGGGGGGGGGGTGCAGGTTGCCCTTCCCAACTTTTTTCTCGGAACAAATACTTTTCTTAATTAAAATTTACATATGAAAAATTAAAATTTGAAGGGGTTGCCGCAATTAGGCACTTCGCAGCTCCACCCATCACCATCATATATGTATAATATATTGTAATTTTAAACGATGTTGAAGATGAATACCATTTTGTCTTGGTTTGTGATTTTTACACAGCATTAAGGAAATTTTATGTCAAGAAATACTTCTATGTACGACCAAGTATGGCAAAATTTATTAATTTACTTAATTCTGACTCTATATTTACGCTAAAAAAAACTTGGGAAATATGTGCACGAATGTTTCAATAAGAGAGATAACTTTACTATCAGACGTGAATAAGCTTTAAAATAAATACTACTATTTTGTTTGTCTGTTTGATATTGTTCTTTCACTTTATACTTTATATTTATATAACCTGTCTCCCACCTGTAACCACAACAACTATTGTAAATTACTGTTAAAGTTATGCTTCGGCAATGTATGTAATGTATACGCCAATAAACTACTACATCACCCCCACCCCCTACCCCACGGTAATATCCGGATTCGATCGAAACTGATTTGATCATTATTATTTAATTCGTATCCGGTGGAATGCCAGCATGGCGTCCAACTCCAATGCAGAAGAAGGGAAACCGGGTAAGTGTTACATGTAATGTATGTTTTATGTACAGTAAAAGAAAAATCTAGTTTTTTTTACTGATAAGAAAATGCCCGTAATATATATACGCCTATTTGCTATCCACTAATTTGATATCCACGCTTGATATAAAAACAGAATAAATTTAATGATTGAAGAAATATATTCTTTGTTTTCGTAAATTATGTGTTCTTTTCATTTAAGATTTTAATGATGTTATATAATGTTGTGTAATTCAATTGAAAAAAAAATAATTAACAACGTGCTGTGTCTTTGAAACCATCTCAACTTATCACGGTTGGGGTTGTAAACACAGCGTGCACGCGTGAAACACCACCAGGTAAAGAAAAATAATTAGCATGAACTTGTTCCAACACGAGATCGACCAGAGTTTTAAAAACAAGTTTAGTCGCGAAGGTCAACATTAGGTAGGAATTGGTCAGACGGATCGCCTAATTTACTTGGATTAATACTTTCAATCATTAAAATGAGTATCTGTGTTTGTAAGTATTCAAGTATTTTTATTGAATGTGAAAATATACATGTATATATAGTAAATTTCGTCTTTCTGTAAAATATGATAGATATCTTCAGTGTATCAAAGATGAACCCAGAGAGCAAGCTACAATGTAAGAATCTGTATGTTAAAAAGGTTTAAGCTGTTATTTTCATTCCAATTTAGTTTCGATATTGGATGTTTATGGAAGTTTATGTTTATGTCAAATTTTGTTTTAAAAACATATATAATTTTTTTTTAAATTTGGGGGGGGGGGGTGTTGCACAAGACTTCTTTATTGTGTGCTATTAATGAAATAGTGAAATAGGTTTGTTTTGGAAATTGACAGGGAAAGTCAATTTGCTTGCTGTCCACTTTTATCAGTTATTGAATAAAAATTTAATATACTTACTATTTTTGTAAAATTTTCATCATTTACTATTGTTATAGATGGAATAGAACCTATGGAGTTTGCCTTCCCAGAAGAAGACTTAGCCATTTCCAGGTATTATGTCATAACATGTAAAACAACCATATCATCGTTTGAAAAGACGCAATGAAATGTATTCTATCCAAGATAAATGCTTTTACCATTGTAATATGTATATTTTTTTTTCCATAGTTCAAATGCCATAGATACAAAATTTGATGAGGCTGTAGGCCATATAGAAGACATTATAATGGGTAGGTATATTCCATTAACTGGTGTATTAAATAATTTCATTTTGGAAATGTTTAATGCATTTAAAAGTTAAATTTCTGTTTTTCCTCACCTTACATATATTAATTAATTGATTTAATTAATTGAGAAAAAATTAAGTTTTGCCATTTCTTCTTTGTAGAGGATGAATTTCAGATTTTACAGAATGATTTTATGGAAAAATATTACCTTGAATTTGAGGACACTGAAGAAAACAAATTCTGTTACACAGATATACACAGGGAATATGTAAGTTTTCCTTGCTACATTCCTATACTGATATTCAGAACACCCTATATTTCTTTTTAAAACTCAGTAAAAAGATTTACCCTGCAATAGCAAATCAATATCATTGATGCTTCCAACTTTTTAGTGGTCAGCACTGAGGTGTACTTTTTCTATCCGAAAAGGTCACATTTTATTTTTTGATAATGTGATCTAGCAGAAAAATAATGAATCTGTCACTAAAATAACATATATTCTTAATGCTGATTGTACAGTAATATTATATATTGGACAATTTTCCGACTACAATTGAATATTAATCCCACATTTGAGCATGTTAGGCAGGAATGTGTAAAAGGAAATTTCTAAAATGTAGAATAATTTTAGATAATAATGAAATACATGTATTTGTAATAAAGTCTACAAAGATTAATGTTTGTCTGATAGTGTCTATTTCTAATCAACAGATAGACCTTATAGAAAAATACCTTGAAGAAGAATTATCCAAGAGGATAGAAAATTTTTCCATGGGGGAATTTACCAAAACAATCATGTATGTTTTATATATTTATTTGGCATCTACTTTTACTTTTCTGTCACATATCCTATACCTACCAAGATGCTAAAGACCGAGCTTTTGAAATTTCACTGCAACAATTGATTTTTCAGGGAACGCAAAAATGAACTTGAAGGTGAAATCTTCGAGATGCTTCTGACCTTCAGTGACTTTATGTCTTTCAAAGAAATGTTCCTGGATTACAGAGCTGTAAGACTTGTATTTGTTTATAATAGATCACATATCAATTTGAAAAAAAGTCTACTACCTTAAGACCTCATATCAGATTTATTACATAATATTTAATAAATAAATATAGTGAGGTTTTAAAAAAAACAAACTAGTAAGACATACAGAAAAAGCACCATTTGGCAGTGGGTTTTTTTTCTCACTCTAGGAAAAATTCTAAATCATTTTGCTGAATTGATAATGTGTATGACAGGCTTACAATAATTTTGATGTGAAGAGGTGAAATACTCATTTGAAGAGGCTTTATTAGAATTATTTCCTAATTTTGCCTATTATGAATTTTGAAGCAGGCACATATCATCAAGGGAGGGGGGGGGGGGGGGGCAGGAGAGCCTGGCCCCCACTTTTTCTCGCAGCAAACATTTTACTTAAATTTACATATAGAAAATTGAATTTAGGAGGAGTTGGCCAAGTTATTTTGGAAAAGTCTGGCCCCCCCCCCATTTTAAAAATGACACTATGTGCATCATCGTCGGAAACCCACGGTCGGTCTCGCTTTGCTTACTTTAGGTAAGAAAAGCGAGACCGGACGTGGGTTTCCGACGATGTATGTGCCTATGAAGTGGCTTATTCTGATCATTAAAATGGTACAAATTGCCTCCTGGCTTCCCTTATTGAATGCTCTGTCGAATGATTTATATTTACATAACATACTGTTATAATTGGTTGAAAATATTCCTTTGATTTTACAGGAGAAAGAGGGGCGGAATGTAGATTTGAGTATGGGAATCACTGTTACTTCCATGCACGGTGGTCCCGATTTTGAGGATGATGATGACCACGATATGAACGATCATGACATGCACTTTGGTGGAGGATTGTCGTTAACTGGACATTCATTTGGACAACAACACTGATACCTCCAAGCCTTTAGTCCCTGTAGTTGCTTTATGTAATATAATGTCGAGTATCTTCAGTTTACCAAGTACACATTTTTACCTCTACCTCCGTCCAAAATTTTGAATCTTGTACTTTTTTACTCTCTTGCCTTTATTTTACCACTGGCTTGATAATGAAGCTTTCCTCCAAATGTAATGGACATTTAAACATGAATTTGCATTTGACTTTGCATGTACATGTACATATAATAATGCAGAATGTACCCGGTACATTTCAGTCAGGTGTTTAGCATTCATAGTATGTTGGAACTGCAAAATATGATCTAAGCACTACCGATGTATAAAATATTCTGTACTCATAGCCAGGATAAATTCAAAATAAGATTTTTGATTGTGTTCCGAATATAAATATCCTGTTTTTGTATACAAGTTAGTATGCTGTTATAGGCACATAGGCAACAGTAGAAAATTTATTAAAAAGTCAATTCATTATTCATGAATTACCATTACATTTATCTCTCTATTTATTAAAACTCCGTCCACAGATTTTTGAAAACATTGCAAATGTGTTTGCAAATGTGTTGTAAAGCAATGTCCTGTGTTATTTCGCGGGCTTAATTGTGATTTACATTCATAACATTCCTATTGTAAAATGTGCATTTGATGTTTCAATGAATTGAAAGTGCTCAGTCTCTTTGTTTTTATGTGTAGTTTAAGAAATAGAAATCAAGGTTCTTTCCCAAAAAATATCAAGTTTGCTACAAGATCTGCTTTAAGTATTATTTTTATGTTCTCAAGAAGTATTTTTACTACAAATTACATTTTGTAATGATCAACTTATGTAATTCCATAACACATTAGTAGCTACATATACATGTACAATGTAATATAAAAGTTTGTTGTCTCTGTTTAATTTATCAATATTACTGCTTGTGAAAGAGGATGAGAGAATATATACATATATATATATAATGGTTGTCATTTTATGTTATATTGTGCGAGATTGACTTTTTATGAGAGAATGCATTGAATTATATGAGTGGTTTGAAAATGAGTTGGTGAAAAATATTATTTGTCTTGTGTGGTCACTGTTTATCTCTTTCAAGCAAAAAAGGTTATTATTTATTGGAACAGTTTTGATATTAAAAACAAAAATCACAAATGAATGATCCTTTCTTCTTCTGTTATTTTATATACAACGATTACAACCTGTTATATACAACCTGTTATATACAACCTGCTCAGATAAAAAAAGATTGAAATGCTTGTAAAATGCTGCATTCATACAAAGAGTTGAATTAATCTGATAGTAATCATCCACAAATAAAAATCATTGTTCTGCTTTTGATTATACAATAATACTACACATGTAGTATTATAAACCAGATTTGAGTGTGTCCATGACCGAATTATACACAGGGATCTCCCCAGAATACCCATTGTCTTCCACATTCTGTAAATATTCTATGTAGGTCGGGGGTACACTGTTCTGTTGGGCACCCTTCACTAGCACGTCCTTGTAGTGGGGGGATGGGCGGTTGTCATACTTGTCCGTGATGTACGCATCCTGCATCATGTAGGTGCGACATTTGTGGTTTTGGTTATCAGGTGTGATAACATCCACAGAAATGGCATCATAGACGCTTTCTTGTCTGTAAATACGGTACACAGAAATGTGCGGTTTAAACTCTTCATTAATTAAGAGTCATCAAGTATAACTAGAATATTATTTTTATTTTTGGTATGCTAAAAAGCTATGTCAGAATGCCATTGACTTTATGAAGAAATGCATGTTCAAGTGAGGGCTCTAAACCACATACAAATTTTAAACCAAAAACAGTCCATGATTTGCAAAATATATTTAATCTTTATGTTATTTGACTTTATAATGGTAGATTGTGAGTTTGTGACAAAGACAAAGTTGTCCCAGCCAGCCAATGAGATTGTCAAAGAGAACAATGTATATATACCTATCGAGGCTTTCTTTATCTGTCTCATTCAGCTTCCACACTACTCCCCAGACCACTCCCCCAGAGTGGGGCTCAATGGTAGCGGCGCCACCCCTCCAGCGAGATCTGCTGGGGTCAGACGGTGATTTGAAATTTAGTCTGTAATTCTGTTCCATCGGGAAATAAAAAATATAAATAGAAACAAAGAAGATATATAAATTATTCTGTAAATCTTTTATTGGACTTTTTAAATCACTTGTAATTATGTGCTTGTACCAGTATAAGTTATATGTATGCATTTAATCAATCTGATTATTTAAAATCGGATCTTTGATCCGCTCCGACAATGCTTCGATGTCGCTACATATAGCTGAATTTAACAGGAGCTTGGACTTTGGGTAGTTGTGTCAAACAGCATTGTGACGTAGGCCTGTCTATTTCATTGCTTTCAAATCAATGGAGCTAAGACTACGCAATCGGTGTATATTTCACTTGAATCCAGCGTCATTTTTAACTTGTTTTGACGCAAGAATAGATAATTACGTCCTACTGAAAGTCCAAGGCCTTGTTAAAATGGTTCTAATTACCGAGTCCTTGTTCAATGTTTTGTATATAACTATGGCACGCCAAATTCACAAAAATGAGCTAAACATAGTTTAATATTTGATGAATTAGGTTTATTGACTGTTAACTATAATATACGAACGCAAACTAAAGTTAATGATCCGTTAACATCTGTATAGCTTTCATCTGTAAAACTATACTTAACGGTTGTAAACTATAGTTAACGAATGATAATCTAAGTTTATCTTTCTGCATATAACGCTAACAATAGATTTTGCTGATAAATATATGTAAACTTAACTATAATTTACAATCATTAAATATAGTTGTAAGAGTTGTTAATCATAGTTTCACAATCGTGAACTATATTTATCAGTTAAACTATGTTTTGCAATCGCAAATGATTGTTTTCAGTGTTAATTATAGTTTTACGCGTTAACGATTAACGGCGTTAAATAAAGTTTTACAGATGATAAACTAGGCGTATCGACTGTTAACTATAGTTTACGGACGCTAAACTATAGTTTACAAAAGTTTATTGCTATAACCCCGCTCCGGATGTCAACTTCCTGTTAAATGTCGACTTTGTTTATTTTTAGCCTAAATTTTCAATTTTCAAACAAATTTTTGTCAAAGATTTCCCTGCAACCTTTTTATCGCAGATGCTTGAAATTTTAACACACTTTTTGTTTAGGCATGCTTTATGGTGGGATATATTTTTGTACCAATCGGACGTCAACTTCCTGTTAAATGATGACTTTGTTTATTTTTAGCCTTAATTTTCAAACAAATGTTCAAAAAAGATTTGCCAGCAACTATTTATTGCAGATGCTTAAAATTTTAACACACTATTTGTTTAGGTATGTCATACGTTGGGTTCTATTTTTGTACCAATCGGATGTCAGCTTTCTGTTGAATGTCGACTTTGCTTATTTTGCATATTCACATCAGAGCGGGGGTATTACTAGTGAGCATTCATTTAGCTCACAGATATCTTGTTAACTATAGTTTACGAACCGTAAACTATAGTTAACGATTCGTTAACTATAATTAACGATCCGTTAACTATAGTTTTCATCTGCAAAACCATATTTAACAGTTGTAAACTATAGTTTACGAATGATAATCTAAGTTTATCTGTCTGTAAATAACGCTAACGATCGATTTTGCTGATAAATATAGATTCACATCTGTAAACTATAATTTGCATTCGTTAACTATGGTTAAGAGTTGTTAAACAGTTTCACACTCGTGAAACTATATTTATCAGATACATGCATAAATAATAAACTATGTTTTGCAATCGGAAATGGTTATTTTCAGTGTTAATTATGGTTTTACACTTCTGAAACAAAGATAATCGCGTTAACTATGGATTACAGATGTAAAATATAGATTGTTGTCGTTAACTATAGTTTTCTGTCCGTGAACTATAGTTTACAACTGTTAAACCTAGTTTATCGACTGTGAAACTATTATTAAATCATCTTTGTGAATTTGGCGTGCCATATTATATATAACAGTATTACAAGGAGGGTTTTTCTAATAATACATAAACTTATTTTGTTTTCTTAGAGTTATATTTTTTAGGCATCAAGACGTAGCTCGTTCTTCTTCTATATTCCATTTGGATCTATTTTTAGATTATATGGTGGCCTAGTAGAGACATATTTTGATAATTGGCATTTATTTCACATTTAAGGTGGAATAACACAACATCACAAAATGGCTGACCTCTGGTCGAAACGACATTAAAATGATTTTATTGACGGCAACATAAAACTTACTCTCCATAGCCGAGTGGATAAAGTGTCGGGGTTGTGATCCGTACATCCCGAGTTCGATTACTGCAGGGGCTTTTGTTGTTACTTACTAAATTTAATTTTTTTGTTTATTTGACATATGTACAGTCTAGTTATCATTATATCTTTCATAATCAAATAATTTCAGAATAGACCTATTTTTACATTAATTTTCACTTTTGATACTTCTGTTTGTAATTTTCCTATTTTCTAGTCTTATGATTGCCGTCTTCGACTTAAATCAACTCTATAAACATTAATTAATGAATTGTAAAATCTTACTGGTGTTTTCATTTAAGGTGGCGTTCACCATTGTTAAAAAATGTCCTTACCTACAATACAATACCTGTGTTGAAACTTTACTAGGGCCAGTTGTTTGACAATTAGGGATTAGATCATTAGAGTTATTGCCCTTGTCACACTTGTCCCTGTTACACTTATAACCATTGTTAGAGTAGTTCTAAGCGAAATTTTGGTTGATTCGTTGCATCTTTTTGGAGTACTAGTACTAGTTAGTCATTAGTGGATACCAATCCCAGCGGTTATCATTTGGATTGGCTACGTGAAGATCAAATAACTGTCTGCATATCAAATCATATGAAACGTGTTTCTCTAGTGGTCATGAAATTTGTCTCAAAATATGTACCGGTACATGTACTTTTATTGTAATTTGTCTTCTGACATTGTCTTTCTTCATCAACTCAATGTCCTATTTGCTACCAGTAGTATTTGACTGTTCAGAGCAAATTGATCCTCCTCAACATTTATACATGAATACTCTACTTCATGTACAAATTAGATTTGCTTACATGTGTAAACATTTCAGTGCAATTAATGCAGATGAGAAACATATATTAATTTAAATTACATTATATGTTATATAAACGTGTCCAACACATTCAGTTATGTAGATCAAACCTTGGGTGAGCATATTGGCCTCTGTGCTGTTTTGTATTCACCCAAAGCACAGGGGCTCGGTTGTCGGATAGTGGAATTTTTTTTATTATTTGTTCCCAAGGACTAAAATGATTAAAATTAGTAATCTTAAGTGTATTTCTGTCTATTGCATTAAAAATATTAAAAATATGTTTAAATCATAGCGTGAACCGAGGACCCCCTATAAATCCAAGATGGCGAGTGTCGTCCCTTTACTTTTTTTAATGTACATTGAATACACTTTTTTAACATGATTGAAACAGGGGTTTTTGGTGAATATTTTTAATGCAATAGACAGAAATACACTTAAGATTACTAATTTTAATCATTTTAGTCCTTGGGAACAAATAATAAAAAAAATTCCACTATCCGACAACCGAGCCCCTGTGACCCAAAGCACTAAAATTTCAAAAACCTTAATTATATTACAGAGGTGAAAGTTGTAATTCTTGTGTCTATGGAACAAGAATTAAGAAGACCTAGGCTAGCTCAGACTTTGGTGGCTATGCAACCATTAACCACAGGCACCTGACGTTATATATTTTTCTAATAATAAAAATAAATACCCTATATCTAATAATACACGTGTATTATTAGATATAGGGTATTTATTTTTGTAATGAGAAAAATATATAACGTCAGGTGCCTGTGCCATTAACATCCATATTTAAGATTTATGTATTTAATATTAACAGCTTCAATGAAAATATTAGATTATGAGCTTTACCTGCAGTTTTCCAATGGCCTGGAATTGAGCTGAAGGATTTTGTAAAGTCAGTCTTTGGCGTAAAAGATTGCTTCCATAAGCGAAGTACATAAAGTATCGATCCATACCTGTCTAGCAATGTGAATTAAAAAACAGATAAGTATAAATTATTATTATTATAAATTATTATTTGTTTTGCAATGGTACGTTTCCGTTACTTTCAGAGCATGAACGACCAAAAAAAAGCATTTTACCGTTTTAATTCATCTATTTTGATATAAACATAGTAATGGCACAGCAATTAAGAGGCCGATTGGCCACATCGCTCACCTTCGCAACAATAGGGATAATAAAATCAGTTTTATGAAGTCATATCCAAAATATTGGGACAATGAATGAGTAAAACAGATCCTGTATTAAAAGATTTTCGAAATTTTCTACAGATGTTCTTGTGTTGAGCCCCTTTTTGTTACTGGATGAGTTCATAGTTATACCACATATTGATCATTGTCATTCTCAAAAAGATCTTAAACAACTGTTCATATAGTTTTAATTGTGAATTCAGCAGTATACGAGCGTTGTCCCAAAATAGCGTAGACAGAACACATAACTTAAAATCTGTTCACTGCAATTTCATTATACGTATGTGTTTCCTTCAATGGCCCTTTGTCAAACAATACTGAAAAATTCAAATCTGTACTTCTTTTATTTCTTGAAAAAATGAATAATTAGTAACAACAAGTTTTACCATGCGGCGCAGTGTGCGACGTCTTTACATTGTTGCTAAAACCTCTACATTATTCACGATAATATTTACTTTTTTATTTCCGAAAATGTCTGGTTTCTTTTTTCACTTATTGTCATTATACTCGTCTGAATTTTTTCAATGTTGTTTGACTACAAATTCACAAAATGTATTTCTAATCGATTTTGTTAATTTTATAACTTCAAAAGCCTCTAAAGTTTTGTTTCAAGGTCTTTACTAAATTGGATTAGTTACCGCTGCGCCGCCGACGTCGTCTTTTTACCTTGAGTTAACAATTCAACTTGTCAGAAAACACGCTATAAAATCTTTAAAAGCTTTGCTATAGCCAAAACATTTTCTGGGTAAATAATAGAATTATAAAAAAAAATTAAATGTATTTTTTATTTGAGTTTTTTATTGGAAAAGTACTTTTCTCGCAATTTTCATTTCATTATATTGATTTAAACTTTCTGTTTTTGACATTGCGCCGCATGTCTAATTTATGATCTAGCATGCTTTCATTTCACTCAATACTTGATTTCAAGACATAATTTGAATGCAAATTACTTGAACTATTTGTGGTACAATTTTCATCTTCCTGTGTCACGCCGAAAAGTGGTCAGAAAAGTTCACTTGAGCTTTCAGCTCAGGTGAACTAAAAATGAGCTATGTTGCTAGATAGTTTGTTGGCCGTAGTTTATGGCGCGCCAAATTCACAAAAATGAGCTAAACTAGGTAAACTATAGTTTACTGAGTGTACTGAAACGCTTATACACAGTATTTACAACAATTTGAGCTGTATTTTTTAGAATTGATTTCATGTTGCTGCAAAATTCCGAAATTGTGATGTAACCTTTATGATGAATAGGATTAAAATAAATCATTAATATTTTAAAAGAAATATTTCTCTCCTAAGAAATATATACATGTATAGTAAACCAATGTTTAAGACGACAATGTAATTTTGCTTCAATCTTTGCCCGTATTAGGGTTTTTTAACATTCTAAAGTTCCCGCGCAACTGTCTCGATGTCATGTGATACTTTCATTAGTCACGTGATACGATGGTTGTCAAAATGGCGACATTTTCGCCTAGGTCGGGATCTTTTGAAGTATATATTCGCCAACAATGGTGCAAGGTGTTTGTTACTTTGAATGAGGATAACGTAACCTTAGCACTTGATGAAAATTTAAATAATTCACTCCCCCTTAATATCAGCACGGAAAGCACGACCTCTAAACAAGACCAGCTACCCGAATCCATTGCTGGACAAAAACGACTTGTGAGAGTGATAAAAGAAGAGCAAAATGGACTGGGAATCAGCATAAAAGGGGGGAAAGAAAACAAAATGCCAATACTCATTAGTAAAATATTTAAAGGAATGGCGGCTGATAAAACAGAGAAGTTGTATGTCGGCGATGCCATTTTATCTGTTAATGGAGAAGATCTAAGAGAAGCAACTCATGATGAGGCGGTTAGAGCACTTAAAAAGGCCAAGAAAATCGTAGAATTAGAGGGTAGGTTTAGTTGACAAGAGTTATTAACAGTTCTATACAGATCTATACAAGTACATGCATATATTAACTGACTGTTTTGAGAACATACCTCTAACGTTTGCCAGGCATGGAGGCCGGTTATATCTGGTGTGGATCAAACAATTTATGAGGTGAAAATATAGGACATATAAGTGAATGGTAGCTGCAGAACTGTAGCTCTACTGGAAATTTGGGTGGACAGACTGTAGAGCGACATACAGTTCCATCCATACAAAAACACTGTATATTTATTGTGTAAAGGGTTTTGGACTTATATATTAAATTTCATACCAAAATCCCTGAGATTTTTACTACTGATTCACCACTTTACTTGCCTCAAATGTTTTCCTAAACAACCAACCTTGGAAAGTAAAAATTACGTCGGGATCGAAAGTCACCATTTTTACCAGCTAGTGTAAACAAACCACACTTTTTCACTTTATGGTGCTGGTGAGGGTGTTTAAAAGATATTCAGTGGCAAGTAAAGTAATGACATCTAAAGTAAATTGTCTCAGGAATTTATTAGATTAAAATTTTCACAGAATATATTCATAAATTAGGTTAACAAGTCCAAAACCCTGTGCAATTTTTTGTGCACAATATACAGTTTTTGTATGGATGGAGCTCTACGATCCATCAATCCAAATTTCCCATAGAACTACAAGTCTTCAGCTAAATGAGTGGTAGCTAGAATTTATATTTTTGACATGGGGAAAGTTTTAAAAGTTCATAAATAATCAGGCATTCAGATGTTATGATTATAAGCTTATAGCTACATGGTTTGGAGAGGGACATAATATTGAATGTTTTTAGTCATATAGGAATTGGGTTGCAAAATGATTAAAATGGCTCAGAACGATATAAAGGTTCTGATCATATTATCCAATCAAATAACTATATATGGTTATTGGGAAAAAATTAACATTAGATGAATTTGATTCAAATAAATGCAGAAATGTTAATTTCAATGAATGTAAAAGAAAACTTTGATGGGGAAATATTGTTAGCATCAGAAAGAAACATATATTAAATAAAAAGTTAAATGACAATTGAATGCATTTAGTATGATTTACTTTCTTTTTTAATGAGTTAAATGCAGTTTTAATTATTAAGTTATCAAGCATTAAGGAAATTTGTTTAAAAAGGCATCTATATGATACACTGTGACACTTTCCTTCTCTATTGGCTGTCCAAGAAACAACATACAAAATAAATACCGTATATTTTTTAAAGACTTACTTTAATTACCTTTCAGTGAAATACATCACAGATTTTAGTCCCTGTTTCCGCAAGATATCAGCATTAAATGAGTTGGGATGGGGAAGCCAGGAAGCACAAAGAGACGCTGCCAGGGCAAACTGGACAGAGACCAAAACAATACCACTCAAACTCTGCTACCTGTGTAGGAATCTCAGCATGTCTGATCCAGAGAAACGGACTGTAGAATTACACTCGCCTGATGGAAAATCCACCTGCATCATACGTTTTCCGGATGCAGCTGTAGCAAGTGACTGGTTCAATGCCATCCACTCAAATGTTACATTACTGCTGAGTCAGTGTATTGCAGAGGCTAATCAGGTCATGACCTCAGCTCCAAACTCAAGAGAAATTAAACACATTGGCTGGCTCTCGGAGCAGGTATAGCTAAGCATTATTGATTATCAACTTTCAATAAACTGGATTTTGTTTCGTTTTTCATACCCAGTAATGATTTGGTTCATATCTTCTTGTTGTTTGAAATATAGGATTTGTTATAAAACTAATTTCTCAATGTTTTCATTATTAACACACTATACATGTATATGACCACGTTGGTACATTGATTTTATTCTACTGACATGGTCTTCTGATGGCTGACAAAATGTTTTAGTTGTTTATAATATTTCAATTTCAATTTCAATTTCTTTATTAACCAATTAAGGGCCCTCAAGGGGCAACATGAAGATTGTACATAGAAAATCCAATGTACATACAAGACATTCAATAAGCATTACATATATAATAATAATTCTGTATGTCAGCATGAAGTCATATTGAAATGAAGATTAACTCTATAAATAATTTTACTTTTGTGTTAATTAATACTCATCACTGATGGGAATTCTAATTATAAGCAAATGTAGAAAGATGTACTGGTATACATGTATACCACAGATTGCTGTATCTCTCTAAGATACAATCGTGTTTATCGTAAAATTAGATAAGTACCTACGTGTATCAGGAGTATCATATACATGTATTATACCACTTACTGGCCGTTTCTTATTTTTGCTTATCTGTAATCAAAACACACTGATTACAAACTGATTTTTGTAGTTGATGAATGAACAAGGAAGCCTGACCTGGAAGCCAGTGTTCATTGCCCTGACAGATAAGGACGTGCTCCTGTATGACACAGCTCCCTGGAGTAAGGAGGAATGGGCCACTCCATTCCAAAGCCACCCACTTCTTGCCACAAGGTACAGTATACCGGTACATCGTACATACAGTACAGAACATGTTACAAGGATGTGGATAGTCAAACACTCTTACAGCGAAGTGCCAGATGTGAAACAAATTTGATGTGTTATGAACGTAATTTTTTTAAATATCTGATACAGTAAGTTTATTATACAGTTTCAGACTATTTGGAGTAACACTGACTTTGCTGTAAATATAAATTTATTATCAGTGTTGGTTGTAACCCTATTCTACCATACTGGAAACCTTAGTTGGAATGTGTGTGTGTACAGGACTATAGATTCATATCATATGTGTAAATGGATTTTATATCAAATCATTTTTTCAACAAATTTAAGTTGATTAGACATCAGGGACTGTATACATTTAGCTGAGCTGACTGTTAACAAATATTCATGTTAATTTGATAGAAAATTGTCCTATTTTTAATAGAAATAATGTTTTTATTGTATTTCCTTTCTCCATTAGATTAGTTCACTCAGGTAGACTCAGTAATCCAGTGTCCGGCTCTGATGTTTTGACCTTTGGTACGAGATGTGGCACTCGTAATGGGGTAGAGACCCATATATTCAGAGTGGAGACACAGAGGGATTTAGCCTACTGGTCCAGGGCCCTCGTACAGGGCTCACATGGGGTCGCAGCCATTATCAAAGAGGTCACCTGTCGTAAGTGTTACATCATTTTGACATTCCTACAAGTTTTTTATTTTCTTGATTACATTGTCAGACATACCCAAATGGCTGAGAAAACTAAAAAAAAAGTTCATCAAGGTTGGAGTCAATAGAAGAGAGGTTTGGTTAGTGCAAAAAACTTTAGGTGTGTTGCTCTTTCAGAAAAGAATTGCAAGTCTAGTTCTCATTTTGTATTTAGTACATGTAATTCCAAATAGCCTCCAGACTTTGAGACTGTGCTCCCATTGAATATGTTTGTCTTTCAGCCGTGAAGTGGCAGGGAGCTGATGCTAGGCTGACCATCCACTACGACTCTGGGTTCACTCTCCACACATTGGTCCCCAGTGAGGGGCTGGAACCCTCCACCTCCACTCCCACCACAGTGGCCTGGTCCTATCCCTACGAAAAGTTACGCATGACTGGAGATGATGGACACAGACTTCTGTGGCTGGAGTTTTCTGATGGATCAGAACAGGTTAGCTTCTTGTGGTCCAAAGATGGATATTTTCTGAAACAAAATTGATTATGGCTCACTGCTTAATTAAGTTTTTACTATTTCAGACTTTATTTTCTTTTATATGAAACACTTTTATATGTGGTATTCCATAACGCGAACAGCTTGTTGTGTAAGAAAATAAATGGAGAATCTGCCAATCAGAGCAGTGTCTTTTTGGGAATTTTTAAAAAGAATTTATGCAGAAAACAGCATATTCAAAGCTGTGTACAGAATATCATGTTCAGATATGAAGCTTTTTAATAAATCAAAATAATCCGAATCAATTCAGTTTTTAGAATGAATGTTTACTGACAAAGAAATGCTTCTGTCTCTACATCAGTATATTTTAAGGTTAATTGTATGGTGGAAATATGAAACAGGAATTTACTGTAGATGACTTTAATTTTTTACCTGTCAGACATATATAAGAAAACTGTTTCTCTTCATTTTCAGGAGTTAGATCTCGGTACTTGTCCAAAACCAATAGTATTTGTACTGCACACATTTCTGTCAGCAAAAGTGAACCGATTAGGTCTGCTTGCCTGAAGAGACTTTGTATAGATATTTCAAAATTAGGTGCCAATCAGCTTGTCCCATGGAAACCAGTGACCTCATCTACTTATTAAATAACATACACAATGAATTAGAAGTGTTATAATATGAACTTTAAAATTTGGACCCCCTCACAGAATTTAAGGTTGTTGTGAAAGCACTAGTGCTGTCAAAATCATGAATTTATTTAATTCCTTCAGAATGGCACTTCAATCAATGTTATTTTCTTTCCTCAAAATTTTATTGTGTGTGTATTACTCTTTTATTTAGTTGATATATCTTATTTTATCATTACATAAGAAATTATATCCTTTTTAATACAGAATTTTTTTTACCAGTAGCAAATTATGCATCATGTTATATTACAAATTTATGAATTTTAATTTAATATGAAAAACAAATAATGTGTTAAGACATAAAGATGGTAACAATATCCTTGTAATTGAAGATGAAGGGTAAATTTGATTTAGACAAGAAGAAGAAAGTAATTCTATTAGTGCCATTATTAATACATGTAAATTAACTTACAGAAAATTACATGTAAATTAACTTACAGCTAATTACATGTAAATTAACTTACAGCTAATTACATGGTTTTTTTTCCAATAATTGAGATATACTGTTTGTTGTGATGTATGTACATGTACTACAGTGTACACAATTGATATATTAATGTACTTGTTATTTGTTTTCAATGAGTACAATTTTTTTGAGGTTGTGTTGCTGTAGTTCTTTCAATATTTATTTGTGTTCAATTTGTATTCAAAAGATATTATTTTATAACACGTTTTCTCAAGATTAATCATTGATGTTTCAAGAGCTTATAATTATACCTAATTTTACATTATTCGTAATGTACACAATAACAAAGAAAAATGCTATCTAATTGATAGCACAGTGTATTATTCATTAGAGTGTGATATATTCCAAATAATATCTAAAGAGTAGTTTGTTACACCTATAAAAGTTTTTTAAAGGGAAATACATCTAGTTTTGACTGTTCATGATATTACCCTTGTAGTAGTAATGCAGGTTTCACGATGTGCATGTAGCATAACATTTTTTTGTGTCCAAGGATGGACTGTTATAGGGTTTACTAATGATTTGGCCATTTTTGTTAGCAATATCATGGCAGACACTGCATGTGAAAATGATTTTTAAGTTATAATGGTGCTGTTCAGTAAATAGTGTTAAATCTAGGATTTGAAAAGGGCATGTTAAAATAATGGTGAAAAGGGCACTTTTCTCGGCAGTAAATATTACAAAACCTTGAAAGGGGCACCTTTTTCTGCAGTAGTATTTTAAATTATTAATCCTTGAAACATGCATATTTTAAGGAAAATTTTGCATCATAATCAAGTGTGACCTTGAGATCTGTAATGAATCAAGATAATTGAATAATAAATAATTTGCTTTTGCATTCACATAAGTCTTATTCAATATTTTATTTTCAATCTTTTTTATTCTTTCTTAAATTGATTTACATTAATTGTATCCCTTAGAACAGTCATTGCATTGGTCTGACTAGTTTTAATGTAGTTTTATATAGGACTTGTATAATGTAGACAATATTCTCTTTTGAGAAGTGGACAAGCATAGCATGGATGTAGGCTATGCCTGTCCACTTCTCAGTCAAAAGAGAATATGTAGACAACTGATGGCAAAATTATTAAATCACAGAAATTTGGATATTGAAATTGTTGTTTTAAGGTTTTAAAAAATCAAATTGTATTAAATCTGTATATTAACAATCTTTTATTATGAAAAAAGTTTCTGCATTTTTCAAGAAGTTTTACGTTTTCTTTGGAAACAGAGAAAATTCTGGTTAATCTGACGATTGTTTAAAAGTTTAAAAAAGAATAAGAAAACTTCACCTCTAGATTTTTATTATAATGTTTCATTAACCTAAACATGGTTTTAGGTGCCTCAGTGTTAAAATTTCAAATTATCTCTATAAAATATATTCTTTTGTGTTAATTCTATTTATAGATAACCTTACGATGTCTTGTACAATTACTAATTTCAAGGAGATAATTCAGTTGTTATTTATCAAATTATTGTACCAGTAATTAGGTGTCAAATCACCCACTTATGTAGGATAGCTGTGTATACCCCCTCAGCTTGGGCCTCTCCAGTTTACCTGTATCGTCTATTGTCTCAGGTCACCCGTGCGTGAAGTCCAGCGAGTTTTGGTTTAACTTTGCAATCAATACAGAGGCTAGGACAATGGTGGTTTTGAATTAAATTTACTTTCAATAAAAAGGGCATCACTTTTATTTATTATTGAAAGGGCATGGCGTTTGGAAAAAGGGCATGGCGCTGATAAAATGGGGCATGGCGCCGCGCCACGCTATTTTGCTTTAGATTTAACACTAGTAAACCATCCTGACTGCATGCAGAAAATGGTTGGCGTGCCAAGGGCAGGGGGGGGGGGGGGGGGAGGTTGTTGTTGTTATAGGACTAAATGTTTAAGATATGGAATATTTTAAATTGATTAATTCAATTATGATAGAATGATAATGTTTTTTTTCCTTCTATGCATTGAAATCTCAGCATTTATACTCTACAAGTATTTGATATGTGATGTATACATCTATTAGTATGTATATAAGGAAGCAGTCGTGTGATATATCCTTAGCTTTAAGTTAGACTTGTCAACCCTTAAACATAGAGGCATCTAGAGAGGAGTTACTCTTAGAAGTTAAGGTACAATGTATTTCTCTCTTATAAGGGATATAATTAGCTCAATAGATTCAAATTACTGTTAAGTGTGTTTCTTCATTGAATTGCAATTCAAAGAGTGAATTGTAAATAGATGGCAATATTGTCAATGAACAATATTTGTTCAATTTTTAAATAAAATTTGTTTTAGAAAATTATTATTCTGAAAACAAAATTTTATATGAATGTTCAGGGGGACATTAAGGGTCAGTGGCCCTCTGATAAGGCGGATACTGGTATAGACCGTATCAAGATAAATTAAGTGGATTTTTTATTAAAAGTGTCCAGTTTAAAGGTGACGTCTGTCAAATTTTGAAAGATATGGCGAATGGTTTTCTTTAATTTTAAAATATAGTTTTACTTTCTTGTGAAAATCAGTTTTACAAAAGAAAAATATAATAATAGTGCACAGATTGGTGAAGAAGCTTTAAGGTAGTATAATTAAACATATACATGAATATGTGACTTTTACATATTCTTACAGTACCTTTCAGACAATATTGTAGATGCAAGTGAAAGAACTAACTACTTCATAGTTTTTACACAGTACAGTCTAGTAATCAAAGTCTAGATAATAGTTTTATTTTTTTTATTTCTAGCTTTTTATATTCATTTACAATACTCTGTACATCTCTCTGAACTGTGTTTATTAGTGGCAATATGATACGACTGATTTGAATAATTAAATGCATACCTGGTATCATTTAATTTTTTTTTGTAGGGGGGGGGTTGATAGGATTTGTGGGGAGGGCATCATTTTTTCCTACCAAAGAAATTTGGATTATTTGTAAATTATAATCATGAGCAAAAAATGTTTAAGATTTTTCACAGTCTTGATTTCAACCATTTGTAAATTTAAATGTAAAATCCTCTTTTTTGGGGAAGAGGGCGGGATCGAGTGTTTTCTGTGTTGCATTACCACACTGATATGCCTTAGTGGTTGTATGATCAGCATTTGCAGGTTAAATTTTGAAGCATTTTACTGTGCATGTTTGTTTTTTAATATATAATGATAAAATTGTGTGTTTTGAGAGGCAGATATAGACAGTGTGTAGTGTGATAGATATTTCTATACATGTGTTAAGTACATGTATTTGTAATTGATGTTGTTGATTCCTTCAAATTGTTGTTGTTATTGTTTTAAGATGACTTTGCATTTAGTTTAATTATAGTTATTTTATGTCAGTGTTGTATGACATGGAAAAATCAATAATAAAAAAAGGAATATTAATTTTCTTTGTACTTAGTTGTTTTGATTTTTAGCTCACCGAGACGAAGTCTGAACGTAAAGCTAATATATACATGTATATATACCCTCAGCATCAACGTCTGGGCCTGGTTAAAGTTTTTAGAGCAGCTAGTCCTTTATCAAAGCTATACTTATACACTTAACAGACTTGGATGCTGAATCTGAGCCATATATATCAGATGCTGAATGAGGTTAATGTTTTTAGAGCCGGTTAAAGGTTTTTGAGCAGGGGGTCATAACATATAGGGTAACAGTGCTTTTTATTTTTACTTAAAATTACCCAAAACTTAGGCCTGCAGCCTTAAATGGTCCAGCTAAGTTTGTCTTAAGTATTGATTACACACATTTACAAGTTTTATTGTTAATTATTGCAATTCAGCATTGAATACAGTGTATTAATTTCATATAATTTACACAAAATTAATATCTTCAAAATCATAATATACTCGTGCCACCCTGAATTTTGTGTATGTACATTCACTTCCACCCTCAGCTAATATCGAACATACCAAGCACTTGTATGTATAAATAAACAAGATATTAACCCATGATAATGATTTATTATCAATACATGTACATTCAAATTCAATAAAAGAAATGAGCAATTCGTTTTACTTTTTAGCTCACCGAGACAGAGTCAAGGAGAACTTATGCCATACCCCTGGGATTGGTGTATAGACCTGGTTAAAGTTTTTGAAGCAGATTCTGTATCTAAGCTATTACTTGTCCTATTCTTCACCAAGCTAGCTTGCATGGATGGTGCATCTGGACCTACTTATGGACTTGAAAGACTTGGATGCTGAATCTGGGCCTTGAATTTCAGATGCTCATGGAGGAGGTTAAGGTTTTTGGAGCAGGTGCCCTTTGATGCCCATATCTATAAGTTACTCCTCGTCCTATATCTTCACCAAACTTGCATGGATGGTGCTTCTTATGATATACTTATGCACTTGATCAACTTGGATGCTTAAATGCTGAATCTGGGCCATAGGTTTCAGATGCTGGAGGAGGTTAAGGTTTTCGGAGCAGGTGCCCTTTGATGAACAGATCTTAGTTATTATTAGTTCAATCTTTCATAAATTTAGATAGATGCATTTTGTGATACTGATGTACTCCACAGGCTTGTATGCTGAATCGGAGACATAGGTTTCAGATGCTGGAGGAGGGTATATTTTACATTATATAGCATGTATATGCACTCAACATTTTATGTAATAACCAAATTATGTGTCACATGCAGCATTAAAGACATAAATAATATTGATGCATCTGGCCATTTATACCTTATTTAAACCTAATTAAATTGACTTGGAATTTTATGTAACAAAAAACATGAATTTCAAATGAAAGTCTGCATACTATGGAATTCCATATAGGACAGCCAACTGTCAGCTGCCAACTGCTTACTGCCAACTGTTTATTGCCAACTGCCTACTGCTTACTGCCAATTGCTTTCTTTACCAACTGTCAGCTGCCAACTGCTTACTGCTTTTTGCCAACTGCTAAAATACTGCTTACTGCCAACTGGTCTTGTCTCAGAAATAAAGTCATAAGTGGAAGACAGTTTAAATAATGTTTCTGACTATATTATTATATTTCTTGTAAAGAAACAGGCCTGTCAGACTGGTATGGAATTCCATATACGACAGCCAACTGTCAGCTGCCAACTGCTTACTGCCAATTGCTTTCTTTACCTCTTTATTTGGGTTAGGCACATGTGCAGACATTTATTTGAGGATTGAGAGATTGAAGGTTGATAGCGTTAATTTTATTTTACACAAAAACACATACATGTATTAACAACCATCTGTCAGCCCTAAATCACCGCATTCAATATCATCTGCCATTTTATCTTAAAACACAACTGGCGAGCGAGCTTAGAGTGCCACGCCATATGTTGTTAATATAAGGAAACAGCTAATTCCCAAAATCATGGAATTCCTAATCCTAATAATCTGGGGGGGGGGGGGGGGGGGGTAGGGAAGTATACCTATAACTCCAAAAAATAAATCTTAGCAAGCAGAAAAAAAACTTTCCCAATTATAAATAAATCACGAAAATCCTAATCCGCGGGAGGGGGGGGGGGGAGGTAGTATACCTAAAGCTGCAATAATCAATATCACTTTTAATATTTCCTTATATTCATTTTAATTTCTTACATGCTACCGAAAATGGGGGGGGGGGGCAGCTTCCTGATACTTCAATTTTTTATTTGTAAATTTAAGAAAAATTATGTTTGCTGCGAGAAAAAGTGTGTTGGGGGGGGGGGGGAGGGGTTTGGCCCCTGATGCTACGTGCCTGATGGCTAAGTCTAACTTTGCAAAAAAGTGGGGGGGGGGGGGCTAAGTCCAAGGCCTATGCAGATGGTTGTTAATATGAGTTTTTGTGTAAAATAAAATAAACGCTAACAATCTATCAATTCCTCCATCCTTAAATAAATGTCTGCACATGCACCCCAATAAAGAGGTAAAGAAAGCAATTGGCAGTAAGCAGTAGGCAGTTGGCAGTAAGCATTAAGCAGTTGGCAGCTGACAGTTGGCTGTCGTATATATATGGAATTCCATAGCATACTCATAAAATAAGAAAACATTAAAAAAAACTTAAATTTGGGGGAAATTTTATTTATATATTAATATTTTTTAAATTTATTTATTCATTTTTTTCATTTTTTTTCCGCACATCATGGTTATAGTGCCTGGTTATACTATATAAAAAAATAGCAGGCTATTCTATAACCTCACATAAAGGAACTTTGATTAATATCGGGATCGAAGTTCACATAAGAGGAACAATTTTCGCGGGAACGAGAGTTTTAGACCAGAGACAAAATGAGCAGCAAGTTAGTGAAAAGTATATCACAGAAGTTGAAAATAACTTCTCCGACAGTCTTAAGGTAAGTGTTAGTGCATATTCGGTGTATTCATTTATAAAAAGCTTCGTTCTGTCTTCAAGTGCCCACACTTTGCCTGTAGACTTGTTGGCAGATAATCATAATGATATCTCGGATAGTACACTTATTTAGCTAATATATGAATTGAAGTAGACATATACCAACAGCTGACTAAGGCATGAAATATATTGTAATAACATGATAATCGTCGTGTTGTTGTTAGAGATAAACACCATTTCTATTTATATGTCCTCGTAACAAACCGCAAGATGAATATTCTACATGTATTTCTTATACAATTATCAATCCAGCAGGTGTTGAACATTGTTAAATTAACAAACGTGTTTCCATAAACATAAGAAAATATATGTGACTCAGTTTGTTTGAGTTGTACCATGTGTGTGTGTTTATTTTTGTTAATAAATAAATATATTTGACATAAATCTCAGCGAGGGAGATTCGAATTCGTCGAGACTGAAAAATTTCGACGAACACGTCCGTCAAAATTTTTCAGTCTCGATGAACCTTGCTGAGATTAATTTGACATGCGAGATGTATTGTTCAATTGTTTTGTATACAGCAAAGCTGAAGAACTGACTCAGATGTTGGATGTTAAAGTAGGGAGTCAGGCTCTAACAGCACTGAATCTAACTGGATCTTGTCCCGTTGTCATGTGCTTAGAACTGGCAGCTAATACAACTGGGAAAACATTTAACAAGGTACTAGAATAAAGAAGATGTGCAATGACAGTTTATTTATTTAATGCAATTTTCTTGTATAATTGTTTAATTCAGCTCAATCTTAAGTATCAATCCATCACTTCAAGTTGGCTCCAGATAATTATTGCAAGAGTACCAGGCCTCGCTGTCTGCCTGATGTTATGACACTTCCTACTAACCTTCTTTTTACATGTGCAAGATATCACACCTATTTAAATTATATATACATGTTCATGTTAATTTAGAAATTTTAATCCGGAATATGTAAAAGGTTTTGCAAGTTATATGCAACAGTTCAATCTTATGGTGTTCCATTGGGGCCACTTCAACCTTTGCATTTTCGCCTTTAGGGTGAAGATGCGATAGTGCGAAATTGCGAAGTTGGTTGCATCTTCACCCTTTTGCTTCTTTACCTTTGCAACCTTGCACTTTTGCCAAAGTGTGAAATTGAAGCGAGCAGGAGATTAAGTTCATCTGAATTTAATCAAAACAAGCAGCTCTCTGAGACATATTTCCGGCTAAATTTCCCGAATTACTAAGAGAACAGGTTTATAATTCAGAAGAGACTTGGACGAGTATCGTCAACAATATTAACTCTTTTCCCCTTAGAGGTTTCTATCCTTTAACCCTTAATGACGCGTTTTGACGACCCTGGCCATATCCTTAATGACGACTTCTGACGCACCCTATATACAGCTCCTAATTAGACCTATCAACACCTGTTGTTTATTATAAACATGGACTGGTATACACCTGGCCATGTATACGGATGATTGTTCACTCATTCTAAATAAAGATATCACGTGATTTACCTGTGTTTGGTGGCGTGATGCATTACTACAATAAACAAAGATGGCGGACTACGATGCGGACATCGCACATGTTTTTACTTTTTGTTTATAATCAAGTTTAGAGGCAGAATTATTTAGATTTATTGGTAGTAAGATTGAATGATGAAAGCCAGATGTCAAATTCATGCAAAATATTGGGGAAAAATCTGTGTAATTAGAGAAAACGGAACACAAGGTGTGCATTACCTGCAACCCCTAAATACACGAATATACCGGTAAATTTTTTTTTTTTCCAAGAAGTTAACACACTTATTTTGTTAACATGTTAGATTTATCAAATCCTCTTATACCATTTACTGAAATAAAAGAAAATATTAGTCTGAAAATGATAGACATTAATTGAAAAGTCAGCCACAGGTACATTTAATTATTTACTATCAAAAAGCCAATTTCATGATAATAATGGAATTTTTCAATAAAAATTATTAAATAATTATTTGTAATACATAGATTTTTAAACATGTTTACCAAATATCTGTTGTGAAAATTATTCTTAATAAAGCTTTAATGTAGAACACTCAGTTTTATTTTCATATACCTGTTAGCACCTGTATTGTTTTATTAGTGACTTAAATAATTTTTTTTAATATGAATATTGAAATTTTAATTCATTACAAATCCATTGGTATATAATTTTCTATATTTTTGATTTGCTAAGACCTGTAATAAGTCAATTCAAAAACACACATAAGCTGTTTTCAGTTCATCTGAAAACAGTCTAAGGGTAGCCCAGGGTAGAGTGTTAAGGATATGGGCTATGCGTCAAAAGGTGGCATTAAGGGGTAAAGAGTTAAACTGGAATTCCTTTCATGTTAATCGCTGTATAGATACATTACTCTATTTTTAGGTCACCTGAGTAAACTCAGGTGACCTATTGCTATCTGTTTTCGTCCGTCGTCGTGCGTTAACAATTTACATTTTTAACTTCTTAATAAAAACTACAAGGCCAATTAATCCCATTTTTGGTGTGAAGCATCTTCATGGTAAGAGGAATGTAAATTGTGAAATTGGTGGCTCTACCACCACCAGGGTGCCACAGGTGGGGCCAAATATGAAAAAAACAGCCAAATTTTCAAAAATCTTCTTCTCTACTCCCACACATGTGAGGAAAAAACTGATTGCATGGTTATGATGTCCATGAAGCCCTCTACCAAAATTATGAAATTCATGGCCCCTGGGTCAGGGGTTCAGGCTCTAGGGTGGGGCCAATATGGCCATATAGTAAAAACTGTATTAAATCTTAGAAAATCTTCTTCTCTACTTTCATAAATATTTGTTAAAAACTAAATGCATGGTTATGATGTCCATGAAGCTCTCTACCAAAATTGTGAAATTCATGGCCCCTGGGTCAGGGGTTCAGGCTCTAGGGTGGGGCCAATATGGCCATATAGTAAAAATGTATTAAATCTTAGAAAATCTTCTTCTCTACTCCCATAGATATTTGTTAAAAACTAAATGCATGGATATGATGTCCATGAAGCCCTCTACCAAAATTGTGAAATTCATGGCCCTTGGGTCAGGGGTTCAGGCTCTAGGGTGGGGCCAATATGGTCATATAGTAAAAATGTATTAAATCTTAGAAAATCTTCTTCTATACTCCCATATATATTTGTTAAAAACTAAATGCATGGTTATGATGTCCATGAAGCCCTCTACCAAAATTGTGAAATTTATGGTCTCTGGGTCAGGGGTTCAGGCTCTAGGGTGGGGCCAATATGGCCATATAGTAAAATGTATTAAATCTTAGAAAATCTTCTTCTCTACTCCCATATATATTTGTGAAAAACAAAAGGCCTGGATATGATGTACATGAAGTCTTCTACCAAAATTGTGAAATTCATGGACCCTGGGACAGGTGTTTAGGCACTAGGGTGGGGCAAATATGGCACAGGAAGGGCCCAAATATCTTGAAAACGGTTAAAATCTCCACCCCTAAACCATATATATTCTTGTTCCTTGTGTCAAGGGGCATCATATGGTATGTAGGTCATGGAACTTGGGGTGGTCCTGACCCCCTCAAACAGGTAGTGCCCGAATATCTTGAAAACGGTTGAGATCCCCACCCCTAAACTATATATATTCTTGTTACTTGTGTCAAGGGGCTTCATTTGGTATGTAGGTCATGGGCCTCAGGGATGGTCCTGACCCCCCTCAAACAGGTAGTGCCCGAATATCTTGAAAATGGTTAATATCCCCACCCCTAAACCATATATATTCTTGTTCCTTGTGTCAAGGGGCATCATATGGTATGTAGGTCATGGGCCCCAGTGATGGTCCTGACCCCCCTCAAACAGGAAGTGCACAAATAACTTGAAAACGGTTGAGATCCCCACCCCTAAACCATATATATTCTTGTTCCTTGTGTCAAGGGGCATCATATGGTATGTAGGTCATGGGCCCTTAGGGTGGTCCTGACCCCTCTCAAACAGGTAGTGCCTGAATATCTTGAAAACGGTTAATATCCCCACCCCTAAACCATATATATTCTTGAAACAAAAACAGTTTTTGAACTTTCAAAATAAACAAATAGACTTGTTAATAGTAAAGTAATAATTGGCTAATTAAAATCACTGATATATAAAGGTAAAATGATTTTGGTATATATGCCAGATGGTGATTCTCAACGAATGTTGAATATTCAAAAACTGGAACAGGAGAAGTGAGTAACTCATGATGGCTTTTATCGATAAAGCTGGTTTTTTTTCGTTTGTTTAAATGCCCATAGGGAGAGTTTCTGTCTGCCCCGGGGGGATGGGGGATGGGAGGTTGTTTTAGATAAAACATGAATAATAACCACCTTGTTATTATTATTAAATTATTTTCTATCAGAGTCTTGCACCTTTTCAATATCAGGTCATGCACTCTTTTATGATCTTTTAAGTTTTTCGCTAAAATTATAGGTTTAATAGTCCTTTATGAAAGATTTCAGGCAGGGAGGTGGTCGTCATTACAAATTAAGAATTTTTCTATTCCAGAATAAAACTTAACTAAGTGCATATATGAGACTCCTTGACAAGTATGTGTATGGGTTATGCTACTCAGGTGACCGTTAAGGCCTTTTGGCCTCTTGTTAAAAATCGGGGTTGAAATTACGACATTTTAATTCAAATTTATCCATAGGGCAGACTACAAATCGCTAGATCTTAAGTTAAGCTATGTTTCATGTTCATTATGAAAATGTGTAATGTATGTCAATATCAGAATAAAGAGAATATAACTATTTTACTAAAGTTTAAAACATTTGTGGTGTGCTTTGTTTTCGCTAGTTAATGGAGGAATTGTACAATCACGTAAATGTACACCCCCACCCCCCACCCCCCCCATGAATACGGTAGTTCATGGATACACCCAAAAGCATGCATGGGGATAGGAATAACAAAATATTTTAATTCAAAGAGGTTTTAAGATGATAAATATTTGGTCTCTTCTGTACATGTATATCCTAAATAATGCATTTCCCCCACAATATTTTATTTCGCGAGGGGATGCACCTCTTGGCGGGCCCTTGTTATGTACTCCATATTAAATGTATTTAAAATTCTCACTTTCGCCTATGCAACTTCTCACTCTCGCATCATCACCCTAAAGGTGAAAGTGCATAGGTCAAAGTGGCACCATCAGAACACCATACAATCTGAAATCTCTACTGAAAATGCCAATTGAAAAAAAAACCCATCCATGATAGCTTTCTATTAATTTTATTCAGGAGGAAGGTTTAAAGTTATCTGGAGTAAACAAGAAAGTGTATGCCAATGGCTTGAAAGCCTTGGAGAGTATGTTGGACCTTTCAACAAATGTCACCATCAAAGATTTGGCCATTCAGTTTGGCTGCACACCAGCTACAGAGCTAGCAACGAAAACACTTCAAAGGTATAATACAGTACATGTATTATGTATTTTTACATTTTCAACTAAAAACACTCAAGAGATAACCATCCTTTTAATATTGTTGTCAGTTGGATTTATCTTGAAAATTGGTCTCCCTGTTTAATATACTAAATAATGAAATTACTGTTTTTAAAGCTATGAAAATGATTTCAAATCAAAGTCTGGCACAGAAATGGATTTTACATCCCCCATGTTTCAAGCCACTGCCCTTTGTGCAGCATGCAGGTGAGCAAATAAGAATAACAAGGAATGAATTTACTTGCATTTGAAAATTAAAAATACTGTACATTTTAAGGCAAAGTTTTTACAAGGTTAATTTTCAAATAGACATTCAAAGGAATTGCCTCTGTCAAATTTTTACCTGGTTTATTATATTAACAGAAAACTCAAGTTGAAAATTGACTGGAATAAACTTCGAGAATTATGTAGCATTAAGAGATCAACATATGACAAGCTTGTGGCAGAGATGGAAATTCATGCAGTGAAATTAATGGGTAAGCAGTTGAATATACTGATCCTTCCTATTTCGAATCTGTCTATCTTTTCTTTAAGTGCCCGTGGTTGCGTTATAAGCCCACTGTTACCAGTAAAGAAGATGGGGGAACAAGATAGCGCAAATGCCCATTTGGTTTAGTCGTAAAATACAATTTCAAATTTAAATTTTTTCCAACTAAATATACTTGATAATGTTATAATACAAGTTTTAAAAAGCACAATTTCTAACTATATTCAGATAAGAACAAAATCAATTCTAAAGTTTTGGTGGCATCGAACCCACAACCTAAAAACCCTAGCTCTATAATTTTACCTAATGTCTGGTGCTCTAACCACTGAGCCATTTCAGTCACAACAAACTCCATTGTTAGTTTGAACATATTTTATTGTATATATAATATACAAAGGGTTCGAACACAAGTTCTTGCAACTTACTAGGTTCTCACTCCATTGTTAAATGCTATATGCACATTCAACCACGAATTTACGGACTTATATTATTTTTATAAAACTTTCAATTGTTGCGATACAAAATGACATTTTTAAAGTATAGTGAGTCATCTCTCCGCATTTTCGTTGATTGAAATTGGTTTGATTTCCTTTAAACCTTAAATAGACTATGACAAAAATATGGAGCTTAGACCCACTCTATAAAAGAAAAGGCATTGAAGTTTTAAAAATGACACTATTTGGAGGTTTTGACATGCATACGCTAGTTTAAATCAACCTATTCCAAATATTAAACATATTTAAGGGTTATAAATCAATGTTATGGTAAATATACATTGTTTTCAATTATTTAGAAAGAAATTATGAGATTTGTTGATATTTTTAGCTCACCTGAGCTGAAAGCTCAAGTGAGCTTTTCTGATCACATTTTGTCCGTCGTCCGTCTGTCCGTCCGTCTGTAAACTTTTACATTTTGAACTTCTTCTCTAAAACCACCTGGCCAATTTCAACCAAATTTGGCACAAAGCATCCTTATGGTAAGACGAATATAAATTGCAGAAATGAAAGACCGATCTTTATTCAAAGGGGAGAAAACCTCGAAACTGTAAAAAAAGGGGGGTGCATTTTTAAAAATCTTCTTCTCAAGAACTACTGAGTCAAATTCAACGTAATTTAGCCTACATAATCCTTATGGAAAGGAAAATATAAATTGCAAAACTCATGGGCTAATTCTGTTTCAAATTTGAGTAATTTACGAAAATAATAACAAAGAAATTGGGGGTCGATCAGTTTATAACTTCGGGTTCGGTATTTCGTATATCGAAAACGAGGTTTTGTTTAGAGCAGCCATGTTGCACGAAAACTGGTCAAACTGACAAAGATGAATTTGCTTGTTGTGCAACAGTTTACGTGCGAAGGGAATATTTGAAACTTGCAAAATATATTTGTGCTGATTTTTTAAAGTAAATTGAGGTTTAATGTTTCAATGCGTTGACATGTTCACTTGTCATGATGGTTTTAGCTTGTTTTGATTTTAGTTTCATTTTCGTTAATTATGCCTTTTAACTTGAGGGAAACTATCGCCTGTATTTTGGAATATTTACGTATCAAATCAAACATAGACTTCGGTAAATCAGACAGCTGATTGTTTACCTGCGCAAAATGAGCAAAATCTGATGCATTAACAACATATTGTAAAATAAAATTCATTTGTACTATTCATTTTATTCGTATTTCAGTACGATCTCTACGTAATGGTTGAATAATGCAACGTGATTTGTTAAGATGCTCAACATTTTCAGTCTAAATGGAGATTATTTTCGCTGATAGAAATATATACTGGTAGGTATTTTTATGATGAAAAATAAATTGTGCTCCTTCTTTGTTTACAAAGAAAGCTGATAGAAATATATACTGGTAGGTATTTTTATGATGAAAAATAAATTGTGCTCCTTCTTTGTTTACAGTCCATTTTTTCTTGTTTTCATTGTTTACAATTTTCTATAATTTACTGACCTATCTAAGAGTCAAGTTTCGAGTTATAAGCAAGATACAGAGCTTTGTGCACAATGCTATGTTTGTACAAAGAGCTGTGGTGATGCTTTAATTAAGGTCTTCCGTTTCCAACAGAAGACCTTTATATTATTGTGCAGATTAAGATTATTCTTATTTTTCTTTTTTTTTTTTTTCTTCCTAGACGCGAACTTTGAGGCTTCATATCTTGCTCATTTCTGAACGGTTTTTGCTCAAATTTTCAGGGCTTATAGACTTTACAAAACACTATCTAAACCATTTCATAAATTTTAAAAATCCTCTTCCGTTAACGAGTTATTCCCCTTTTTAAAAATTTAGGGCCTTTCGTTTCCAGACAAAGGCTCCGAGACTATGATAGCAGGGAATGGGAATCCAACGAATTTGAATAACAGAGACATTGAAGTTTTGCACATCGGTTTTTGTTTTTGGATTACTTTCTTTATTTAGAAAAAGGTAGGGGGTCAAAAAACAGGGTTCCAAAAAGTGCGAAAATTTAGACATATTTTCCTTTGTATCTTTTAAACGAAAAATATTTTGTTAAGACATGTAGAATGAAAGTTGTGCAGAATGTCAAGGACTTTCATTTGACACCAATAAAAAAGGGCTGGCCCCTTAAATTAAGGGCCAAGGGCCCTTGAAAGTTTTTGCTAAATAACTAAAAAACGGCTAGGATTTTGATATAGCTGTCGCTGGAAAAGTTGTTTGTTGAGATCCTATAAATGTCGTTACAATGTTATTTTGTTGGTGAGTTGTGTAGTATGAGTGTAAAAAGCTTTACATGTTAACATGTACCTGTGTTTATTTGGCAAGTTAACGAAAGTCATTGTGCGTACAACTGACATTAAGTTACGACAGACAGTATGCCTGTTTAAAAAGGAGGCTTTAATTCATCAGAAAAAAATAATTTTTTTAGGATACATGCTTTTATGTGAGGAGTTTAAGTCATCTTCGTAAATTCTGCACAATCCTAAAAAAAAACGAGAAACAGAAAATATAAACATTCTTTTTCTTTTCTAGTAAATCACACAAACTACCGGAAAAAAATAAATCTGTGTGATACATTTTAGTTATCATGCTGCGTGCATTTAAAATATATCTGGAATCAGAGCTGTGTGTGTGAACCATTACGTAAGCTATCCCTCGCTTGCGGCCGAGAAAGTCGGTCGCCATGGTCGCGGTTGGACTACCTAGCGGTCAGCGGTTATCTAATACACCGGAGTCACGTCTCTCAATTTATGAGTTCATTTAGCCGAAAACAAGAATTGTTTTAATTTTGATCACACATAGACGTTTATTCTTCTCAAATTGAATTAAATGAGAGAGTGTCAATTAAGAAAACGTTCTGTAAATTAATAAAAGAAATGTCATTCTCAATCGGAAGTAATATCGGGCATAGATCAATTGTGGGTTTTAAGTAAAAAAAAACTTCTATTTGGTAGATTTTAGTCATTATTATACTGCAAACATTTCAAATCTTCCTGGGTTCTGAGCTGTGTGTGTTGTAACTTTACGTAACCTATTCCTCGCCCGTGGCCGAGGAGATCGGCCGCGGGTGCACTACCAAGCGGTCAGCGGTTATCTAATACACCAGATTCGCGTCTTTCATGTACTTGTTTTGAGTTTATATAGCCGCAAATACAGGAACTGTATATATGTATATATACTGGTGTAAGAACGTAAGAAGTTGTACCAAATTTTAAGAAGGTTGACATAGTAAATAAAATCATTAATTTTCGAAGCGTTCTAGGAAGTTTAAAAACAAAGTCATCTCTGTGCTGCTCCGCCCCCCCCCCCCCCCCCCCCCCCCCCCAGTGCTCGAGCTGAATTTTAAAAATTGGCGAACAAAAATCGAAAATTAGTATGTGTCGAAAATCAATTTTTGGTGACTCCTTATTTGTTAACGTTCTTCCTAATGTGTTTCACTTTGCAATCTGTGTGTTTATTCGGCCAGTCTGCGTGTTAATTCAATCACCCCGTGCGACCGACTTCAAATTTACCTGGTCAGTGTAACCCTTGTTAATCAACTAAATCGAGGCCCCAGTTTGGATGTTAGAAAATGATTGGCATTTGTGTACTCGTCCTGTGTATACCATGCCCAGCGCTCGCGACGACGGTGCAATAAACTTTTTTCTTTTGATTTGATGCAAACCGTGACGATAAATCGCTATCTTTTAGCACTTTAAACAAAAGAAATATTAAAAGATATGAATTAAAAATTTACTCGTACTTGGTTATGTACCACACTAAATGCGCTGATCACCTATAGTCTGTCAAAATCATGTGGTGCCGATCATGTATCCATGAAAGACGTCGTTTATCAATAAAGATGTTTATGAATAATTGAGAATAAATAATTAAATGAAATCAAATATTGCGTTCACGATTTATATCGTTAGTTATTACATTTCTTTGAGAAATTTCACGAGCTGAAACCGGAAGAGAAACAAGTACAGACAGTTCTGGTGCATGCGCAGCTGGTATCATTATTGTGCACTTTTATTTAGCAGCTGATCGGAAAAGATTTACAAGCATTGGTTGCAAAGTTGCATTAGTATTTGAGTACGGTGGGGTGATTGTATAATTCACAAAACATCAGGATATATTCTCAGTTAATCCCGACAGAAACTTGTTCAATCAAACGAAAGATTTTGCACATGTCGCACGCGGTTTTTCATGCGTTTATATTCATTTCAACGAAGAGCAATTTGTTTTATAAGTACATGTACATGTAAATAAAATAAACGGAAAAACTCTTTTGAGAGCACTTTAATACTCCGTGTATATAGACATGTATACACAAGCGAGCGTGTTTCCCTCGGGGTTTCACACCTCATTCAATATAGGCTCCACCCCCACCTGAACTTATTTAAGATAAACTGACCGGTTAAAAACCTCGGCCTTTAAGTGCGCACAACCCTGGACACAGATAGCCATAGGTAATTTATGGATGCAGATCATCAATTGTTATGTATTTAAAATACACTTGGAAGTGAGCTATCACTGTAGTGGTCAATTGTTGAATATAAGTTAAAAGTTTTAAGTCCAAGATGTTAAATAATAATTATTTGTTCTCACGTTAAGAAGTTATGAAATACGTTATTCAATGCAGTCGGTCGCCATAGAAATCATCAGAGTACTGCAAGTGTTGACAGTTTCTTATTTCTTAAAAAGACCTTAGGACATAATTCACTTGACTAACAGACTAGCGACACAGTTGCCTCCCAAAAATGTATGCACTTCTCAAAGTTACAATTAAATGGTATAGATATGTGTTGTTAAACGGATTTTATTAATTGTTGCATGCGCGGATCTAGAGGGGGGCGGGGGGTCCGGAACCCCCCCCCCCCCCCTGAAAAATGAGAAGTTATTAAATTTACATAGTGAAATTATCGCAAATACGACTCGGACCCCCCCCCCCTGGAAAACACATATATGTTTTGGAAAGGCGTCGGAAGCGGAAATATTAAGAGTGATATTGAAAAAAATGCAGTTATAAGCATATTCGCACCCCCCTCCCCCACGGAATAGGCATATCATGAATCGGATTAGGCATATCATGAATGTGGGAGAAAAAAATTTTGACAGGTACAATTTTTTCAAGTTATAGGCATACTACGTTACCCCCCCCCCCCCCCCCCCCCCTCACGGATTAGGAATTTCATGATCTTGGGAAATAAGTTTTTTTTATTTTTTTATTTTTTTTTTTATTTTTGCTTGTCAACATTTCTGATGAATAGTGTAGCCCCCCCCCCCCCCCCCCCCCACGTTCAATTCGGACCCCCCCCTGGAAAAATGTTCTGGATCCGCGCATGTGTTGTAAATGTTAAAGTTAGAGAAATCGTATTTTCTGGAGGTTGACATTATGTAGAACTCTTTTGTTTAAAAAACAAAAACAAATTGCTTTGACGTCACACAATCTCTTTTGGTTTGGTTTAAATATACAATGTACACAGTGCTCTGAACAAAACGCTGGTTTATGCCTTTCTGTTACTCAAGTAAAAAACTGAACAAAATTGATTACTTTTAGGTTCACACGTCACATGTTAATACATGTATGCATAAATATATGATTTTTATCAAATAAATGACATTGTATCTTTAAAAAATTCCAAAATATTATAACTAAAACATGTATATGTGACATGATAGAAATAATTGTAAACCAGAGGTCTCTCTTCCTGTCACACAAAAGTGACAAAAAGGATTTTTGATTCAGTTGGAGTTCTGCCCCCACCCCTGCCAACAATTTCTGAAATTTACATTTAGAAAATTAAATTTTAGGGTATTGACACCCCCACCCGCACACACTTTCTAGATGAGCGCTCAAGGCAAAAAAAAAAAAAAATATTGGGATATTTAAAACAAAATCCTATTTGAAAAAAATGAAGTTAGAGATGCCTCACAACCCCTACCACTGCCGCGGATTATGATTTTGAAGATTTGTGAATTTCTTTTACTTGCTTGTGAAGATTTCAGATAAATATACTAACAATACTGAGGCCTGTATGGCCAAACATTATACGGATAGTTATCCCTACCACTTTGAAGAAACAACACTTGAGGTCACCTCCTGGGGAACTTTGCTTTGACCAATGAAATCGTCGGTTCCATTCCTCAGTTACATGATTTGGAAGTTATGCCAATACATTCTTTAGATTCCCCAAGGGCGTCTAATATCAACTTATGCTACTGTACATCTCTTACTTGCTGATACCAAAAGATTCACGAACATGTGGCATCATTTCGTCGTACAACTCCATTTTTGTTTGTAACCCGAAATTACCGTTTCTAACACTTGCTCTGATTGCTAGAATAACTCATGTATATTTATAAACAAACGTTCAACAGGGGGTGATCTCAAGAGGGGTTTCTTCAGATCCTCTTGTAGCGAAAATAGAAAAACAAGGAGGGGATCAAGGATATGATTTTAATCAGATTGTCTCGACTTGCAGCTGTAACGGAAGACCTTCTCGTTGCTTGCAACGAGCTCGGCTCTAGTTTCTTTATATTTTAAATGCTGAATAGGAAATACCAAGTTTAAAAATCTTAAGTTGAATGTAATACATTCATGCATGTAAACAAAAACATGACTCAAAACAAGGTCTGTATCTTCCTAATAATTCTATGATTCACGCTGAAATTTTGGTTAATCATTAGAAATGTCTTGCTAAAAGAATGATATGCAGTAACTACTTTCTGGTGTCCCTTCTTATAGGATGAATTATATATATATATATATATATATATATATATATATATATATATATAAAATCTTCACTAATTTTGATAGTTTTTTAAACACAAGTAAATAAAAACGAAGTCTTTTAAACAGTTGCCATAGTTCTGACACATTATTATGAGGATAAAAGCATCGTTGTTCTTAAAAAAATATTGCAGTGGAAAAGCATCTTTGTTTGTAGTCATTTGTTCTTTTTTAATGAAGATGAAAATAATGGATGGGCCTTAGTACAATAGAGCGATATGCCTGTCAATACATTGATTAGAATTATCATGTTACAACATAATTCAGTTTTATAGTTTATTCATTAGTCAAGTAAAGTTATGAAACGTCATACGAGATGAATTCACGCTAGGTAAATGACAATCATTTATAATGGAGAAGACCAATTCAATTTTTTAGCTCACCTGAGCTGTAAGCTCAAGTGAGCTATTCTGATCACATTTTGTCTGTCGTCCGTCTGTCCGTCTGTCCGTCTGTCTGTCTGTCCGTCTGTCCGTCTGTCTGTAAACTTTTCACATTTTCAACATCTTCTCAAGAACCACTGGGCCAATTTCAACCAAACTAGGCACATAGCATCCTTAGCCCAAGGGGATTCAAAGTTGTGAAAATTAAGGACCAAGCCCTCTTACAAGGGGAGATAATTAGGAATTAATGAAAATTTTCAAGAAATTTTCAAAAATCTTCTTCTCAAGAACCATTTGGCCAGGAAAGCTGAAACTTATGTGGAAGCATCCTCAGGTAGTGTAGATTCAAAGTTGTGAAAATCATGACCCCCTGGGGTAGGATGGGGCCACAATGGGGGGTCGACTTTTTACATAGGAATATATAGAGTTAATTTTTAAAAATCTTCTTCTCAAAAAGCGTTAGACCAGGAAAGCTGAAACTTTAGTGGAAGCATCCTCAGGTAGTGTAGATTCAAAGTTGTGAAAATCATGACCCCCGGGGGTAGGGTGGGGCCAAAATGGGGGGGTCAACTTTTTACATAGAAATATATAGAGTAAATCTTTAAAGATCTTCTTCTCAAGAATCATTTGGCCAGGAAAGCTGAAACTTATGTGGAAGCATCCTCAGGTAGTGTAGATTCAAAGTTGTGAAAATCATGACCCCCGGGGGTAGGGTTGGGCCAAAATGGGGGGGGTCAACTTTTTACATAGGAATATATAGAGTAAATCTTTAAAAATCTTCTTCTCAAGAATCATTTGGCCAGGAAAGCTGAAACTTATGTTGAAGCATCCTCAGGTAGTGTAGATTCAAAGTTGTGAAAATCATGACCCCCGGGGGTAGGGTGGGGCCACAATGGGGGGGTCGACTTTTTACATAGGAATATATAGAGTAAATCTTTAAAAATCTTCTTCTAAAAAACCATTTGGCCAGGAAAGCTGAAACTTATGTGGAAGCATCCTCAGGTAGTGTAGATTCAAAGTTGTGAAAATCATGACCCCCGGGGGTAGGATGGGGCCACAATGGGGGGTCTACTTTTTACATAGGAATATATAGAGATAATCTTTAAAAATCTTCTTCTCAAAAACCATTTGGCCAGAAAAGCTGAAACTTATGTGGAAGCATTCTTAGGTAGTGTTAATTCAAAGTTGTGAAAATCATGACCCCCTGGGGTAGGGTGGGGCCAAAATAGGGGGGTCGACTTTTTACATAGGAATATATAGAGTAAATCTTTAAAAATCTTCTTCTCAAAAAGCGTTAGGCCAGGAAAGCTGAAACTTATGTGGAAGCATTCTTAGGTAGTGTTAATTCAAAGTTGTGAAAATCATGACCCCCGGGGGTAGGGTGGGGCCACAATGGGGGTCAACTTTTTACATAGGAATATATAGAGTAAATCTTTAAAAATCTTCTTCTAAAAAACCATTTGGCCAGGAAAGCTGAAACTTATGTTGAAGCATCCTCAGGTAGTGTAGATTCAAAGTTGTGAAAATCATGACCCCCGGGAGTAGGATGGGGCCACAATGGGGGGTTCTACTTTTTACATAGGAATATATAGAGTAAATCTTTAAAAATCTTCTTCTCAAGAATCATTTGGCCAGGAAAGCTGAAACTTATGTGGAAGCATCCTCAGGTAGTGTAGATTCAAAGTTGTGAAAATCATGACCCCCTGGGGTAGGGTGGGGCCAAAATGGGGGGGGGGTCAACTTTTTACATAGAAATATATAGAGTAAATCTTTAAAAATCTTCTTCTAAAAAACCATTTGGCCAGGAAAGCTGAAACTTATGTGGAAGCATCCTCAGGTAGTGTAGATTCAAAGTTGTGAAAATCATGACCCCCGGGGGTAGGGTGGGGCCACAATGGGGGTCAACTTTTTACATAGGAATATATAGAGTAAATCTTTAAAAATCTTCTTCTAAAAAACCATTTGGCCAGGAAAGCTGAAACTTATGTTGAAGCATCCTCAGGTAGTGTAGATTCAAAGTTGTGAAAATCATGACCCCCGGGGGTAGGATGGGCCCACAATGGGGGGTTCTACTTTTTACATAGGAATATATAGAGTAAATCTTTAAAAATCTTCTTCTCAAGAATCATTTGGCCAGGAAAGCTGAAACTTATGTGGAAGCATACTCAGGTAGTGTAGATTCAAAGTTGTGAAAATCATGACCCCCTGGGGTAGGGTGGGGCCAAAATGGGGGGGTCGACTTTTTACATAGAAATATATAGAGTAAATCTTTAAAAATCTTCTTCTAAAAAACCATTTGGCCAGAAAAGTTGAAACTTATGTGGAAGCATCCTCAGGTAGTGTAGATTCAAAGTTGTGAAAATCATGACCCCCTGGGGTAGGGTGGGGCCAAAATGGGGGGGTCGACCTTTTACTTAGGAATATATTGAGTAAATCTTTAAAAATCTTCTTGATTTTTATTTATACAGGATCTACATGTATTATACTACATTGTCCAGATAGTTTTTATTATGACTCCATTAAGCTGATTTTATCATACCTATTGTTCCTCAGGTGAGCGATGTGGCCCATGGGCCTCTTGTTAATGTTTTTGATTCGAGAATGAGCGCATTGAGGTACAATTTTCTTCTTTCACGTATAGGAAAGTGGGGGGGGGGGCTAAAATAAAGGGAACTGGAGGTTAATCATGAACCCCTACCAAAAATTTAGTTAAATATCTTGCATAGGATCTTATTTTCGGTAAAATTTGGATACTTTATGAGGTTTTTTTGGTTATTCTACCGAAGGGCCATATGGCACAATATTCTTTGAATGCCAATATAAAGTCATTTTTGCTCAGGTGAGCGATGTGGCCCCATGGGCCTCTTGTAATTTTATAGTATCTTATCTATCCTCATATAGGCAGTTAACACGCCTTATTCATCAATCTTCTTTTATTTATTCAAACCAGACTAACTGAATAACTCAATAAGCTATGTGAACATTACATCAGTGAATCTAGATAATAAAATATAAAATAATTTTACATTACATTTTAGTTAAGAAAGCTAATGCAAGCTTATTTTTGTCTGCAACAGAAACAAAGACAGTTGAGAAACAGAAAAGAAGCAGGGGTCTCCTTGACGAAGTTGAAAAACACCTCAAAGGTCAGTACCAAAGAAACATCCATATCTGAATGTTGTTAACATAGAGCCATTTTAACAGTAGCATGGACTTTCAGTTACTATAATGAGTATCTAGTTTGCTCATCAAAACAAGCTGTCAAATATTGACTTTTCTACCATGGTAATTCACTGTAAAGAGAAGCTTATTAATATTCATAGACTGTCAAAATCGGAAAGTTTTTCCCTCAAAAGATCTGCTCTGTTGTGTGCAATTGATGCTGTTTTAATTGAAATATACAGCCCTCAGACCTGGATGAAGTTGGACAAGTCTCATTGCATTTAATGTATCTGTTAGCCAATGACGGGAAAGTTAACCATGAGTAGACCTCGCCTTCATCAAATCAGAGTTTGTCACGTACTGCCTTAAGTCCAAGCTCTCGTTGAAACGACTATTTGTTTTTGTGGAACTTGTATTAAATGTAGCATTTGTAAATAGCTTTTTCATTCTGATATTTTTCATATAAGATGAAGACATAGCTAAGAAACAAAAGAAGGAGAATTCTCAAGAACAAGAACAAGGCGAAGTGGATGATTACGAGGTGTGGAAGAAAAAGATTCTAGCTGCTGCTGCTAAAGCTAAGGAACGGGAAATGAATTCTACGTAGTATACCTTTACCTTATGGTATTGGAGATTGGAGAACTCATTTCTAGTGTAAAACACTTGACATTGTGATTTGTGTGGTGAAAGAAGTGAAAGTAATATGTCTGAATAGAAATATTGACTCTTTGTATTGAATTTCAATTAGAAGGTCATATGACAATTATCAGCGCTAAAAGCATTAGATTACATGCGACAGTCTATATCCTCTCTGTGATAGGAATGATGTATAAATTATATATAGTTCAGAGTGTGATTGTGTAATTGTACAATGTACATGTATATCTAATGATAATTTTTTGAGATACAATGTACTTGTAATTCATCAACACTTTTTTTTTTTTATTAAAACAGCATATTATAGGAATTTTATATTGCCTGAGTTTCTGATAGTCTACATTAATTGAGATATCTGACACACCCTTTAATGATAATTCAACGAGTGGTTGGTAGACAGTGTGATTGTTTGGACTGAATACAGTTCATCTTTTTTATAATCGGAATCAATCTACCGGTAATTAAAATAGAAGAATTTAAAACTCGCTTCTCTATGATGCGCTATTTAATATATACAACATTATCTTGTATGAAGTCACTTCAGAGAGACCTTTCAATTTTTAACCATTGAAATCACTGATCCAAAAATTTCATTGGTTGTTTAAACAGGTGCCTTATTTTCACAGACAAACCTAAACGCCAGAAGTGTCTGGTGTAGTAAAGTCATGTCAAAGTGCAAGTGCCATTCTAAATTTGTATTCATAAAGGAATAGCTGATTAAACTGACTTTATACTGGTACTCAATTTAAGTAGCATGAAAAACTTAACTTTACTTAAAATAGACTGAACATCAGAGTTGTAAGAGATGATGCTGTCAATATATGTTAAGGCTTGTTTGAAGCTTGAATCTGATTTGCTAATACTTCAAAGGTAGCTCCAAGATGATCCTGTATGGAATTTTGTTTGATCTTGTAAAGCTTGAATTTACAAGTCTAATTTTAACAAGATTGTGATAGAGTTAACTGGCTTGAATTGAGTAGACAATCATGTGATATTAAAGCTGAACACCGCTCGTGAATAGGCACCATCACACAAGTACCTGGTATATAAACCCTTCACCTTACACCCGATTGCACACCTAAAGCTCGTGGCCGATGTGTAGTATTCCTTTCATGGTTTTTGGATTTTATGCATATATTTCTTATTTTATTTGCATATTCTGTTTGTAAATTATATTTTGACCAGTTTATTTGATGTTAGTAATCTCCTTGCTTGAAAAAAATAATTTCATTGCGACCGAGTAACACGGCAAGGCAGGATGTACATCCTCTACAGCTAAATACTTTATACTGCTAAGAGGTCTGCAGCTTATATAGGGGTTGTAGGGATAACGGTTGTGAGAGAGAAATATGGCAGACAGTGCCTATTTACGAGCGGTGTTCAGCATTAAAGAAGATTTTTAAGTCAAATCAGTAGCTATGAAATTTTTATTTCCATAAACAATAACAAAATCAACAAAATGCAGGTACAGCTTATATATATACATGTACTAAATCTTGACACTCTTGGAGTGCTCTCAACATCTACAATAATCCCTAATCTTTCATATGGACAATGTTTCCTTAAACTAAATATTCACAACAAATACACATGTATGTACATGTAGAAATTATTGGAAAATGATAAATGCATGCCAATGTATGACATTATATGTGTTCATGTATGCTTTTTCCGGATGTACCAACTTATTATTGCCAACCTGTATATGTGGTGTACTGATAAGCTGAAAAAAAAGCAAATTACTGTCTACAAAGGCAGAAAAATACATGTATGCATACATTTTCATATTGCCATAACCCTGAAAAAAAAACATACCATACACACATTTTGTTTTTTATCAAGTACATTTTTTTTTCATATTGTCATTCTGGCAGATGTTGCATAAAAAATGTTAAAATGACTTAATTAACACAAAAGTTGACTTTAAAAAAAACAGTTGACTTTGCAAAAAAGCATTGTGCTTCTCAAATAGTAATACATGTATCAAGAATTGCTTTGATTTATATCCAGTAACATCACCTAATCCTCTTCAACTGACAGAAAATTTGAAGTTGCAAATATCTCAAAAATATAGATAAGCATTGCTGATACCATACATGCATGATCTCAAAAATGCTATAAATAGTGTTCACTGTTTCAATTAAATGCAATGTGTTCCAAATATCAGCATCAAAATAGTTGACATCAATAAAATAATCTTAAAGCTTTGTGTTTCTGTCATTGTCTTCATGTTGTTCAGTACTTAAAAACCCCAGCTATGGCTGCTTTACGGATAAACTCCTTGAGAACCAAATCGTCTAACTGAGAGAAAGCCTGTGTCTGTGCCACTGCCGTCATGTGATTCAGAGCAAAGCGAAAGCAAAAGTCCTCAAGTTCCTGAAACATTTTCAAACCTTACAGAAGTCGGGCATATATCAGAGTTATACATACATTTGCACATCTCTTTGACATAAGCATTTAAGTCTTGATTAGTACAAAAGAACGCAAAGAGAGGTACATGTATATGTGCATGTTATTCATTAAAACCAAAAATTGAAACGAATGGTATCATCTTTCATTTCTAATCTGGAAAAAGTAAATACTGGTATATGTGTAATGTTTCTTTTATTTTCAGGTACAGAATATTATTTTCCAAAATACCTGATTTACCTTTGAATACTGTAGATCCCTTATTTTATTTTAGTGATATTGATTCCCCCATTTAGTGTCAAATTGTGAGAATTTAAAATCATAAGCACCGACCTTCCTCACTGTCAGAAAATTAAAAGCAAGAATTTCAAATGCACTATTCTTTTGGTTCATATGAGGAAACATATTTGCAAATATAATTAAATGGCAATGTCAGTAGTTAAGTTTGTCAGCAGGATATAATGTAGATTTTCAAATATCTTTGTTATTAAAACACAAGTTATGATATTCCACAATTCCAGTAACCAACCTTGGCTTCAAATTTGACAGCCGCAGCATACAGCATGGCCACATTTTCTGTAGTTATGCCTTTCTTGATAATTTGTTCACAGATGCGCTTCAATGAAGCCTCACAATAAGCATTGGCAAGGTCCAACAAACCTGTAACAAACAACCAGAGAGTCATACATTAAGTATCGGTACAAACAACCAGAGAGTCATACATTAAGTAATGGTACACACAACCGGAGAGTCATACATTAAGTATCGGTACAAACAACCGGAGAGTCATACATTAAGTATCGGTACAAACAACCGGAGAGTCATACATTAAGTATCGGTACACACAACCAGAAAGACGTACATTAAGTATCGGTACACACAACCAGAGAGTCGTACATTAAGTATCGGTACACACAACCAGAGAGTCGTACATTAAGTATCGGTACACACAACCATAGAGTCATACATTAAGTATCGGTACAAACAACCAGAGAGTCGTACATTAAGTATCGGTACACACAACCGGAGAGTCATACATTAAGTATCGGTACAAACAACCGGAGAGTCATACATTAAGTATCGGTACACACAACCAGAGAGTCATACATTAAGTATCAGTACACACAACTATTGGCGTGCTTCGCATTATAGATTGTGGTAGCTCTGTGCTGGCCCTAAATAGATGTACCTCTTATATCTGAACTGACATCCCCACGAACTGTTTCATTACTACATGTACCAGTACATGTATTAGCATTTGTATACACATGAAGAGGTCTGTAAATAGTCACCAATAAAACTGCATCCCAACTATGCAACTTGTTTTTTTTTTACTGACTAAAAGCATTAAAATTTAAAATGATTCCACATGTAATGCAGACAGTTGAATACCACTGTTGCTAAAAACCCCATCACTGCATGAATTAATGTTTAGTAGATTCATTGGAGAAAAATTTATCTTAAAAAAAGAAAACTTTTAATGCATATAGTAATATTAATACATGTACCTATGGCCTCTTCTGGTTTTAAGTTGACTTGGTCTGTGTATAGATACTGAAGGAATGCTTTGTACACGGCGTATGGAAACTGACTGACTTCTATGGAGCTGTAAACAATTGTTAGTACATGTATTATTTTACAAAATCAAGTACATGAATCGCTGAACATCCTGGAACAGTGTAAAAAATTGCACAACTTTTTATAGCCATATATATTTAGTGTGCTTTCATTATATTCATGTTATTGATTATCACATGAGTTTTATAATAAAATGAATGCATAGAATTGGTTAAGGGCTGCTAAAAATATTTTCACAGCTGTAAATTCACTATATCCATGCATTAGCTTAAGCATAGTTTTACTGAAAATATACAGAATTCTTTCATTCAGACTAACTCAATGTTAGGTAGGATCACTCTAAACAATAGGAGTACTTACTTTCTTCCATCTTCATCCCAGCAAGACTGAAACATTGAAGAAAAATGCTCACACCTACAAAGGAAAGAATTGTACTGTTAACCAAGAACAGCATCATAATGTACATCTATATATGCATTTAATATCCACAAAAAATTGCAATCGATCATTTATCATCCCAAACAAGTGGTACATATAAAACACTGAAAATAAATAAACTAAATACCAGTGTAATATGAAAGGAGGAATGAGCATATACATACATAGAAAGCATATGGCTGGACTGGGAATCGAACCCGGGGCCCCTGCATCTCTAGTCAGGAGCTCTACCACTAAGCTATCCAGGCCAATATCCACGGTCCATATAGCCCCAACTACTACACCGCTAATAGGTTGTTAACCTTTATTATTTTAAAAAGTGTTTAGTCATCATTAATTAAAGGGTTTTCTCTTGAATCTGTTTACCTGATTTTGAGCACAGATTTATGAACATGTATATCTCTTCCTTCCACTGTAAACTTTATATCTGATGTTACCTAAAACAGATGTGGAAAAACATGAAAAACACTGTAGATAAATAAAATATACCTGTGATGAAGAACAACAAATAATTCTTGTACAGACAATTTATTGGACAAGTTTCTGGTTAGCAGAAGAAATGTATTCAGTATAACTAAAAGGTGGGGGGACTGCATATATACATGTACATTGTACATACATGTATATTGTACACTAGCTATGCTGAAGTGTTGGTGCAGTGGACTGATTTGAACACGGAAGCCCTGAGTTTGAGTCCGGTCTGTCGCAATTGTGTTATCCTTGTAACCTAGGACAAGTTACTTTACTCTACTTGTGCTCTCTCTTCACTCAAGAAATAAATGGGTACCTGGACATGATACGAGAATGCTATCTGAATGGAAAAGCATTACTCCATTAGGGCTATAATTTGGCAGCTCTGCTTGTATGCTCCCTAGAAAGTTGACGATGCTAAGAATCGCACAGGTCTCGACAGGGAATAATTTGTAGATGTTGTAGGGGGCAATTTAATTTTCGACCCCTACCTTTACCTTTATATTTATTGTTGTTAACCTCAAGCCAGATATCCATTCATTTCTCTAATCCTGTGCCCACTAATTGAACTTTTCTCTGTTTCATATATAATAATTCATGCTCTGTTATGATTGGTTTCTTCACACTTTCTTAATGGACACGCCAACACATAATCATAAATCATGTTTTAATGTGTGAGACTTACTGGCCATGGGTTTTCAAGAATAATGCACGATAAAACTCAATATTATGGGTATAAACATAACTTACTGGGTCATCAAAGGCCTTGGATAGACTTTCAATAATGCTGAATCCTTTTACATGATCTATTAGAAAAACAGTTAATACTTTAATTATTATTAAACTGCAAATGTTTACAAATTTAACACATTCAAAATTTTGCATAATCTTCTTCATAAACTCACCAATATTATATGTTCTCCAGGTGACTAAAGGGGAGGAAAATGCAGAGAACACATCATCAGTGCAGGTAAACTTGGTGAGCATTGGAGAGGTCAACGACTGACCCCGACATTGACCCCACATATAAACCTTCCCTGTTTCGGACATGGCTGCAGAGATGTGAGCATAATGACTGCCTGCTATCTCTACCATTCTAAAGTAAGAAAAATATTGCAAACAATCAAATCATATCAGTAAATGATTTTATTTGAAATCTAAAGTACAAGGGTAGCAATACAGAAATCCTCCTAGTTACTGACCGTTCACCGTTTATCACAACTTTGGAAGGTGACACCTGATTGGCCTTGTTCCCTGTGCCCAGCTGTCCGTAAGAGTTCGCCCCCCAGGAATAGAGAGAACCTTCATCTGAGAGTGCCAGAGTGTGGGCATAGCCGCACACCAACTGAAAGAATAAAGAACCAACATGCACAATGACCAATACTTTTTTGGGAAGGAAGTTGTACTTGTATAGCCAAAGGTACATAATATATGAACTCGAATGTGATTAGAATTCTCATGTAAATGAGATAACACACGTGTCTGTTTCAGCAGGTTTTAAAAATAATAATTTTATGATCTTTCTTCTTTTTTTGCATATAAGAAGAAGGTCCTTTACAGGTTGTAAAACTGTTAAAATAGTACTGGTATTTCAGTACCTGAGAGATAATGACTCCCTGGAGCAGTTGAACACGACAAGGATTTGGTTGATTGACATTGTTCCCAAGACCAAGTTGTCCGTTACCATTGTAGCCCCATCCATACACCTACAAAATTAAATTCAATATGCCAATCATTAAAACAAATTTGCAAATATTTATCAAAATGTTTGTTATATGTATAAAATGGGCAACTTCTTCAAATTAAATTAAATCCTGTGTGCCAAGAAGGCGCAAAAGGCCGGTGCTTATCCATGGTTTGATTTGATTTGAACATATTTTATTATGCAAATATATATATTTACATAAATGGATTAGGCAGCAGGCAATGCCTATGAAAGCCTTCTCCCTGGTTTCCATGGTGCTAAGCGGGTGAGAGTCATTGACTCCCCCTGGATGGGACACCAGTCCATTGCAGGTTAACTCCCTGCATAAGCCGGTAGCAAATTTCAGCTGGGTGGACTGAGACAATGTGTAGATAAAGTGCCTTGTCTAAGTGCACAACACATAACATCAAGTGACCACAGCAGGGTTTGAACCATTGACCTTTTGGTTACTGGCCCAATGTCTATGACCACTGAGTCATGTGCTCCAACTTCTTCAAATACTTGACATTAAAAAAAATATCATACAATGAATTACCTCTCCATTCTCTAACAATGCCATTGATGAAGTCTGGCCACAGGCAATGGACAGTGCCATTTTGTTTCCTACAAGACAACAACAAATCTGTTACAATGAATAGTCTTTATGAATAAAAATTTTCTGAGTCTGCCAAGATAGACTGTTAATGGTTCAACTAAGAGGTTGAGAAATAGGTCTTGAATCATAGATTTTCAATGAAAACCGGTATATATGCAACAAACCTATGACTGCCACAACTTTTCTTGGAGTTGGCTGGTTTGTTGTAGATCCAGAGCCGACTTGTCCACAGTTGTTTTGTCCCCAAGCAAATATCTGAAGGACAATAATCGCTTACGTAAATGAAGGTAACTTAACTCTATGGATCAAATTTTCTCTTCCTATTCTTTCCTTGAGTACTCTTTGTTATACCAAAATACCATGCACGTGTCCTTTCAAATTGGTAGAGACACAGGACAATGATAATTTAGTTGAAATTGAACCTTTTATTGGATTGGTCTAATAAATGATTTGTCATTTGTACATGTACATAAGAATAACGGTACTCAATACTGAGTATACAGAATCCATCTTTTATAGAGACACTTATCAAAGTCTCTTATCATCCTAGACAGCATTACCTCTCCTTCTTGTGAAAGAGCCATGGAGTGATGGCTGCCACAGGCCACTCTTAAAATCTTTTTACCCTGTAGGTTTGTACTGATCAGAGTGGGAGTAAGCCCCTGTCCTGAACCCCCATTACCAAGCTGGCAGTACCCATTGTGACCCCAACTGTACATTTCTCCATCTGTAGAAAAAATTAATTATAATCTCAAGACATAGACATAATGCTTGACACAGTCATCAACAGTTTATATCCCAATTCTGACCCTCCCTAAAAGTACTCTTTTTTAAGCAGAGTATCCTATGAAAGTCTCAATATAAATAGCAATATAAAAATATATCTGATATATTTTAAAATGTTATAGAAGGAGAAAAGCCTTGAATTTGAGGGCCTCTGCTCTACTGTGCAAGCAGATTTAATTATGATTAAAAATCCTTACTTTTGGACACTGCAAGAACATGAGGCCCACTTCCAAAAGCTATATCAACAATATTTTTCTTGCACAATACATCCACTTTTCTTGGTTCAAAGCTGCTGTGAGCATCACCTTAATCAAAAATAGAATAAAAAGAAAATTATGCAAACTTAACACTAGTAATCATAATATTAAAATTGCTTATAAATAACTTTACTTTTTTTTTACCAGATACATGCATGGCTCATTATTTGGTAGCTTACCCAATCCTAAACAACTGCTGCAGTTTGATCCAATGGCATACACTTCATCATCATTTGTTATGTATATTGCTTCATTCCCAGAACTTCCAAACACACATATCTTCTTTATTTTCTCCAGATCCCCTTGTTCAAGTATACTAAAAATTGGCCACTTGCTGGCATCAACCATCTTTGCAGAAAAGACTACTTCCACATTGTATAACCCTTCAAACAATAAAAAATAGTATTTGTACTTGTAGTGAAAAAAACAGGTAAAAAGAGGGTAACATGTATCCTGGAGAGGGGGGGGGTAGCTTGAAATTAAACAAAAAATAGATTCAATCATAATTTCTGGAATTCTGGTTGTTCAAGAATGCATAGTGTAATAATGGCTACACCAAGGATAAAAGTCTGGAGTTGCTCATAGGTTGGTTACCTCAGAAGACTACTATCAGTAATTAAGTAAATATTAATGATTTTATTATTCTAAGCCTAATTATTCTATCATATTTTTGGCATTATGAAACTCCTGGAATTACATGTTATGATGTATAATTCCTGCTTGTACAAGTATGTCTTGTTTAGAAAAATATTTTGAAATGCATCAATCTACCTAAGTTATATTTCAGGTCCATACACAATTACCGTACATCTGTTTCTTTAAAATTTGAATTCATTTCATTTTATTCATGCTACTACTCAGGTTCAACACATACTGAATTACATGTATAATGTAATGATTAATAACAAAACAATAAGATAAAAAAAAATTTCAAGCAATTAATGTCTTACAATGCATAAGCTTCATGTCCCATCACAAACCTGAAGAATGGCATTGCACAAACTCAATATTATACAGAAAGTTAACTGAAACCAAACCATCCCCAAAATGAATAAACATAAGTGCATATACATGATAAAAGAGATACTGGCTTCCAATCTCAGCGAGATTTGGAAGAGACGTCCCTCAAAATTGTTCAGTCTCGACGAATCTTGCTGAGTTTAACTGGCTTCCCCTAGTATCATGGCTAAGCAAGCAATGGTTCATCACTTAGCGCAGATAATGGAAAATCCAGATACTCTTTAACTAATCGGACTTATTTTTTTTTCTATTTGTAGCTACCTATTTAAGTAAGTACGGAAATAAAATAAATTATAAATGCAATGATTCATCTTTGAAGTCGATAGCAAATGATTATGACGGAAATAAATTAGACAAACTACGCAGCATATAAACCGTCCATATGTTCTCAAAGACAAATAAATGACAAGGGGAAAAAATATATGCATCCTCTACGGACAATCTGATGCAATTTGATGTTTGGTATCTATACTAGGCTGTACTCACTTTAGAAAAAAGCTGTTTTTGACTTTTGACAATGGAGAAATTCATGTAGGATATACCAAATGCATAGTAATAAACAAAATCCTACTGAAGCATTTTCATATCCGGAATATTTCCAAATTTTTAACCAATCAAAAAAACTGTAACATAAAATTGACTAATTACAGAGTCCTATGCAAACAAGATTCGGTTGATTGTAAGTGCCCGTATTGTAAACAAATACTTCATGAAAAGACACCAAACTGTGATCGATGGACAGTTCCAAAATACGTACGATAATTATGATGATATTATAAACTCTGAAGACCTCAGTCTGATTTGAAAATCAAATTTGTCTCCTGACTTTTATCTAATTTCACTGGCATTGGAAGTTTATGGTTTTTTTTCATGAACAAACCTGCATAGTTAATGTCAATTTTTTAGCTCACCTGAGCCAAACGCTCACTCACCTGAGCCAAAGGTGACTGAGCTTTTTTGATCAAAATTTGTATGTTGTCTGTTGTCGTTTTCGTTATTGTTATCGTCATCATCAGCGGTAGTCCGAAACTAGATAGAATGTTCTATCGTTAAAATGACAGATGTCCTACGGACCCGGTTTAACGATAGAATTCGTCCCATATACTCGCTTCGTAGCAAATAAAAAAAATATATTGCGCTATATCTCGCCTAAATTTTCACATGATTGGTCTCAAATACCTACAATGTTGCTCTTTTATTATCCCATTTTACCTCATAAACTGTTTTTGTAACGAAATCACCACCACTTGTAACATCACATTTGAAAATTCGCTGTTTACGGTCGCCATGTTTAGGATAAAATCCGAGACATTCCGAGTACGATTTCCGACAAAATGGCAGGCAATTCAAACGTGTATATTAACAAAATGCTTTAGTACTACTAATTAAATGGATATTTTGTGGATTTAACTACATATGCATGTTCAAAAAGGTTTGTAATGAATAAAAATGTGTTTTTCCCCTGCAGATTATTTTCAACAGACTTAAAATCGACGCGAAGCAGATCCGCTTCGCGGCTGCTACATTGCAAGTATATGGGATGAATTCTTACTGTGACCTGAGCGTAGCCTGGTCACGGTAAGATTATTCTTTCTAGTCCGAAACCGGCGCCATAACGAAAACTGGAAATTCACCACCTCAAGCTGGAAGCGGCATTCTAGGCTCGATTTTACATAGATATATATTTAAACTAAATAATACAGCTTAAGATATAATTTAACTGAACATTTGATAATCAAACTGATAAACAATGGTGTTGTTGACCTATTTTCTTGCGAGATTTCAAAAATGCACAAAATCAAAAAAAATCTCAACAGTTCGATAGAATGTGTACAACAGCCTGTTTATAGGACATAAGGACCAATAAAAGCGATATTAGTGAGGAGTAAAATCATAATTTTATTAATTAGTTGTGAATGAACGTTTAATTCAACTCATTAATATTTAAAATCGAGCCGAGAATGCTGCCTCCAGTTGGAGGCAGCGAATTTTCAGTTTTCGTAATGGCGCCTATTCTGATGTTTTCCTGGCATGTAAATTATCAAAATCATTAAAAAAGCCAGGAAAACATCAGATATTTCGGACTACGTTAGCGGCGGTGGCAGCGTCATAAACTTTTTTTTACATTTTCATCTAATACAGAATCACTGGGTCTGTTTCAACCAAACTTGGCACAAAGCATCCTTGGGAGAATGGCTTTTAAGGTTGTTTTAAAAAAAGTAGAGCCAATACGGGTTTTTAAGGAAGATAATTAGGAAAGAGTGAAATAGGATTTGAAGTTTCTTCTTCAGAACCCGTGACTGAGCCAATTTCAAAGAAGTAGGTAGACAACAAAACTTATATAATTCTTCTTAAGAATCAAAAGGGTATTGTTTGTGAAAATAGATTAGAATGAAACTACCTTGTTAATTAATACCAAATTCTAAGTTTATAAGACTAGTATTCTTCTGAAGCAAACATCAGCTAGTAGCTGGGGTTGGGGATGAGGAAACAAGGCTTAAGATATGTTTGTAATGATTTTTATCACATTTTTTTTATTATCTTGAAGTCAAATTAAGGTCGGAATCAAAATCTTCATATGCATAATCAAACAATAGACTAGCTGGTCTGGTCTGCTGTCATTGTTTTGAGTGCAAGCGCCCTGTAATTCATGACAGGCAATTAGTATACCATTTCTCTATATTGTGGAAATCATGTACATTGTTTTAAATGTTGCAAGTTATATTTTCTCAAGTTGAATGTTTCTTTTTGGTAGGTGCACATAATACAGGTGAATCTCCATAACTCGAACTTCAGGGGACCATGATTAAACTTCCAGAGATCAAGAGTTCAAGAGATCGAAAGTTTAACAAAATCCGGAAAATTTTGTTCCGGTCATTTTGGTTCTAAAATTATAGTAGCCTGAGGATTATATTTATAACATGGAAGGATAGTCTAACATGATTTCATTCGTATTTTCTGCTACATTACTTCACTTTAAACAATACAGAACTTAGTTGTGTGGTCATTAAGTGGGTTTTTCATATAAAAAAAACTTCTAATTATATTATGGTTCCTTAATAACAGATTATTTTAAGTAAAGAGCAGTTAAATATACCTTAATTTTCACAAGTTGTTGAAATTAATAGATCAGTTACAAATTACCTATCTACCCTTTGAAGGAAGCAAGGGGTAGTGTCACTTACGTAATCAACCAATTAACACTACCATGCTAGCCCCCAGGCGTTCACTCGACCATCCAGGTAAGGTCCACGCGGAGCTATAATTATTCGCTTGATTGGCTGTGTGTGTGTACACAACAACCACTTCGAGTTATCAAGAGTGAAAAACAATGAAATATGTATAAAGGGACCCAGGTTTTACTTTGAGAGATCAAGAACTTTGAGAGATCGGAGTTCGAGAGATCAAGAGTAAATTTGCTTAGTTATATAGCGAAAAAAATTGGGACCGTGATTTCACTTCGAGAGATTAAGAACTTCGAGAGATCGAAGTTCGAGCCATCGAGTGTCACCTGTAATTACGGTAAATTGAATTAAACTAGAATGACTATGTTAAGATTATGTTGATGGCTTGTAATCAGCTGAAAAAATAGATTGATATTGTGCACTATGATTCCATTGTTTGTATTAGCCTGAATAGCCTCTCTTTGATTCTAAATGCTGCCGCTAGCTGATTGGAGTTATGACCAATGTTACTCAGATGAGCGATGTGGTCCCTGGGCCTCTTGTTCATTATTTTATCGACCAATTAGGGGTCCTAAATATTACATGTACATTACGTTGGGCACAGCTTGCCCACCATAGTCCTAAATATTATGATTTGGCAACCATTGTGGTAAACACCTTTTCATAGCACTTAATTTACCTACATATCAGGTATAAAATTTGTTTTATTAAGATGTGTTACTGTGTATTGCAATAAATATACAGAAACACATAAATGATTATCAATTATATATATTGATTTTGCTTTTGGGAACATATGATAATAAAGACTACACTATCTGCCAACTGAGCCCCTGTTTGTCAGATTTCAACGTGTAGGTATAATTAAAAGATTTCAATCCTGTATTTTGCAGAAGATGAAAGTCTAGAGGATCTAATGAGAAAATTTGCAAATAGATTGGACCTGGACTTGGAGAAAATAGATCAAGATTCACGTTGTCAATTCAGTGACCAGAGCAACAACCATCCTGTTACCTTGGAAACGCTTACAGCATCCGGGAAAGTGATCACAGAAAATGGCACCGATAATTCTCTCTTGTCTGTAATGACTGAATTTGCCGAACAACTAGATAAAGACTCTGTGAAACTCTCCATACATACAGACCAGCAAAGTGCAGCGACTGAAACAAACTCCTCACTTGCGTCTTTTCTCAGTAAAGTAGCCGACAAGATGGACAGAGATGGTCAGTTGATGGAAGACCCAGCATTTCCCAAAGATCGTGAATCTCAAGGTTATTTAGAGCTTGCGTAAATAAATTTTATGGATCTCCATATCTCATTTACTGTATACAGGGAAATATATGTCCCCATTTTATTTTCGCTCCCTTTCACCCCCATTGTCAATAGGCAAAATTTAAGACTAGTCAAATTCAAACACTGTACATATGTAATTGAAAAGAGTATGGTTTATATATTCCATGTTTGGGTGAATTCAAAATGGTGTGTGTAATATTTTCAGGCCTTGGAAATATTAGAACGCTAAGTTCCACAAACACACCCCTGTCATTCAAATTTAGACCATGTGGTTTTATTTGACCCTTTCAGTTTCGCAGTAAAAATCGTGCCACGTGTTTATAGTCTATTTTCTAGAATCTAGGTACTTGTAATCAAATATAAAATATAGACATCTATTGATTTTAAACTTTATCTTCATTGATTGGTGGATAAAATGAGTTCTAGAAATAAATGTGACAATAGAAAATATATGTTTTTTTTTCTGCTGTTGCCACATTTAACATGCTTAGTAGCGACCCACCCTAAGGATTAATTTTTGATCCGCACCTGACCTAGTAATAACATCAATAGTGAAACAGACTATACTATTTTATGCAGAATGTTACATGAAAATGGCTCGATATACTTAGTTTTATTACAAAACAAACACCAATTCTTTTTTTTTAAATCATGGTATTGCACACCAAAAGCATCAAACATGGCTGTGATTTTATCAAGCAACCTTATGTTTACATTTTCAACCACGTGTAGAGTGGTTGAACACGAACGATAACTCTTTTCTGAATATCACCGTTAAGTTTAAATAACCTCTAGATGATGAAATAAGACATAAATCTGAATAGATTTTCATGTTTTAACATAAATCAAAGTAGTATATGATATGAAAAACGGCCAGTACTTACGTATTTTGAGAATATTATCCAAACACTTATACTTCCGCTCGAATTTTCACAGGAACTGAACAAATCTCGGCGAAGTCTCGTGAACTTTCATTCGAGCACCTCTGGATTTATTACATACTTAGCAACGATAAAGAAAACATTCCGAACACATTCGCAGGGGTGAAACAAGTGTGTCTTTTTTGAAACATTCGGAAGTACTACTTTACAATATACGGGGTTCACATAAAACATAGCATGACCGAAGTGACGTTACAGGGGTAATCTCAAAATACAAAATCAAAATTATTACAGGGTGAAACCGTTTACAAGTGTAAAACTGTGAGAGAGAAAAAAACATGAGGTGAAAATAATCCTGTATACAGTATTAATATTGTGTTCATTACTTGTAATTATAACCGCATTGGACACAGTGACATACATGTACATGTATCATGGGGGTTTTTTGTGGGAGCATTTGGAGTAGTGTAAGATTGTATGATCAGTAGCTTTAGAAGTGTTAAATCAATACCGGTATCTTGTCTATGCAATAGACATTTTTCAATATTCATTGATGTTGCAAGATTGTTATGTAGGATCAAGGAATTTCATTTGATTTATGATTTGATGATCAATTGATCTAACTCTGATATAAACTGAGTTTTATCTCCTGTACCTTATATTGTTTCATCAACAGGACAGTGTACTAAGTGTATTTTATCTTATACCTCACACAAATTCACTTAAATTCCAAGGCTAGCAAAACCCTGTATTCTTGCTCATCAACTTAAATTTGCCATGAGATTTGATTCCTAAAGCATACCAGATACTCAATATATATACATGATATCATGGGAAATTGTAATTTATAAAATAATTTTATTGAAAAGTTATTTTAATGTAACGAAATTTTTCAAGTAGAGGGAATCTTTATTTTGTTGTAAATTTATTTCTGCTTGAATGTGTTGTAGAAACTCTACAAGATATGATGAGAGACTTACACAGGGGAATAAAACACAGCGATTGGTTAAAAGAAAACACTGCAAAAAAATGGACGACAGAAAATCCTGACTTGGCCAAAAAATTCATGGAAGCTGCATCCAAAGGAAATCCATCTTGATGAAAGGAGACTTGGGAATCGAATATATTTAATAGATTTTGTTAAATTTAAATGACATTGAATTTACATGTATATGATTAGTGATAATCATGCATGTTTAATATTCATATGCATTTGACTGACACTTTTAATTTAATGTTATAATAAAAGAAAAACTCTGTAGAGTAATACATGTAGTTACTTGATCATTTATTGATTGATAAGTTTTGGCATATTTAAGTAGCAAACCTTGTGGAATTTAACCTTAACTTAAATCATATCATACTTACATACACAGTGCTCTCTGTAATAGGTTATGTGGGCCTGTTCTGTGGGCGCTCTGTAATAGGTTATTAGGGCCCGCTCTGTGGGCGCTCTGTAATAGGTTATTAGGGCCCGCTCTGTGGGCGCTCTGTAATAGGTTATTAGGGCCCGCTCTGTGGGCGCTCTACAGTAATCTGTCTGTCCATATGGCAGAGAACACTTATCCAGGGCATATTTTCTCTCCCCTTGGCCCACTCTGGTTCATACTTCACCCACAGGCTGCATTTGGGTAAAGAGTGAGCATGCAGTGACCTTGAATCAAGTTTCTTGGTGTAAGGTTAAGGTCATAGCAGAATTTTATGAAGATTCCATGTCTGGATCATATATTCTTTCCCTTTGGTTCAAACTGGCTCATACTCCACCCACAGGCTGCCATTGGTTAAATAGTGTGTAGTAACCTTAATGAAGTCAAGGGTCAAGGTCATATCAGACCTTTTTAAAAATCCTTGTCCAGATCAAACATTATATCCCCTAAGCCCTATCTGACTCAAACTTCACATAAAGAGTACTTTTGGGTAAAGGGTGTGCAGTGACCTTGAACAAGTTTCTTTGTTTGGACCATAAACTCTCTTCCATTAGCCGACCTTGAATAGAATGCTTTTCATCATATGTCCTTTATTTAAATGGGGCCCTTTGCGATGGTCACCATCTGAATTATGTCTAGGTGTATGTATGGCAAAATTCACAAAATAACGAGCAAAACATAGTATTAGCTTCACAGTGGATATACTGTATGTTAAGACCATAAACTATAGTCTACAGCCCAAAAGCTTAGTTCCTGTAAAGATGTCACTCTATATATTTCATATCAATAAATCATAGTTACTTTATAACCTATATTTCAGAAGTGTAAACCATGCTTAACACTGAAAACAAACACTGAATTTTACGATTGTAAAACACAGTTTGCATCAACAAATGTATATGTTGATAGTGAATTTTTGTTTATAAAATTCAATGTGCCAGACTATAAGCTATGAAGAAATGACAAGAACAAACAGATTTGAAAAGCACAAATTACATAATGCACAGTAGTATAAATTACATTACAAAAGGATTCGGAAACAATTTCAAGTATTCAAACTTATATCAATCCCTTTTCTATATTAAATGAAACTAAATTAAACTGAGCAGTAGCATTCTAAAACTAATTCAAAATTTACAATACAATTACCCCCCCCCCCCCCCCCCCCCCATCCAACGATTAGGAATTTGAGCTCAAAATTGCTCATATATTTTCAATACCTCTTATCAAGCACAGGGAAATGAAAAAAATAAATATATTGATGCATATATGATCAGTTTAATTAGTTAATTTGATATGTTATGAATTGCCTGTTCTTAACCCCCCCCCCCCCCATTTTGGGGGAGTTGATTTTAAGGTGGAATAACACATCGTCATAAAATGGCTGACCTCTGATCGAAACATTTTGTTTTATTAAAAGGATTTTAATAATCGATTGCAACAAATAACTTACTCCATAGCCGAGTGGATAAAGTGTCGGCTTTTGATCCGTACATCCCTAGTTCGAATCCCGCAGGGGCTTTTGTTGTTACTTACTGAATTGATTTTTTTAAGACATTAATTTTTTTATTCCCCATTTGCAAATTTTTCGCTTTTTGACATATGAATAGTTTATTTATCATTATATCGTTCATTATCAAATAATTTACTGTTAATTTGAGTGACTTTTTCTAGGTGTGTTATTCCACCTTAATCAACTCTCCTGTGCAGTTACTCTGGCAAACGGAAGTGAAACAGTGTTTGGACCTTAGCACAAATCATTACCGCTGACAAGACTTAGTACTTGAAAATAATCGATGAATTCGATGTAATGTATTCAGAACCATTGTTTTTCACTGAAACTAATTTATTAATAAGTTGAAAATAGTCATATTTTATAGGCACTAACAATTTAAATATTTTTGTAGTCGTAACTATTCCTACGCCAGCGTTTGGAATCAAGGGCAGACAATCCAATCTAAAGATAAAACCAGTACTGGCGTAGACTAGACTTTATTATTAATATTTTAATTTGTTTGTTAAAAATAACATAATGCATCGTATAGTACACAACATGATTCATATGGGGGTTTTCCGTCTACAGCTCGGAATTCTTGTCGAAAAGATAAAAAATTCATACTAGAAAAAAATGTGCGTTATTATTCAAATACAGCTTAGAAACTCCTTGCTATGCGAAATTACGTATCGTTGATTTTTAAAATAAAAACATGACTGTATTAATCGATAAAATCAACTTCCGTCAGTACTTCAGTTCTTTGATTCGTGTCCCCCGTCACTTGCCTGGGTATTGCATGTATAGGGTACATGTATCAATGACTCAAAGAGGCTTTTTGGCCAATAAAGGATTTAACATTGCATTTGTCATTGCATGTAGCAGTAGTTCGTGTACATGTCTTAGTGACTTGATTTCTTTCGTGTATATATATATGCGGGTTCAGTTGCCAACGTCTGTGTGAATAATCAATAATTGTTAAAAAGTCACAAAGGTTTACTGGTATATACATACAGTTCATTTTCTTCCTTTATACCAAGCTGATACATATTTTATATATTAGCGCAATGTTGCAACGCAGTTTGGGACCAAATCAACAACAACGCATTTTGGGAATTTTTAGTACCGTGTGTTATATATGAGTGTACATTTTTTTTAGTACCGTGTGTTATATATATATGAGTGTACATCAATTTTTGGTTTCTCCTGGAAACATTTAACGCACTTTGAAAAGAAAAATATGCATAAATCACAAATCCTGAACTTCATTTTTAATTGGCAGACGGTGTTATTATTTAAGTGTTGATATTTCTTTGTAAATTCGGATAAAGATGATCTATCGTCATCGGGAACGGGGAGAGGACAATCAGAAACACGGTCTAATTACCAGTATACCATTTAAATTGATTACACGAACCCCCTCCCCACCCTCATCTCTCCTTCTCAATTATATCATAATAATTTCCATGAACTTTAAGCAAACTGGTGCTTTTAAAAAAGACATGAGAGAAAAATAGTAATTAAATACATCCACTTTAAATGAAAAAACAAACAAACCCAGCTGACCAATCAATAGTTTCTCCCATGGTCTGGTGAAAAATCTGTAGTTGTCAAAGCATCAACCAACTTACCACAAATCTTTTGATTATAAAAAGTAAGAAGATTATATGAATCGACAATAAAGTATGATAATAAGCTAAGAAATAAGATTTGGGCATATGTATTAAGCACTTTAAATTCTTACATTATGTAAAAAAAAAATGCATGAACTGTAACACAGTTATGGGTACCTGTAAAGTGCGAAACGAAATCGAAACGAAACTGAACGAAACGAAACCAATCGAAACAGAATTTTAAAAAAACTAAAAATCAATTATGACTACATAAAAGTGAAAGTAAATTTCTAATTGGTTTCATTAAAGGGAAAGTCAAACGTTTTGAGAGAGAGAGAGAGAGAGAGAGAGAGAGAGAGAGAGAGAGAACTTTAAGGTACTTGTGGCTACATGTACCTGTATAATCTTTTCTATCGATTTCAAATTGTAATGATAAAACGATAGAATACAATTTGATTTAGACCATACTGAATGGTCACCAGTTTCTAACATACAGTGAGTGATACACTAAGAATTGTTTCAATATAATTATATATCATGAATCTGGACGTGGTATTTTGACAAAATAAACTGCATTATAAAGAGCCATTATCAATACCAGTATATTAGCTTAAGGTGGAATACTAGTAACATACCTGGAAAAAGTCACTTAAATTAATAGTAAATTATTTGATTATGAAAGATATTATGATAAATAAACTGTACATATGTCAAATAGGCGAAAAAGTGCAGTCTGGGGATAAAAATTTTATCCATTCGGCTATGGAGTAAGTTACATGTTTCTTAATAAAACGAAATGTCGTTTCGATCAGAGGTCAGCCATTTTGTGATGATGTGTTATTCCACCTTAAAATTAACATAATCTCTCTCTCTCTCTCTCTCTCTCTCTCTCTCTCTTTCTCTCTCTCTCTCTCTCAAAACGTCTGACTATCCTTTCTAATCAAAGATATTAGAATATACATCAGTTATTTACATTATTATATAATTTTTGCAAATACACGGTAAGCGGATTAAGAATTTTCATCGGCAATATGAAATATATGTTATATTTATGGTATATTTTATATACCATATTTTATATTTTATATTTTCGATGAATTTATTTTCACTTTTATGTTGTCATAATTGAATTTTAGTTTTGTTTAATTCCGTTTCCTTTGTTTCGTTTCGTTTCTTTGTTTCGTTTCGTTTCGATTTTTGGTTTTGTTTGGTTTCGTTTCGTTTCTGTTTGTTTCGTTTCATTTCGTTTCGTTTCGTTTCGAATTCGTTTCGCACTTTACAGGTACCCGGAAAAAAGTCACTCAAATAAACAGTAAATTATTTGATTATGAAAGATATAATGATAAATAAACTTAACACATGTCAAACAAGGGAACAATTTGCAGTTTGGCGATAAAAAATGAATATCTTAAAAATTAGGGTTAGTAACAACAGAATACCCTGCAGTAATCGAACTCGGGATGTACGAATCACAAGAATAAAACAAAAAGTCGTTTCGATCAGAGGTCTGCCATTTCGTGATGAATTGTTATTCCAGCTTAATTAACATAAACCATAATTCCTGTTTCTCTCTCTTTCACACACAAACAGGCACACTGTATTCGATTCATTTTACAACATTTTACATCCATATAAAAAAAATTGTGGTTGAAATTTATCCGTAAGTATCATCATCATCATCATCTCTCTCTCTCTCTCTCTCTCTCTCTCTCTCTCTCTCTCTCTCTCTCTCTCTCAAAACGTCTCAGATATTAAAATGTATATCAGATATTTACATTATAATATATTTTTTGCAAATACAGTATAAGCAATCTGAAATACACAGGTTGTTATATTTATGGTTTAAAATTTTATTTCAAAATTTATTTCCACTTTTATGTAGTCATAATTTATTTTAAGTTGTGTTTAATACCGTTTCGTTGGTTTCGTTTCGTTTCGATTTTTGGTTAGGTTTTGTTTCGTTTCGTTTCGTTTCATTCGGTTTCGTTTCTTTTAGATTTCGTTTCGCACTTTACAGGTACCCCACATTTATCAATAATTTAGATATCTAGCACATGACTTTTGAACGTTTCGAAAATTTAGAGCTTACGGCTCTTATTGCTTCTTGCCAAAATTGAATGTCAATTTATTTCAAAGTGCGCCTTTTTTACCAAATCGATGCACTAAGAAAATATAAACCAAAACAAAAATTATCCTGTATTTGACATAGCTTAAAGTTAGTGTGTTCTTTGCCATTGTGTTTGTTCACAATGAAATCTTAGCAAGACATTGATCTTCATAAAATAAAATAAAAAATATACACCATGAAAATCATAGTTCTATATGAAATGCGAAAATATTGGCTATATACTGTTTCTGCAACGCGTTGCAAATAAGTTTTAGCTTTGAAAATTATTGGAATAACGAACCTCATTTTTAAAATGAGCAAAGACATTATTTCGTTGTTTTTGAGATAAACCTGATGAACCAGCAAAAAAAAAATCTTTCATTGACTAACGGAATGCTGAATATAGTCTTATTTGTTTGTTTTGTCCGATTCATAAAAATTATATAATTATAAAATGCATATCATTGACTGTTATAGCTATCCCTCATTGACTGTTATAGCTATCCCTCATTGACTGTTATAGCTATCCCTCATTGACTGTAATAGCTATCCCCTCATTGACTGTTATAGCTATCCCTCATTGACTGTTATAGCTATCCCTCATTGACTGTTATAGCTATCCCTCATTGACTGTTATAGCTATCCCTCATTGACTGTTATAGCTATCCCTCATTGACTGTTATAGCTATCCCTCATTGACTGTTATAGCTATCCCTAATTCGTTGACTTTTATATCCATCAATCTAACATCAAACCGTTGGACGCAACGCTCAATAGTCAAGTCACCAATTTTCTTATAGATTTTCTTATAAATAAATAAATTATAATATAGAGGGTTGCAAATAACAGGAGTATATGAAGAGAGATGAATCATATTATAAAGTGATTTAACATGATAAAATCTGTACATAGGTTGAAGTTTCCCCGAGAAGAGTCATATTATAAAGCAATAAGGAAGTTTCCCCGGGAAGATGGTTTTCTTGGGGGGGGGGGGCCATATTGTATGATCCGTATTGTTAATTTCAAGTTTTCAATAAGGATTAGCACCTCAAAACTTATTTGCAACGCGTTGCAGATAACAGTATATAGCCAAAATTTCACTGATCAGAATGATCATCCGGATTTGCTTATCCGATATTGCTTTAAACATTACTTTACCGATAGTTCCGGTTGTAAACACTTCGAGGGAGTATTTTCATAATATTGATTAAGGTATTTGAAATTGCAAAATTTAGCATGCATGAGACGTAATTAATTTAATTTTTTTAGGATTGCTTCTCGTGTGTGATTGTACTAAATGATCTTCATCATTTTTTCGTGTTTTACGAGTTGTTGATTTCTGCGAAGCCGATCGCCGAGTCACAGATATCATGGATATTCCTGTATAGTGGCAAAAGATTTCCGTATCTTTTTTTTTTTTTCAAAATTAATTCTAGGTACCATGTCTAGGATATGTTAAAAAACACAAACTTTATGCAGTCTAACAAATAATCTGCTTACATTCATGGAGATACATGAAATAAACACTTAGGAATGTAGAAAGGGGAAATGGGAAGATACTCAACTGAAATTGATAGTAGAGATGAATCAGTAAGAGTCCATGACATTTCAGGGTACAAAATAAACCAATTAACATGTAAATAATTAAAGGCTGATAGTGGCACAGTGAGGCATTTTTGTATAGTATTTAAACAGGTCGATCACGTCATATACAATCTATTGATTTAGCTATTTAGCTTGAATATTAGCTATATAGAGCCTTATAAGGCTATTTAAAATAGCTTAATATTAAGCTATTTATACTTTGTAAATGCAGTTTTCACATTATCTTATAAGAACCAGTCAAAAAGTCATGAGTTTGTTGCTATATTTTCACATTTCAAAATGCAACTTAAATGAAAGATCGTTTTAAACTTGCAATTATTAAACACTCATGCAATTTAAAGATATATTTCCATTATTTGAGTAACTGTACACCACTTTGTATGTGTTGAGATTGTGGAAAATAAATGATTTCTCCACATTGTGCTAAATTATTACCAATCAATCATCTTGTTTACTAGAATTTATTTCCTTTACAATAATTTTAAAAAATTTTGTTTTGCCTCGGTCAAGAATGTCTCAACATCATTGGATGAAACGCGTCACGTGATTGCCTTTCAAATTTCTTTAAAAGGTGTGCATCAAAATTTATAGGGCAACATGGTGGACGTAACGTTATTTGAACTGATTTTTTACACAAACGTTTGTTTACATATCAAACTTTAGGCCCTCGACAAAACAAAACACTTATTAGGTTTGTTACTGACTGTTTAAAGATTTGTGGGGTTGGTAAAGTCTATTAAAAGCTCGGCTTCGCCTCGCCTTCTATGGACTTTACCAACCCCACATATTTCTTTAAACAGTCAGTCACAAACTTAATACGTAATAGTGTGGTTATCAAAATATTGTCTTATATTATCCAAAAAACTTAAGTACATCAAATACAGAGTCTTTAAAGGAGACATACATGTACATGTATTGATAAATGATATTTACCAAAAAGTTCAAAACTAAAAACTATCACTGCCCTAAAGTTCACTTTCGTTTTTAATACCCACTGAAAATAATCACTAATTTTAAGTCATAAGCTGGATAAAAATAACTACCGGTAGATCAAGCTTTTCTGAATAGCTTAATAAAGTACATAGCATATAAATTCAAGCTAGATTACTTGTGCAGGAGCTGTTGAATCAATAATAGAATGTGAACCACGTAACACTATACAGCTAGCATGTACTGGGAAGTTTCACAGAGTTTTTACCATAATGTCAATGATGATGATATTGATATGCTTCTATATCTCATGACATTCATTTTAATTAATGAATTAGATATTTCCTCAAACTAAAAGTGCTTTTAATTGGAGGGTGGTAATTTGATGCTTCAGTTTTAAAAAAGGGTTGTGTGTCCTTAATACTATGCTTGCAAATAAAACTAGCTATTTTCCCCTTTCCAATTATGAATTTAAGAACTAATACATGTAAAAGGAAGGAAAAGTTAACATTTTTTGATATTCATAATCTAGGGACATTGTGTCAAAGGAAATAGTTTAAAAAAAAATCAATTGTGGTGCAATAATACAGTGCAATATTATAAATGAATTTAAAATTAGATATCTATTTGTATAAAAAATTCAATAAACGTTGCACACTTCCTTCAAAATTCTTTAAATTAAAGATGAGCGTAAGGCAGTAGCTGAGACAGTTAAGCAGTGGCTTGTTAATTTGAATAACAATAGAGGAAACATTCCATGAAAGTTGCCCTGTAGTGTGGATACCTTACATTCCTGGCCATTAGTAACATTTACATTGCAGTAAGTATAGTGTACATACACCTCTGTAGCTTATGGACACAGTGTTTGGTTATTACCTCGGGTGTAATGGTGTCATATTACCAGAGTCAGAGTTTTACCTGTGTATCACCTTGCAAGCCTTTAAAGTGACAATTTACAAATGGAACTCCAGGGGCATGAATCTGAACTTAATCATGATTCATAGTGAAGTAGTTTCTAGAACATGTTGAATTAGACTTTACTTCCACAAGATATATCATTTCATCCTCTAGTAATTAAGCTGTTTTAGATACATTTTTTTTTTTTTTGCATGGGGTGGGGGTTATTAAGTAAATATATTGACACGTCCCATCCTGGCCTTGTATTTCGTTGTTTGCATAGAATTTGTTTGACCTGTAGCTTTTTCATGGTACAGGTCAGATATGTTTTTTTTTAGATATATATATGCCATTTGAGATTGGGGTGGCTGTAAATACATGCAGAAATGAAAAGAAAATCCTAACAGTAAAAAGTTTCTATATAGAACTACATACACAGTACATCAAAGTATCTGTAGAGCTATTGCTTTACAGGAAAATTCAGGTAGATCTGTCAGTCAGAATTACATGTACTGAGCCACATGTACAGTTCTGCAGCTGAGTGTGGTAGGATCACTATGACAGTAGTGTCTGCTACTCTCTGTGGTTCAAATCAACCTTGTTGTAACTGACATCCAACTTGGGTTTGGGGTTACACTGGTAGAAGTGTTTATGTGTACCTGCGAATACCAAATTACTTCTATTATAACAAGTGTGCAGACAGTGATAAATTGATGTGTCTACATTATATTAACAGTATGAATCTTGAGATGTACATATATATATATATATATATATATATATATATATATATATATATATATATATATATATATATATATATATATATATATATATATACTCATGTACAGAACGCATGTACATGGCATATGCATCAGTATTTTCTGATGTTGTGGTTTTATCTTTATTCATGAATTTCATTGTTGAGTCAATACATGAAATTAAACTTAATTGTTGAATTTAGACAGTGTACATTAAAATATGAATGATTTTTAATGTAAATCAACCTTGTTGTAACTGACATCCAACTTGGGTTTGGGGTTACACTGGAAGAAGTGTTTATGTGTACCTGCGAATACCAAATTACTTCTATTATAACAAGTGTGCAGACAGTGATAAATTGATGTGTCTACATTATATTAGCAGTATGAATCTTGAGATGTACATACATATATATATATATACTCATGTACAGAATGCATGTACAATGTACATGGCATATGCATCAGTATTTTCTGATGTTGTGGTTTTATCTTTATTCATGAATTTCATTGTTGAGTCAATACATGAAATTAAACTTAATTGTTGAATTTAGACAGTGTACATTAAAATATGAATGATTTTTAATGTAATAATTTTTTGATGATCAAAAACATCATCAAAAAATCAATCAATGGTTAGCATTCATTTCTCAAAATTTGACAAAACTGCATCATCTATCAAGTTTTTTGGAAAAAATATTGTGAGCTATGAAAAATAGGCAATGTGTTACTATAGATGGTATGAAAGCACAGAAACAGGAAGAGAATACATGTATCTTAATCTCTTAAGTAAGTTAAAACTATTGATGAGAAATTTTAGAGTTTGGAAAAAATATTATGCAGACTGTTTAGGTAGTTGGTCTAGTGTATAATTTCATGGCTACAGGCCTTAATTATGGATTCTTTTATGAATTTGATGCAGTCAGTGTTTATGTGTATGAATTGTATGCATTTGTCCAAAAATTTGTGGCTAGATTATAAACTAATGTCATTTAGTAATTGATCAATCTTTACACAGAGTGTATGGTTTTTTATTGGTGACTCATTGAGTTCCTTCTAATATAGCTCATCAGTCACTAACACATTAGCGGTAGTGCAGAGGAAAGTTGTTCTTGACTGAAATGTTTTGTTTCCTTCTTCCAATCCCAACAGGCTGAAGAGTAGAGAATCAAGATGAGCACTGAATACGTAGAGAGAACTGAGACCACCACGACCTCTACTGGTGATGGGATATCTCTACAGTCCGGCTATCTACGCAGTCTCAAGGCTTATCTAAAGATAGGAGAAATGGTAGGAGCTTAGTACAGTAGGATCGTTAAATTAGGTGTACATGTACTATTCAACAGGAGTGACTGCATTGATGTAGATTTTTTGAGAAACCAAAATTCTTCTTCGTTTATTATTAAAAATTTTAATCAGAATTGTTGAAAATTTTCAAAAGTAATCTGCAAATGTCCCAAAATGGTTAAATCAATGTGCAAATCATTTGGTCAGTTTACTCTAAAAGTTTTAATCAAAATTTTAAACTGTGGTTAAGGTTTATTCTTATGCTCTGGCTGTTTTTTATTATTTGCAAAAAGTCATATGGTGGTATAGACACAGCTTGTGTGAAGCAGGCCTGTGTGATAAACCCCCACCAGAGCTGACAAACACACTGTGTATTGATCAGCATTTTATTGATGTGTGTCATTTGCATTGCTGTGTGCAAGCAGGGGAAAAAAGGCAAACTGTTGTTCTGTAAATCTGTTTGAAGTCACTGAAGACAGGGAGATTCTAGGAAACCTGCCTAGACAGTAGGTGGTAGGCTCTAGAGAAAAAAGAAAACCTGTGTCTTTCACTTGGGGATGTTCTTGAGCTGTAATTGCATGATTAATCAGCCAACACTTTGGGATTAGGCTGTAGAGACATCTTGTTAAATCATGAATGACCAAGTCAACTCGTGCATGAGTCAAGTTTTTTTGTGACAAGTAATGTACTCAATACGCGGCAACTATAATGTGTCATTTTAAGAACAAGGTTCACTTGATGTCTAACTTGGCCCTCATTTTGACTACATTTTAGAAATAAACATTTTAAAAAGTCAACTTGTTGATAAAAAAAAAATAACAAGTTCAAGACCAATAAAATTTTAGATATAAAAAAATGCAATTGGTTTGTATGATGTCAGTAATAATTGCAATTCCACCTTTTTCACTTACCGGTAATTGAGAGCTGAAAGAAGCAAATGGAAGCATTTGTCAGCCTACATGAAATTAGTACGGTATATGTTATTAACTTTACATTTTATCTTTGCTAGCCAAGGGTTTCTGATCCGCACTGCTCAATCCTCACAAACCCTTGGCATATTGTGCTATCAAAAGTCGGTATTTTTTTCCTGGATTCTGATTGGGGTTTACTGAAACCGTTCGTCCAATCAAAAAGATGCAAAACATATCGGATTTAATCGACAATGTTTTCATACTGTTTATTCACGAGAGTTACTAACACGCATAGCTCAATACCCTAATTTTTAAAGTCTTCTATTTGAGCCTTCATGATACATGTAGCTTGCAATGGTGCAATCACAAGTACCACCTATTCTGTGTATCAAGAGAGGCATGAAGGATTTTCCGCTCCAGGGACCAGTCTTACAACTTTCGAATGAATTCGATCTATATGTAACATACAGCATCTTTCATCATTGGCTGATTTATAGTGAGCTTTACCGGCAAGGCGTGTGTGAATAGAAAATTCGGACCAGCTGCACATTCATTCAACGGATTTTTTTGGCGTCAGTTTAAATCGGTCAAGCAGTTCCCTGTAAATATGGTTTCCAATTTCAAGCTCTCACAAGAACAACCAAGATAAAAATAATTCATGACTATGTTCATTGTCAATACATGTATATACATGTACTGCTAACACAACGTACACTGATATATACATCATTCCATTACATGAGTTATCACCCTTTAATTTCAACACTATCGAGTGACGTCAGTAAATTTCGACCCACAATGCAATTCCAAGCAATTGCAAATGGCGTTCTCAAGTTCTCGTGAGAATCAAAATAAAACTTGAGAACCAGATAAAATGTGTATATTGCAAGAACGCCATGCTTTTTAGGTAAATAAAACAGTATACTATGCGTAGCTTTAAAAATCAGGGGAGTTTTTAAAGAGCCAGATGAAACAAAAACCAAGGTGAATTCTGACGTCACAATTATGTTTAAATAAGGGGAAATAACTCTAACTGTAATTACTGTAAATTGAATAATCGAAATCTGAAATCCTCTCAAAATCATGAAAAAGCTAACAAATGAGAACATTCTTCAGAGATATGAAACAGTTGTAACTTGCACTCATTTAAATGTTCACATTTAATAGATTTTAAGAGGATTTCGGAGATTTCCAAAAATTTCAGGTATTCCTGACCCTTGATTTTCAGGGGGTGGGGGGAGTTTTTACAAGTAAAGCCTACCAGACAACACTATAAAACCTTATATGCCTAGGTGAATTGACGTACGTTACAATCACTTTTAAAAAGGAAAACATTCTGAATTGAACCTAATGTTAAAATTTTTATTATTCAAAGACATTTTATATGAGATTTTTACTGTAGCTTAAAAATTATGGATAATAAAAAGAAAATATATTGAATTTAATTAAATTCATTTACTTTTTTGCATCCATTTGTAAAATCATGCTATTTTGTAATTAATTCATTATAATCATACGTATATATGCATATTTAATCATAGGATGCGCTCGCCCCAATGGTCGCACCGTAAGACATATTGAATAGGCTGGGAGATCACGTGACGAAAAAAAAATCCAGACTTTTGATAGCACGATATGCCAAGGGTTAGTGAGGAGCGGTGCGGATCAGAAACCCTTGGCTAGCGAAGATGTTAACATTTGTGATGTAAATACTTAAAAGTTGTGGTGGTCAATGCATGCAAGAGACCAACCTTTACAAGTCAAAAATCTGGATTGAATTTGTTTATCTAGATTTTACATCATACATGTAACAAATCAATTTAATTCCTGATTAGATTAGCTGTTATTAAAAAAAACTTCATAATATTATTTTTTTTAAATTTCCTGCAAATTATGTTTTTTAAAGAAGTACATATTAACAGTTTATCAATCAGAGATGTATAATTTACATGTAGCTTAGAAGGGGTTGCTTTTGTATGGTCATCAGTACATGACAGTACATATTAGTACATCATCTTAACTTCTTTAGAAAAAATGAGATGACAGAGCATTTGATAATAAAGGATTTTAAGATTAAAAATCGATAAGCAAAAGTTGATTTTGAAATTAAAAACATTTATAACTTTGTTAATTAAAATTTAATAAAAAATGTGATAGTAGCAATTTTTGGCCCAGAAAGGACAATGTGAAATTGACATGGAAAAACTAGTATGACAAGTAGACACTGAACTATTGCTTTTAAAACTATAGAACTCCCGATATTTCTTATTCGACTAAGCTTTCTGAGCGAAATTGACATCCTTTAAAAAACCTTTTATTTACATTAATTTTTGATTACATTTATCAGTGTATGTTTATATTGTCTTTTTATCCGACGGTGTACAGCGTGTAGGTTTGTTAATTTGGTTTGGTTTGTTGTAGGTGCTGTGTCTGATTGCGTTCATCTGTAGCTCCATCGACTGGTGGGTACCCCTGGGACAGGGCTGGGCCCAGTTTGTCTTCATCTCCGCACTGATAACCACGCTCATCTTCTTCATATTTCATCTCTTCAATGTTTTCTCCAAGCTCCCTGGACCCTGGATATTCATTGTAAGTGCATGTGTGAATCCACTCTTTCATTTACAATATGTGGATATTCTTCCACAATTCTTTAAGAAATACATCTACATGAGTATTGATATTTAATTTTCATATTATATAGTATATATACCAGTATGCACATGTATATTTATACTTTGGGAAATAATTACTGTACTACTGAGAGGGTTCTGATTGCATACATTGACCAAACCCTTAATGGCTGAACTTTATACTGATCAGTTTTCAAATTGACACTTTTAAATTGTCAATTTGACATCTTGAAATATTATTATGGATCAAAGTGTATCATATACCAAATATAATCATTGTTTTAGAAATTTTCTTTGGTACAATTATCAAAAATTTGCAGTTTAATTAAAAATATTTAAATAAAAAAATGTATAAGCTTTAAGACAGATCTGTACCAGTATGCTGATGCACTATGCTGCAAGACGTCTAGACAGAGAAAGGAAAAATACATTAATCTATAATGTGGCCCATACCTCCTTATCTTCAAATAAGCATTATAGATACCTGTTACATTAAACTCTGTTTGCATGCAGTATTAGTATTGTATCAATTCATACATGAATCTCAAACTCTTCCCAGAAAGATCTTTTCAAGTAGAACTATATAAGCTACATGTACCTGTATAAGAATCTACAGTAAATAAAGCAGAACTGACTCATGGATTTTATAACTTTATTTTACAGGAGTTTGTATACTATGCTGTGTACTGTGTTCTCATCTTTATCGCAGTCATCGTCTGTCTGGCTCGGGGAGCCCAATACAATCACGGTGGAATTATTGCTGCTACGGTGAGTCCAGTCTCCAGTAGTCGGCCTTTGAACTAAGTTTGTTTAAAAAGGCGACATGGTGAACTAATTACTCAAAGGCTGCATGGTGAACTAATTACTCAAAGGCGACATGGTGAACTAATTACCCATCAGATCGGCCTTAATTAAAATTTTAAACATGTTGGATATTTTTGGTCATCATTTAGTAATAAAAGAAAAAATACAAATATTTTAGGGTTAAAATTTGAATATTTCCCTACATCTTTATACAGAGCTCTTCATTTCAAGGAGATTATTATAGTCTACAAATGGCCATGACCATCCATCCCGCTTAAGGAGGTTGGATCCTGCGATCATAAGTCTCTAAGTTTTTTTCTGAAGTATTTTTTAAAAATCTACATGCATAGCTAAACCAAAATTGAAAACAAAATTTTGGGGCCTATATGCTCCTTTCAGTGCTACAGTGTATTTACCGTAATATGACCTTTCTGCACTGAAAGTGCAAATTGCACATACATCGCTTTTTCCTCAATAATTTTTAATCGGAATAAACCATGGCATCAAATACAAATTTATATTATTTAAAATTAATAAAATTAAAATAATCATAAAGAAAAAGTTTGCAATTTCTTCACCTAATTGATATTTTGACCTTTTTGCACTGATAACACGCTGTTTGTATTCATTAACGATTCAACATGCAATAAAATTATTTAAAAGTCTCAAACTTTTTCTCAAATTTTAATAGACTTGTCAAAAATATCTTACAGATTCAGAAAATAAAACCAAAAGTATGGGTCTATGATGTAAATTTTGAGATATAGCATGAAATAAGCTAATTTTAGGCAAAAATTGGAGTTCAGTTTTTCTTGACTTTTATGAAATATTAGTTAAATGTGCCAATATATGTTGATATAGAAATATTGAAATATTGTTAAAATGTGTTTTTTGAAACAACACGAAGATAATCCAATGCATAAACTAGCTGGAAATTTGGTCTGCACTGAAAATAAGGAAGCTAAAATTACAGTACTCTAAAACAACTGAGTTATGAAAAATGTTCATTTTCTTCTTAAAAACCTTTCGCCACAAAATATAGTCCCTTACTTAACTCTGTAAATATGTAATTTTCCCTTAACTATTTTATTCAAAATAGTTTATTTGGCATTAATTGTAAAATAGGAATTCACAAGTAGAATTAATATATGACACAGAATTTCCAGACTAGAGGTGACCCAAAATGGCTACCCAAAATCAGAGGATCGAACCTCTTTAATGTCACGGGATTGGCTCATTGATTTATTTCACTCCTATCAAGACACGGTGTCTGTCAGGTAGTGAAGAGATTTTGAGCTTTAGATAAAAACATTTCTTCATGCTTTGATCCTGGTAACTATGAGGAGATTTTGTTGTGTCAATATGAGAAAATACTGGTTTAAACATTTGATAAGAGAACACAGTTGAAGGATTTTCTTATCGTCTTTAACATAAATTACATTATCAATTGAATTTTGATCCCAAGAAATACTATATATTGATTTTTTCTTTATTTAATTTTTATTTTTTGCATTATGCTTAGCAATTTGAAAGGATGGCTGCACTTGAGGACATGCAATATTTGCAGGAAAATAAACTTTTAAAAGAAGAATTTTTCCTTCAGTTGCAGAAATGGTCAAACATCCAAACTGCAACTTTACATTATTGCATTTAATAAAAGTATGTTGTAAGGAAGTACGAATTTGTTTTCATAGGCGAGGGTCATCACAATTTCTTGAATCTCTATACGATAATGAGGACGCCCACTTTTATATTGACTTCATACATAGTCAGCGCATGTTTGTCTATTGTTCTCCGTTTAACAGTAGTTGTATATTTGCATTATCTAAGTTATGTCGAAGGGAGATTAATAGACAAACATTTGCTCATGGTTTAAATGAGAAAAAACTGCTTCTTCTTACTTTCGTTTTCTCTGTTGTAACCTAGGGTTGATACATGTCGAATATTATAATTTACCACGTGATTTCTCTTCTCAGGTATCTTTGTGAATACATGTACTAAATTCTATCACGTGACGTGTAAGGAAGCATGTTATGCGCTAACTAGGACAATGTTTTTGATCACGTTAAGTTGTCAAGCATTGATTTAAAGTCTTCTGTACTTAAATGGGTGTGGTCTAATTGTTGAAACCATAGTACCGGTAAATACTATAATTGTACCATTTAGAATAGAAAGGGCTATGGTGAAGGAGGGATCACATAATTTTTTATAAATGGCATTGTTATTCATGCTAGTCGAATTTATCAATCTTATGTTCAATCAAGGGCAGATAAGCGAAGATTCTTTTTTTTTTGAAAGTTGTAAGGAGAAAAACATAGAATGAGTTTATTGTATCACATCTTAATTTATGTTGGAAATTGACAAGACTCTTAAATAAAATAAACAAAAGTGATATTAGGTTAAGAAATAAACGCAACAGAAGCAACTGAAAAAGACCCAAACCCCAGCGCTTAGTGCAGTCATCCTTTCATTACATGATACTAATGGAATAATAACATTTATCCACATTAAAATGACCCGGCCCCAAAAAACTAATTCAGAACATCTGAATTTCTGGGGATTTATTAACATGTATTTAACCTTCGATGCATATACCCTCATAGAACATGTACCACTTTAATTACCGGTAATCCAAAAGATGATCACAGAAAAGATATACATCTTTCTTTGTAATAGAGATACATTGTAATACTTACATTGTTAATGACTTTTAGCTCGACCCCATATTTAAAGCTCTTGTTATACGCACAAGCAATTTGATGCATTTTCTCCTCTGCTGTATTTCATTAAAACCTGAATGTATATACCGGTATATGTGAGAGGACAAAAATGTAACTCACTGCACTCATTATAAGAGGAGAAAGTCCTGTTGGATTCTCCTTTATAAATGTGAAGAGCTTTGTTAACTTGCTAGATCTTTCATATTCTTACTTGTCGGTACCAGGTTGTCACAAGATTTACATTTTGTAAACATATTCAAACTGTACATGCCATTTGCTTTTATTATCTGCACAGACATTTTTCATGATTTCAAATTTCTATCTTTTTTTTCCTGATGGCTGAATTTTTTCTTGACAATCAAGATAAACATTATCATATGATATTCCCATTTGTTTAATTTCATCAGATCCCTATATACTGTGTACCAGTAGTCTATTGTCCAGAGGCCCACCTAATCTATTTATTAACAAAAGAACATAGTGTTACACTGTAGTAGATAAATTTCTCTTTTATACAGGCTAAAAATCATTAATAATGTCATATAAATTAAAAATTATCTGAACTCCATTCAAAAAGGGGCTTTTGTTTTAAATTTAGATTAGCATATTTTACTGAATTGAGTCTTTAAATCCTTAAAAAGATGATTTAAAGAAAATAAATTAAAAATCTTGTCCCTTGATTTTTCTATTACCGGTACATGTAAATAAAAATTTATAAACTTGCTTAAGTTTATAATTTAGTTGCATGCAGAATTAGCTTTATAAAGGGGATGCAAGAGCAAAAGGATGCAACGGTTTAAAGGTTCGGTATAAACAATGTATAATTTGAGATAGAAATAGGATTTGTCAACACCCAAGGCCTATTTTTGTCCATCCTACTTAAAGCAAAAGGATGAAATCTGTAACAGGAAAATCAGAGACAAAATGGCTAAACTAACTTGATATGCGTTAAAATTTAGTGCCTTTCTTATGCAATACATGTAAACTAATGGAAATGATACAGGAATACTAGTCTAAAAGGGACAAAATATAATATCATGAAATTATAAGTATATAAATGTCTAGTATTTGTAGGCTACTTTAATTTGCACTGCCATTTGACATTAAGAAATATGGTTGAAATTTGATGAATCTCACTGGAAATTTCACTTTTTTATGTTGCATTTTTGCAATTTCTTTCTATTCAAAACAATAAAGATATCCTATCTATTGGCTGATTTTTAGGTCACCTGAGTAAACTCAGGTGACCTATTGCTATCTGTTTTCGTCTGTCGTCGTGCTTCGTGCGTTAACAATTTACATTTTTAACTTCTTCTTAAAAACTACAAGGCCAATTGTTCCCATTTTTGGTGTGAAGCATCTTTATGGTAAGAGGAATGTAAATTGTGAAATTGGTGGCTCTACCACCACCAGGGTGCCACAGGTGGGGCCAAATATGCAAAAAACAGCCAAATTTTCAAAAATCTTCTTCTGTACTCCCACACATGTGAGGAAAAAACTGATTGCATGGTTATGATGTCCATGAAGCCCTCTACCAAAATTGTGAAATTCATGGCCCCTGGGTCAGGGGTTCAGGCTCTAGGGTGGGGCCAATATGGCCATATAGTAAAAATGTATTAAATCTTAGAAAATCTTCTTCTCTACTCCCATAGATATTTGTTAAAAACTAAATACATAGTTATGATGTCCATGAAGCTCTCTACCAAAATTGTGAAATTCATGGCCCCTGGGTCAGGGGTTCAGGCTCTAGGGTGGGGCCAATATGGCCATATAGTAAAAATGTATTAAATCTTAGAATATCTTCTTCTCTACTCCCATAGATATTTGTTAAAAACTAAATGCATGGATATGATGTCCATGAAGCCCTCTACCAAAATTGTGAAATTCATGGCTCCTGGGTCAGGGGTTCAGGCTCTAGGGTGGGGCCAATATGGTCATATAGTAAAAATGCATTAAATCTAAGAAAATCTTCTTCTATACTCCCATATATATTTGTTAAAAACTAAATGCATGGTTATGATGTCCATGAAGCCCTCTACCAAAATTGTGAAATTTATGGTCTATGGGTCAGGGGTTCAGGCTCTAGGGTGGGGCCAATATGGCCATATAGTAAAAATGTATTAAATCTTAGAAAATCTTCTTCTCCACTCCCATAGATATTTGTTTAAAACTAAATGCATGGATATGATGTCCATGAAGCCCTCTACCAAAATTGTGAAATTTACGGTCCCTGGGTCAGGGGTTCAGGCTCAAGGGTGGGGCCAAAATGGCCATATAGTAAAAATGTATTAAATTTTAGAAAATCTTCTTCTCTACTCCCATATATATTTGTGAAAAACTAAAGGCCTGGATATGATGTACATGAAGTCTTCTACCTAAATTGTGAAATTTATGACCCCTGGGACAGGTGTTTAGGCACTAGGGTGGGGCCAATATGGCACAGGAAGGGCCCAAATATCTTGAAAACGGTTAAAATCCCCACCCCTAAACCATATATATTCTTGTTCCTTGTGTTAAGGACCATCAAATGGTATGTAGGTCATGGGCCTCAGGGGTGGTTCCTGACCCCCCTCAAACAGGAAGAGCCCAAATATCTTGAAAACGGTTAAGAACCCCACCCCTAAACCATATATATTCTTGTTCCATGTGTCAAGGGGCATCATATGGTATGTAGGTCATGGGCCCCAGGGATGGTCCTGACCCCCCTCAAACAGGTAGTGCCCAAATATCTTGAAAACGGTTGATATCCCCACTCCTAAACCATATATATTCTTGTTCCATGTGTCAAGGGGCATCATATGGTGTGTAGGTCATGGGCCCTGGGGATGGTCCTGACCCCCCTCAAACAGGAAGTGCACAAATATCTTGAAAGCGGTTGAGATCCCCACCCCTAAACCATATATATTCTTGTTCCTTGTGTCAAGGGGCTTCATATGGTATGTAGGTCATGGGCCCCAGGGATGGTCCTGACCCCCCCTCAAACAGGAAGGGCCCAAATATCTTTAAAACGGTTGATATCCCCACCCCTAAACCATATATATTCTTGTTCCTTGTGTCAAGGGGCTTCATATGGTATGTAGGTCATGGGCCCCAGGGATGGTCCTGACCCCCCTCAAACAGGTAGTGCCCAAATATCTTGAAAACGGTTGATATCCCCACCCCTAAACCATATATATTCTTGTTCCTTGTGTCAAGGGGCATCATATTGTATGTAGGTCATGGGCCCTTGGGGTGGTCCTGACCCCTCTCAAACAGGTAGTGCCTGAATATCTTGAAAACGGTTAATATCCTTACCCCTAAACCATATATATTCTTGTTCCTTGTTTATGTTAATAGTAAAGTAATAATTGGCTAACTAAAATCACTGATATATAAAGGTAAAATGATTTTGGTATATATGCCAGATGGTGATTCTCAACGAATGTTGAATATTCAAAAACTGGAACAGGAGAAGTGAGTAACTCATGATGGCTTTTATCGATAAAGCTGGGTTTTTTTTCGTTTGTTTAAATGCCCATAGGGAGAGTTTCTGTCTGCCCCGGGGGGATGGGGGATGGGAGGTTGTTTTAGATAAAACATGAATAAAAGCCACCTTGTTATTATTATTAAATTATTTTCTATCAGAGTCTTGCACCTTTTCAATATCAGGTCATGCACTCTTTTATGATCTTTTAAGTTTTTCTCTAAAATTATAGGTTTAATAGTCCTTTTTGAAAGATTTCAGGCAGGGAGGTGGTCGTCATTACAAATTAAAAATTTTTCTATTCCAGAATAAAACTTAACTAAATATGCATATATGAGACTCCTTGACAAGTTTGTGTATGGGTTATGCTACTCAGGTGACCGTTAAGGCCATTTGGCCTCTTGTTTAGTTTGTGTCTTAAAAAGTTTAATTCATGAGTAGCTTCAACCATATCATGTCAAAAAAAGGAAAGAAACTCCTTGAAAAGTTCCAATATTCAGTATGAGACTTAATATGCATCCATTATGATAATATAATCAATTCATGTTTAGTTAATATATACACTGAACTAAAGTTTTAAGTGTTCACCCAATTTAATGTTTTTTCTATATGAAATAAATACATTAGTTTGTCATTTAAATCTTGGGTTTCTGTATTAAATAAGTCTTATTTCAGCATTGTTTACACTGCATTCGGATGATTTGTCTCCCAACATCGATCTTCTATATTAAACATGCTTGTGACGTCATCAAGGTTAATTATACGAACCAGTAATACAGAGAAATTGAAGATCTATATATTCAGTTAGAAGAGTTTCTAGTGACATTTTACGTCTGTAGTTTTAATAATTTAAACAAGAGAATAAAGTTAAAATTGACATGTTTCTGAGTAAAATATGACATCATGCTGCTTATTGTAACGTCATATCGATCAGAGGAATTTTTACTCAATCAATCGCTGAGAGTTGCCTTATCATACCAGCGTACTTATTAGCTCACCTGAGCCAAAGGCTCAAGTGAGCTTTTCTGATCACAATTTGTCCGTTGTCTGTCGTCGTTGTCGTTGTCGTTGTCGTCGTTGTCGTTGTCGTTGTAAACTTTTCACATTTTCATCTTCTTCTCAAGAACCACTGGGCAGATTTCAACCAAATTTGGCACAAAGCACCACTAGGTGAAGGGGATTCAAGTTTGTTCAAATGAAGGGCCACGCCCTCTTTAAAGGGGAGATAATTGAGAATTATTGAAAATTTGTTGGTATTTTTCAAAAATCTTCTTCTCAAAAACTATTTGGCCTGTAAAGCTTAAACTTTTGTGGAGGCATCCTTAGGTAGTGTAGATTCAAGTTTGTTCAAATCATGGTCCCCGGGGGTAGGGAGGGGCCACAAGAGGGGGATCAAGTTTTACATAGGAATATATAGAGAAAATCTTTAAAAATCTTCTTCTCAAAAACTATTAGTCCTGAAAAGCTCAAATTAAAATGGAAGCATCCTTAGGTAGTGTAGATTCAAGTTTGTTCAAATCATGGTCCCCGGGGGTAGGGAGGGGCCACAAGAGGGGGATCAAGTTTTACATAGGAATATATAGAGAAAATCTTTAAAAATCTTCTTCTCAAAAACTATTAGTCCTGAAAAGCTCAAATTAAAATGGAAGCATCCTCAGGTATTGTAGATTCAAGTTTGTTCAAATCATGGTCCCCGGGGGTAGGGAGGGGCCACAAGAGGGGGATCAAGTTTTACATAGGAATATATAATGAACATTTTTAAAAATCTTTTTCTCAAAAACTATTAGGCCAGAAAAGCTCAAATTAAAATGGAAGCATCCTCAGGTAGTGTAGATTTAAGTTTGTTCAAATCATAGTCCCTGGGGGTAGGGTGGGGCCACAAGAGGGGGGTCAAGTTTTACACAGGAATATATAGAGAAAATCTTTAGAAATCTTCTCCTCAAAAACTTGAAATATTGAAAAGATAAAGTCATAGGTCTTTCAAAGTATACAATACTGCTCTAATTTGTAATATTTTGCATTATATCTAATTATATAATTTCCATTTTAAATATTGTTTATTGTATTGTCTTATGAACTGTTAATTTAATTTTAAAACAGTAAACTCATGCATTAATCATATAATGCAAAGACTTTAATATTTTATAGATATTTGTAGCATAAACTCTTGATAAATTCTTTCCCTTAATATCCTTTTCTATCCAACATTAAACTTTGGACTAGTTTAACTTTCATTTTTATTCTTTTTTTTGCATGTTTTCCAAATTTCAGGAAAGACATAATCTTAATTGCTATGAAATTCAAAGTAATATGCACAAAATTGATATAATCAATCCATGCAAAGACTTTAAAATTAACCACTATTAAAGTAATTAAAGAAATTAGGCTGTTTTACTCTTGCTTTTCTAATTCAATTGTACAACATTTCATTATATTATAAAAGTTAAATGGAAAGTGTGAATAATGTCAATTTTCTGAAATGGTGTGGCTTTCTGAGGAACTTGTCTTATGTACTGTAAACTTTTTAAAAAGCCTTAGAAAATGTATTACATCTACCGGTACTCTAGTTATAGCAAGTTCAGCTAAATCCACAAACAATTTGATACTGAATCTGATTATGTTCTCTTGCATTATGAAAAATAATTTACATGACTGTATGAGCTAGGCTATATTAGCAGAAAATATGCATTCAGTATGTTTTACCGGTATTCAAAGTCAGAATGAAATACCTGCTCTAGCTTTCACATTACATTTTTAGCTCACCTGAGCTGAAAGCTCAAGTGAGCTATTCTGATCACATTTTGTCTGTCGTCCGTCTGTCCGTCTGTCTGTAAACTTTTCACATTTTCAACATCTTCTCAAGAACCACTGGGCCAATTTCAACCAAACTTGGCACATAGCATCCTTAGCCTAAGGGGATTCAAAGTTGTGAAAATTAAGGACCAAGCCCTCTTACAAAGGGAGATAATTAGGAATTAATGAAAATTTTCGAGAATTTTTCAAAAATCTTCTTCTCAAGAACCATTTGGCCAGGAAAGCTGAAACTTATGTGGAAGCATCCTCAGGTAGTGTAGATTCAAAGTTGTGAAAATCATGACCCCCGGGGGTAGGGTGGGGCCAAAATGGGGGGGGTCAACTTTTTACATAGGAATATATAGACTAAATCTTTAAAAATCTTCTTCTCAAAAACCGTTAGGCCAGGAAAGCTGAAACTTATGTGGAAGCATCCTCAGGTAGTGTAGATTCAAAGTTGTGAAAATCATGACCCCCGGGGGTAGGGTGGGGCCAAAATGGGGGGGGGGTCAACTTTTTACATAGGAAATTTAGAGTAAATCTTTAAAAATCTTCTTCTAAAGAACCATTTGGCCAGAAAAGCTGAAACTTATGTGGAAGCATCCTCAGGTAGTGTAGATTCAAAGTTGTGAAAATCATGACCCCCGGGGGTAGGGTGGGGCCAAAATAGGGGGGGTCAACTTTTTACATAGGGATATATAGACTAAATCTTTAAAAATCTTCTTCTAAAAAACCATTTGGCCAGAAAAGCTGAAACTTGTTTGGAAGTATCCTCAGGTAGTGTAGATTCAAAGCTGTAAAAATCATGATTCCTGGGGGTAGAGTGGGGCCACAATGGGGGTGGAATTTTTAAATAGGAATATTAAGAGTAAATCTTTAAAAATCTTTTTCTCAGAAACTAATCAGCCAGGTGATTATTTAATATTGTTTAGATTTTGGCTTCTGGATGATTCCTGGACAATTTGGTCTCACAAGGGGTTCAGAGTTTGATGTAGGTTTATATCCCATTTATAAACAATTGTTTAGGATCTTTTTGAGAGCTGCAATGCTCAACATGTGATATTACTATAAAATCATCCTGTTAGAAAAGGGACTAATGATAATAAACATAAGAATATCCAGTGGGAAAAAATTGATTTTTATTTATACAGAATCTACATGCATTATACTACATTGTCCAGATAGTTTTTATTATGACTCCATTAAGCTGATTTTATCATACCTATTGTTCCTCAGGTGAGCGATGTGGCCCATGGGCCTCTTGTTCAAACTTGCATGGTTGATTTAACTATGTAAATGAATCACAGATACAAGGAGTGATCTTTATTATCTAGATGCTAAGATGCAATATCATATAATATGATACAATATTAATTAAGTCTCCCAAACGAAGTTTGGAGACTTATTGTTTTTGTACGGTTCTTCTTCTTCTTCTTTCTCGCTCTGAACTTGTCCGTCGTGTTTCTCAAAGATGGCTGAACAGAATTGTACAAAACTCTAGGATACGATAGGCCTGCATATCTAGATATGCACGCTGATTTGATTTTTCTCATTTGGGGTTGATCAACCACTTTTTTGGGGGGTCAAAAGGGTGACATTGAACCTTATGGGAAAAATCGAAGACTATTGTAAATGGTTATAACTTAAAAACAGACAAAGATAATAATATAGGGTTTTCAGAATCAGATATTGACTGTTACAGGCAATATTTAGGGTTTATAAGATCTGACCCCTGGGGTCATCCCCACCCCCACCCCCCACCCCCCAGGAATTGGAAATGACCATATATCTCGAAACTGTTAGAATCCTGACCCCTAAACCATATATATTCTTGTTTCATGTGTTAAGGAGCATCAAATGGTATGTAGGTCATGGGCCCCGGGGGTGGTCCTGACCCCCCTCAAACCGGAGGGGCCCAAATATCTTGAAAACGGTCGAGATCCCAACCCCTAAACCATATATATTCTTGTTCCTTGTGTTAAGGGCCATCAAATGGTATGTAGGTCTTGGGCCTCAGGGGTGGTCCTGACCCCCCTCAAACAGGAAGGGCCCAAATATCTTGAAAACGGTAAAGAGCCCCACCCCTAAACCATATATATTCTTGTTCCTTGTGTCAAGGGGCATCATATGGTATGTAGGTCATAGGCCCCAGGCATGGTCCTGACGCCCCTCAAACAGGAAGTGCACAAATAACTTGAAAACGGTTGAGATCCCCACTCCTAAACCATATATATTCTTGTTCCTTGTGTCAAGGGGCATCATATGGTATGTAGGTCATGGGCCCTGGGGGTGGTCCTGACCCCCCTCAAACAGGTAGTGCCCAAATATCTTGAAAACGGTTAATATCCCCACCCCTTAACCATATATATTCTTGTTCCTTGGGTCATGTTAGTTCACCTGATATATAGTAAAGGACCCCTGGGAACATTATGAAACTTTGTGGGTCATCCCCACTCTATATGATAGCCTCGTTCGTTTGGGAGACTTTATAATCGCCCTGATTATAATTACATATCTTATATATAATATGATATAGTACAAAACTTGATGCAATGTCATATCATGATATACTGTACAATATTTTAATAAAGATCATTAACTATGATTTTTAGCTCACCTGAGCTGAAAGCTCAAGTGAGCTTTTCTGATCACTTTTTGTCCGGCGTCCGTCTGTCTGTCTGTCCGTCTGTCCGTCCGTCTGTCTGTCCGTAAACTTTTTACATTTTCGACTTCTTCTCCAGAACCACTGGGCCGATTTGAACCAAACTTGGCACAAAGCATCCTTAGGTTAAGGGGATTCAAGTTTGTTAAAATGAAGGGCCATGCCCTCTTTCAAGGGGAGATAATTAAAAATCATTGAAAATTTGTTGGTATTTTTCAAAAATCTTCTTCTCAAAAACCAATAGGCCAGAAAAGCTGAAACTTGTGTGGAAGCATCCTCAGGTAGTGTAGATTCAAGTTTGTTCAAATCATGACCCTCGGGAGTAAGGTGGGGCCACAATGGGGGGTCGAATTTTTACATAGGAATATATAGAATAAATCTTTAAAAATCTTCTTCTCTGAAACTGATCAGCCAGGAAAGATGAAACTTGTGTGGAAGCATCCTCAGGTAGTGTAGATTCAAGTTTGTTCAAATGATGATCCCCAGGGGTAGGGTGGGGCCACAATGGGGGGGTCGAATTTTTACATAGGAATATATAGAGTAAATCTTTAAAAATCTTCTTCTCTAAAACTGATCAGCCGGAAAAGCTGTAAATTTTGTGGAAGCATCCTCAGGTAGTGTAGATTCAAGTTTGTTCAAATCATGACCCCCGGTTGTAGGGTGGGGCCACAATGGGGGGGGGGTCGAATTTTTACATAGGAATATATAGAGTAAATCTTTAAATTTTTTTCTCTGAAACTGATCAGCCAGGAAAGCTGAAACTTGTGTGGATGCATCCTCAGGTAGTGTAGATTCAAGTTTGTTCAAATGATGATCCCCAGGGGTAGGGTGGGGCCACAATGGGGGGGGTCGAATTTTTACATAGGAATATATAGAGTAAATCTTTAAAAATCTTCTTCTCTGAAACTGATCAGCCAGGAAAGCTGAAACTTGTGTGGAAGCATTCTCAGGTAGTGTAGATTCAAGTTTGTTCAAATCATGATCCTCGGGAGTAGGGTGGGGCCACAATGGGGGGTCAAATTTTTACATAGGAATATATAGAGTAAATCTTTAAAAATCTTCTTCTCTGAAACTGATCAGCCAGGAAAGCTGAAACTTGTGTGGAAGCATCCTCAGGTAGTGTAGATTTAAGTTTGTTCAAATGATGATCTCCAGGGGTAGGGTGGGGCCACAATGGGGGGTCGAATTTTTACATAGGAATATATAGAGTAAATCTTTAAAAATCTTCTTCTCTAAAACTGATCAGCCGGAAAAGCTGTAAATTTTGTGGAAGCATCCTCAGGTAGTGTAGATTCAAGTTTGTTCAAATCATGACCCCCGGTTGTAGGGTGGGGCCACAATGGGGGGGGGGGGGGTCGAATTTTTACATAGGAATATATAGAGTAAATCTTTAAAAATCTTCTTCTCTGAAACTGATCAGCCAGGAAAGCTAAAACTTGTGTGGAAGCATCCTCAGGTAGTGTAGATTCAAGTTTGTTCAAATGATGATCCCCAGGGGTAGGGTGGGGCCACAATGGGGGGTCGAATTTTTACATAGGAATATATAGAGTAAATCTTTAAAAATCTTCTTCTCTGAAACTGATCAGCCAGGAAAGCTGAAACTTGTGTGGAAGCATCCTCAGGTAGTGTAAATTAAAGTTTGTTCAAATGATGATCCCCAGGGGTAGGGTGGGGCCACAATGGGGGTCGAATTTTTACATAGGAATATATAGAGTAAATCTTTAAAAATCTTCTTCTCTAAAACTGATGAGCCGGAAAAGCTGTAAATTTTGTGGAAGCATCCTCAGGTAGTGTAGATTCAAGTTTGTTCAAATCATGATCCCCAGGGGTAGGGTGGGGCCACAATGGGGGGTCAAATTTTTACATAGGAATATATAGAGTAAATCTTTAAAAATCTTCTTCTCTGAACTAGTCAGCCAGAAAAGCTGTAACTTGTGTGGAAGCATCCTCAGGTAGTGTCGGTTCAAGTTTTGTTCAAATGATAATCCCCAGGGGAGGGTGGGGCCACAATGGGGGGGGGGTCAAAATTTTACATAGGAATATATAGAGAAAAATCTTTAAAAATCTTCTTCTCAGAAACCGATCGGCCAGAAAAGCTTTAACTTGTGTGAAAGCATTCTCGATTAGAGTACTCGCTAGATTCAAGCTGGATAAAATCATGATCCCGAGGGGTAGGGTGGGGCCACAGTGTGGGAGGGGGGTCGAATTTTCTCATTTGAATATATAGAGAAAAATCTTTAAAAAATCTTCTTCTCAGAAACCGATTGGGCAGAAAAGCTGCAACTTGTGTGGAAGCATCCTCAGGTAGGGAAGATTCAAATTGTTCAAATATGATTTTGACAAATGTTAATCTAGACTATTTGAAGACTGAACTGACTAAAGTTATAAGAGCTCTTCTAGACAATTTGAATGTGTTTAAGAGATTTTTCCCTATATATTCCTATGTAAAAATTTGGCACCCCCCCTTCCAATTGTGGCCCCACCCTACCCCCAGGGATAATGATTTTTCAGGAGTAGGGTTGGGCCACATGGCAAGGGGGGGGGGGAGGGTCCAATTTTACAAAGGAAAACATTTAAATTGTTCACAAAAACTCAAATGTTTTTATATATGGTTTTACTTATATGCAAGCATTTTGACATATTGTTGATTCTTTAAAACTGTTTAGACTCTGGCCCCTGGACAATTCTTACACCACACAAGGGGTTCAAAGTTTGATGTAGGTTTATAATCCATATATAAACAGTTGTTTAAGTCTGATCATCTTCTCGAGAACTGCAATGCTCAATATGTGATATGACTGTAAAATCACCATGTTACAAAGGGGCTCAATGATAAACATAAGAATATGCAGAGGAATTTTTTTTTATACAGGATCTATTATACGACATTGTTCAGATATTTTGTATACGACTCCATAAAGCTGATTTTATTATGTCTGTTGTTGCTCAGGTGAGTGATGTGGCCCATGGGCCTCTTGTTATTTAATATAATAAAGGTGATCTCATAAAGGTGATACCCCATCTCGGTGAGCTCTGTAATCTTTGATTACCTATGTTTTTCCACATGTAAATAACATGCATTGATTGAATCTTCTGCAGGTTTTCGGAATGGCCGCCCTGGCTTTGTACTGTGTAGACACCTTCTTCATGTACAGGGATTGGCAGGCCTCCAAGTACCATGCCGGATCCAGTGCCGGTGGTGCTACCGCTACCACTACAACTACCAGCCAGTCTAGTTATGAAACCAGGACCCAGTACTAACAAGATAGGATGCCACTTCCACATTCCTTAACATGAAATCTATGAAAGGATGGAGTGCTAGATCTGAAAACATTACATATAATTTTTTTAATTCCTTTATTATATTGTACAACTCTTATTGATTTATTTTTCTCAATTTTTTTTCTATGCTAGGTGGGTTATGTTTTCCATATATGGGGTTTTTTTTTATTAGTAGACAAGAGATTAGGTGGAAATTAATTTTGGATTAGATTTTCAATGTTTTCAATGTATGATTGCTTTGTAAAATTGCACCATTTCACATCTTGCAGCATTTTTTTATGTTGTGATTTGGTTGTCATATTGGTTGGATAATGGGTTATTTATTTCTGATGGGAAAATATTAAATTTCTCCAGACAAAAAGTTGAATATCATAGAAAAATTGATGGAAATTAAAATTAAAGAAAACTTGTATACACTCAAAAATGCAGTTTTGGAAAGGGAGAAAAAGAAACATTTGTAATTTATCGGACATTGTTTGTTGGTACATGTAAAATGTTCAAGAAAATTGACAAAAAGATTGTGCCATGAAATTTCTTATAATCTTTTCCCAAATAAAAAAATCCTTTTGCGTAGTTTTTGAGAAAATACTTGATATTTGTTATATTGTGTGTAAAATGTATCAGGTTATAGTATGTAGTATACTAATATCAGTCACATATATTTAAAAATGTACTAGGCATATATTATGCAAATGAAAATCCATACATTCGTGTAAAGGGGTAAAGAAAAAAACCTAAAATTCCATTATTAATGCTTTAATTTATTCAAAAATTTTTAATTTTGAAGATGTTTGTTTTTTAAGCTGAGATTTCAAAAGTTGAAAATGTTACTTTTCACAGTATCTGTAAAAAAAATACATGTGTATGCAAAACTATATAGCATATAGCACATGTAACATTCAAGAAAAGTATACTAAAGAAAAAACAATTTATCCCCTTTGCACTGAAGTGTACATGTATTAAAATATATATACATGTATTTATTGTCAAGAGTTCTTTTTATCCAATATTTATATGAATGAGTGTTTTATCTCTGTCAGTGTAAATAAGAATGTGTAGTATTTGTTTAATCTCAGAGAAAATACAAATGTGTTTATTTAATCTCAAAGAAAATACAAATGTGTGCATATCCGATTGTTATAAAATCTCTAATTGTTGCATAATGATTTACAGTTTAGTAATTCTTTTTAAATTTTGTTTTGACACTTTTTTTTTACAGACTTGGATATATCAGTACATGTAATAGAAATATGGTATAGAAATGTCAGTGAAATCTATTGCTATAAAACACTTCATTTTTTTTAAAGTACACATTAAGAAAAATTTACACAATGGTCATTTTTTTTTAAAGTACACATTAAGCAAATTTTTCACACAAATGGGTATAAAAACGACTGTTAATTGGCTTTCATTTTTGTGAATGAACAAATTTTTTAACTGTTACCAGACAAATTATATTTAATTTAGAAATGTCCATTGCACAAATTAAAAAAAAAAATTGACTGAGAATCAATTATTTTTGTTTTTGAATACCAAAGCTGTATGCCATTGATATATTTATGTTATTAGTTATTAATGATATGAATTGCATAGAGGAGCTGTTAGTTATGTGTAATTAGCAAGCTTTGGTGTGTATCCTTACATGTGTTTACAAATTAGAGTGTTAATGACTTGAATGAAACAATTAAACCAGTACTAGTTTATCATCAAGAACTTTAACAATTTTTTTCTTCTTTATTTTTCGAAATCAGCCCACAACCTTGCACCCTTAATAGTTATTATTGTGTTTACAGTGGAGGGGCTTAGGCAGAAGTTGAACAAGCCTACATTTGCTACTTCTCATCCTGTAATTATGTGTTAAGATAAATGTGTTAATGTATGTGAGGTTTTTAAAGTGGGCAGTAGTTTCAACATTATTTTTATCCAAATCACAGCCACCTGATAATAAAAATATATCTTTTTTATAGCAAGATAATTGCCTGTACTATATTACATGTAATAACCTTATTGATATCATTATAGTATCAGGAAATATTTTGTTATAGAAAGAAAAATTTTAACATCAGGTGCATGTGTCCTAATAGATACATTTATCAGTCTGTCTTGTATGTATTTTAACCAGGACTAGGGAAAACTTTAAATACTCTGTACAGACTGACGGATGAATTCCTGAGATAAGGGTCTTCTGTTCCATTAGGGCCTTGTCTGGGGAATATATTTTTCTCACCATGACTTTACCCGTTTCAAAGTTATACATTAGCTGCAGATCAGAGCTCTATGGGAAACTTTGGGTTGAAATGCCATGCATCTTAATCATGTCAACCAGAAGACTCTGGTAGACCATAGCTAAACACCTGTAGCTAGCTAATACCTCACCCAGAGTGATATTGTAATGGCCTTCAATCATAGGTCAAGGTCAAGATCATGTCAGATCTCTGTGTAAAATCCTAGTTGCCCCCATTAAATGAGCTTTTCTGATCAAAATTAAAATCCAATTGGCCAGAAAGTTTGTAACTTGTGCGGAAGCATCTTCTGGTAGTGTAGATTCATATTTGTTCAAATCATGATCCATGGATAAGGTGTGGCCACAATGGGATTCAAATTTTAACATAAGAATACATAGAGAAAATTTTTAAAAGTTTTTTGTAAAACCATTTGGCCAGAAAGGATGTTTATTGTGTGGAAGCATCCTCGGGTAGTGCAGATTCAAGTTTGTTGAAATCATGATCCAAGGGGTAGGTTTGGGCGTAGGTAGGGAGTCAAATTTTTACTAAGGAATATTTGGAGAAAAATATTTAAAAATCTCAAAAACTGCAACATCAAAAGGAGCTCAATGTTAAACTTACGTACAGAAATGTGGAGAAAATTTGAAATCTTTATAAACAAGATAAACGCAACTAAGTTGTCAAAATATTTTGTATTCGATACTGTAAGTGCAGTCTAAAGCTTTTCTGATCACTTATGGCTATTGTTACTCAAGTGAGCGATGTGACCCCGGGCCTCTGACTATGACCGTGAGCTCCAAAGTTCTACCAAAGTTCGTTTGTGTTCGGAGACACGGAGGACTATGGGTAGTATGCCGTGATCTGAGCTTGTCCAAGTTTTATGACCCCACCCGCGTCCAGAGTGTTAATATGTGACTGGATAGAGATGAAATTGTACAAATTTAGTGTTTAAAGTGTTTAGAACCATTAAGCTTGGACTTTGGGTAGTAGTCGGAAATATCTGACGTTTTCCTGGCCTTTTTTTTTAACGATTTTGATATTTTACATGCCATATATTTTTCCTGGCATGTAAAATATCAAAATCGTTAAAAAAAAAGGCCAGGAAAACGTCAGATATTTCGGACTATGGGTAGTTGTGTCAAACATCACTGTGACGTAGGCCTGACTTGTTTGTTGTTTTAATTAGAACCATTTTAACAGGAGCTTAGACTTGGGGTAGTTGTGTCAAACAGCAATGTGACGTATGCCTGTCTATTTCATTGTTGGCCACTCGGCTATGTCTCTTTGAAATCAACAAGATTTGTCTGGCTCTTGAGCAAAGACTACGCAATCAGTGTATATTTCACTTGAAACCAGCGTCATTTTTAACTTGTTTTGATGCAAGAAAAAGATACATGTATATCCTACCGAAAGTCCAAAGACTTGTTAAAATGGCTGTATGACCTGTTTGAAAACTAAAATTCAGGATAGAGCGAGGGTCCATGAATTAAACGACTGTTGTAGAGTCACCAGATTTTTAAAAATACAGTTTGTCTACCAAATCCACAGGAAGGAGAACTTGACAGGAAGGAGAACTTTACAGGAAGGAGAACTCCACAGGAAGGAGAACTTCACAGGAAGGAGAACTTGACAGGAAGGAGAACTCCACAGGAAGGAGAACTTCACAGGAAGGAGAACTTGACAGGAAGGAGAACTTGACAGGAAGGAGAACTCCACAGGAAGGAGAACTCCACAGGAAGGAGAACTTCACAGGAAGGAGAACTTGACAGGAAGGAGAACTCCACAGGAAGGAGAACTCGACAGGAAGGAGAACTTCACAGGAAGGAGAACTTGACAGGAAGGAGAACTTCACAGGAAGGAGAACTTGAAATCGTACACAACCTGTTCTGGTAGTAGACGGTAATTGTTCTATGGACACAGGAAGATATGGACACAGGAAGATACGGACACAGGAAGATGGACAAATACAGATCCATGTAGTTCAACTTCCCCACTTCGTTTGTTGTTCGAATGTAAATCAATTATACATGTACATTTTAAAGATAACATAAGACGTGTGTAGGAATTTTACTCGCTAACAATTTTTTTTAAAATACAAGTTTACACAAATAATCTCAAACTGCGCGCACTTTCTATTAGAAAGAATAATCTTACCGTGACCAGGCTACGCTCAGGTCCGTATAGGACATCTGTCATTTTAACGATAGATCATTCTATCTAACTTTCTATTTAAATACCAACTGAATAAACTACCCGAAACGGTGTGTTCCAATCTTGCCTCAACTGTAAAATACAGGTAAAAAAAAGTCATAAAAGTGGTAAGGCGAAATGAGAATACGAGTATCTTTATAATACTACTGTAAAAGCAGAACTTTTTAATTGACAAAATGTTTTCATAATGATTACTTAATTACACAGTTAAAAGCATTATTTGGGGTTTAAAATGAAGTGATAAAATTTAATACAATATGTTTATATCTTATAAAATATTCTATACTAAATGGAGTAAGATATTAATTAAGTACTGCATTTTGTCGCAGTGAAAGATCTTGATCAATTTTTCTCATCTACAATTATAGAAAAAAAATACATTTTCAACATTTTCTTCCTCAATTTACTTCATCTGGTACGTGGAGTGGTTTTATTTATTTTTTAGCAAGCCTGTATATTAATATATAAAAATTCAGTTTGATTCGTTTTGAAGTCCCTTATTGGTTCAACACATATGTTCATTATAGTATCATAATAATATTTTACATTAAATTTGCTTAAAGTACATGTGGGTAAATATAGTCTAAATATACCGCGGCAATTATTAGAAACACGTGTACAGAGTCATTCATAAGATTATTTTCCGCTGGTCAGTAGATAGAGAATTCTTAAGAGATGAACTAGGGGTTATGTTAACATCATTAGGGGAATTGTATTGATGATATATGATAAGAAACACGGAACCGAGTTAGTGGCTAAGTGTTAAATATAAAATACGATATAAACTGACCACGGCGCGTCGGAGTAAGTGAACTTGTTGTGAGATGAACATATAAGGGTACGGAGGTTGAGGTGACGTAGGTTAGGGCATATGGACGGCGGAGATAGGACTTTTGGATTAGTGGTAAACCGAAGTCTTGTCTGCGTTGTTCTATATTCAGGTAAGATCATATTATTAGTTGTTCAGAGGATTTCAATATTTTATAATTATTATGTATTATATTGATTTGTTAAATGGATAAAATTGGAATGTTTTATAAATTATAAAAATAAAAGGTTAATAATATTTAATAAATGAGTGGTAAACCGAAGTCTTGTCTGCGTTGTTCTATATTCAGAGCTTAGGTAAAGAATTTACACCCCAGAGCGGGTAGGACGCCACTCCCCATAGCGGTGCGCAGTCCAGATTCCTTCGGTAAAACAGCGATTTCGAGATCCCGTACATTATGACAATTTTACCCCAGTAACACCAAAGAATTGTCATAATAATAGCATCGGCTCCACTTTTGGACTTTTCACTTCCACATAGTGTAGGTCAGTAGTGTTTTAACTTAAAATTTCATTTTTGTATTGATGGCTCGCATTAATATTATATGAAGTGTTAAAAAAGGGGAGATTATTACATACCCTATCAATACAGTGTCAACTATAGATTTATTTGACAAAATTGTCCAACCTATACTGTTTTATGGATGTGAAGTCGGGGGTTTTTCAAATACAATGTATACCGGTATAGTTGCAATTATGTAGCCCTCTCCGATTTTTTATATCTGATGTTTACTGGAGAGGGCTACATAATATTAATGCTTTTGTAGCTTTTTCGGCTAATTTCTGTATTGCTATTTTAAAAGATCCTGATCTGCTAAATACTATTCCCAAATAGTTAAAATCAGTAACAACTTCAATAAGCTTATCGTTATATTTTATCTGTATGTTTTCTTTCCGCCTACCTTTGCTAAATACAATTATTTTAGATTTATCGATATTCATTTTCAGGTCTCGATGCCGTTTCTGCTGCTCATTTGTTTGTTTTTTAAAGACTGTTAATTGATTTAAAAATATTAATTTTACGTCATAATTGGCCGATGGTCACACTCAGTTAATTTAACAAGTTACTTTGTGATTTCTATCCTTTATACTACATCGAATAATATCACTAAAATCACAATTATATTCATATTGAATATAGATGTATATGGTAAAATAGATTACAATATGTGCATTGTTTAAGGAATTTTTGAACCAGCATGGAACAAACCAAAACATCTACGATACCAGGTAACTCCGACAAGATCGAAAGCAGTTCTTTCTAACGACTCAAATCCATTTTATTTCTCATACCATCCATTTTAATCAAAGGGAAAGCAATCTACAAAATAAAAGTGTATTTCCTTTTATTAAACAAAGCTGATAACACGACACATTCTTCTTCCTGTCCGAATACATTTCTCATTAGTCAATTAACTACAGAACATAAAGTAAATGTATATATTTTCAAAATAATGGTTATTAAATCACAAATGATGAGGCAACATCTAAACAACAGGGAAACGGGAGGTGGGGAATGGAGGATGACGAGATTAGGAAAGAAACAGAACGGTTTTAAAAAACGATAAAACAAAAAGAGTGAAGAGTGACTGCATCTTATTAAAATGAACAGAATATTCATAAGTATTATCATCGTAATTCAAAACAGTTAAAAAAAACACACACACTGTGTGGTTTAAATAGGGGAATTTGCTTTGAAACAGCAGAACAACAAACAATTGCAATGGAGGGGGGGGGCAGTTCAAACCATAAATAATATAAAAAAAATAAACAACAACAGCAAAAACAACAACAAATGCATTGCACTACATGTGAAAGACACTGTCATTTGAAAGCGCTTCTTGTCAGAAAGCTATATTATACACTACTTAGGCAGGAGTTCCAAATAAAAACATATTGAAATATCTCTCTCTCTCTCTCTCTCTCTCTCTCAATTTCTGATCTCATTGTTTAGATAGTCACGTGGAACAACGGTTTTCACACAACCGAAACACCAGCGCGCAGACGGCATCTCCAGCGCTGTCTGGTCCGAAATTTTGTCGTCACCTTTATTGTGGACGTTGATTTTAATGATATTCTTCAAAATGGTGTTGTCCGGAGTTTTACCACCAACCAGCAATACATCACCACGATGCTGGATCACCTCAAAATGATGTTGGCTGAAATTAGGTATGCGGCAGAGCAATTTCCCTAGCACAGGGGCTAACGATGTGGTTACCGTGTAAGGTTCCGTTGACGTCACGGTGACGTCAGTCGAATCGGACGAATCGCAGCGTGATCTTGGCCTCGAAACATTGTGGGAAATGATACTCAGTGTAGGATCACAGAACTCTAGTACCCTGCCGTCTGGCGCTAAAACGTAAACACACATATCTAAACTGACCGTGCGTGTTAGTCGACAGGTGAACGGGAGATCGCCTATAACGCTGGTGCAATGAAGCCTAGTGTCAAAGCACTGCACCGACATCGTATCTTTATCTGATTCCGTAATCCCACCAAATATAAATATTTTTTCCCCAATGGTTGAAGCAGACGTCGATCTTACTCCGATATGGAGATCTCCAGCCATAGACCATTTTTCAGTTTGCAGATTAAATTCTTCTATATTTGTCATGGCAGGTGCCCGTCCGTCTCTTCCACCCAGAACAAAGATGGAGTGTGCCACGGAAACCATGACATGGCCGCATCTTCCGTTGGTCATGGTTTCGCAGATTTTCCATTCATTTTTGTGGGTTTTGAATTCGGCGAGGCCTTGGAGTTTCAACCATCCACCGGAGACAAATATACTGTCGCCATGGGTACAAGCAGCGAATTCGTAGCCAGGATCGTACGGTAGAGAAGGGAGATAAAACCATTTCTGCTGCTGGAAGCTAAAGCACAGAACCTCTTTCGTGGTTTGGTATCGTGGAGTTGTCGACAACAGTCCTCCTATGACGATCAGGACGTCGTCGCTTTTACTGGTCAACCTCCGCGTGCATCGAATCGACGTAAAGTCCTGGCGCTTTGAATGACAGGAGTGGTAGCGCAGTGCCTCCCCCATCACTGACCGACACTCGGGGCTGTTCTGGACTTCCTCGTTAGCGTAGAACACGTGGAATAAGTAATCGGAGGATACCAGTGGAAGTCGCAGTGCTGGCACGATCTCGCACACATTCTGACGCCGTCGCTGCTTATCGTAGTCAATCCATTCAAAAGCAACGTCACATATAAACTCTTCTGTAGGAGATTTCAAATTGTCGTCCTGCAAAATGCAAACAAGTTCGTCTATATCAAGTCGTAGGAAGTCTTCGGTGGTACACACGGTCTGGAAATTCTCCAGAATTGTGTCCCAGGCCTTCTCGCTGAGTTTCTGACAAGCGTGAGCTTTCGCTATTTTCCATATTCCGATGCAGTTTTCGTGCGAGATTTGAGAGAGCAAAAAATCTTCGCAGCGTTGTTGCAAGCAGGGGATCTGCATTAGAGATGAGGCGCGGAAAATTTTCTCGGCGTTTTCCTCATTGACATTAGCTTTTCCCGTGTACATGAACGTGCGCAGATTCTCGAAGATTCCTGGCTCTATGTCGTGTAGTCTCACGACACTCTCTCGATTTTCCTTCATGTCGTGGGTGAACATGGCCTCGAAATATGGCGACATGGCCGACAGTATCACTTTATGGCATGGATATTCGCGCTCGTCAACCTGAATGGTGACGTCAGCATGCTGGGTGCTGTTCAGAATTTCCTCCAGACCAGATGACAAGTGCGTCAGGAACTGCAATTGTGGAAAGGTGGCATTCCCCACCTCTATCTCCTGGAAAAGAGAAGAAAAGCAACGATTCTTTAAATGAAAAGTACATTTTTAAAATCATTGTTTTGGTTTGCTATTATAAAGCAGCTTGAGTGTGTTAATATGAAACACAATAATACCTCGTTTGTCTTTTTGAATTAATAAAAATACACTTAAATATCTTATATGTGCTACTGTAAGATTTGAATAGGTTATAAATTGGAGACTTTAAGATGTATGCACGCTACATTTTTACCGTATCTTCTATATGTAAATCAAAATGTACACATGTTTTATTTACGTGGTATGCTCCTGTACAAAATGACTGGCACCACTTTATCAGAACGTAACATGACTCTGTCTCCTATCAAAGACTAACAGCACGGCTATCTCACTCATGTATTCTCCTATCAAAGACTAACAGCACGGGTATCTCACTCATGTATTCTCATATCAAAGACTAACAGCACGGCTATCTTACTCATGTATTCTCCTATCAAAGACTAACAGCACGGCTATCTCACTCATGTATTCTCCTATCCAAGACTAACAGCACGGGTATCTCACTCATGTATTCTCCTATCAAAGACTAACAGCACGGCTATCTCACTCATGTATTCTATCAAAGACTAACAGCATGGGTATCTCACTCATGTATTCTCCTATCAAAGACTAACAGCACGGCTATCTTACTCATGTATTCTCCTATCAAAGACTAACAGCACGGCTATCTCACTCATGTATTCTCCTATCCAAGACTAACAGCACGGGTATCTCACTCATGTATTCTCCTATCAAAGACTAACAGCACGGCTATCTCACTCATGTATTCTATCAAAGACTAACAGCACGGGTATCTCACTCATGTATTCTCCTATCCAAGACTAACAGCACGGGTATCTCACTCATGTATTCTCCTATCAAAGACTAACAGCACGGCTATCTCACTCATGTATTCTATCAAAGACTAACAGCACGGGTATCTCACTCATGTATTCTCCTATCCAAGACTAACAGCACGGGTATCTCACTCATGTATTCTATCAAAGACTAACAGCACGGGTATCTCACTCATGTATTCTCCTATCCAAGACTAACAGCACGGGTATCTCACTCATGTATTCTCCTATCCAAGACTAACAGCACGGCTATCTTACTCATGTATTCTCATATCAAAGACTAACAGCACGGGTATCTCACTCATGTATTCTATCAAAGACTAACAGCACGGGTATCTCACTCATGTATTCTATCAAAGACTAACAGCACGGCTATCTCACTCATGTATTCTATCAAAGACTAACAGCACGGCTATCTCACTCATGTATTCTCCTATCAAAGACTAACAGTACGGCTATCTTACTCATGTATTCTCATATCAAAGACTAACAGCACGGCTATCTCACTCATGTATTCTCCTATCAAAGACTAACAGCACGGCTATCTTACTCATGTATTCTCCTATCAAAGACTAACAGCACGGGTATCTCACTCATGTATTCTCATATCAAAGACTAACAGCACGGGTATCTCACTCATGTATTCTATCAAAGACTAACAGCACGGGTATCTCACTCATGTATTCTCATATCAAAGACTAACAGCACGACTATCTTACTCATGTATTCTCATATCAAAGACTAACAGCACGGCTATCTCACTCATGTATTCTATCAAAGACTAACAGCACGGGTATCTCACTCATGTATTCTATCAAAGACTTACAGCACGGCTATCTTACTCATGTATTCTCATATCAAAGACTTACAGCACGGCTATCTCACTCATGTATTCTCATATCAAAGACTAACAGCACGGCTATCTTACTTATGTATTCTCATATCAAAGACTAACAGCACGGCTATCTCACTCATGTATTCTAATATCAAAGACTAACAACACGGGTATCTCACTCATGTATTCTCCTATCAAAGACTAACAGCACGGCTATCTCACTCATGTATTCTCCTATCAAAGACTAACAGCACGGCTATCTCACTCATGTATTCTCCTATCAAAGACTAACAGCACGGCTATCTTACTCATGTATTCTTCTATCCAAGACTAACAGCACGGGTATCTCACTCATGTATTCTATCAAAGACTAACAGCACGGCTATCTTACTCATGTATTCTAATATCAAAGACTAACAACACGGGTATCTCACTCATGTATTCTCCTATCCAAGACTAACAGCACGGGTATCTCACTCATGTATTCTCCTATCCAAGACTAACAGCACGGGTATCTCACTCATGTATTCTATCAAAGACTAACAGCACGGGTATCTCACTTATGTATTCTCATATCAAAGACTAACAGCACGGCTATCTTACTCATGTATTCTTCTATCCAAGACTAACAGCACGGGTATCTCACTCATGTATTCTATCAAAGACTAACAGCACGGGTATCTCACTCATGTATTCTCATATCAAAGACTAACAGCATGGGTATCTCACTCATGTATTCTATCAAAGACTAACAGCACGGGTATCTTACTCATGTATTCTCATATCAAAGACTAACAGCACGGGTATCTTACTCATGTTTTCTCCTATCAAAGACTAACAGCACGGGTATCTCACTCATGTATTCTATCAAAGACTAACAGCACGGCTATCTTACTTATGTATTCTCATATCAAAGACTAACAGCACGGGTATCTCACTTATGTATTCTCATATCAAAGACTAACAGCACGGGTATCTTACTCATGTATTCTCCTATCCAAGACTAACAGCACGGGTATCTCACTCATGTATTCTATCAAAGACTAACAGCACGGGTATCTCACTCATGTATTCTCATATCAAAGACTAACAGCACGGGTATCTCACTCATGTATTCTCCTATCCAAGACTAACAGCACGGGTATCTCACTCATGTATTCTATCAAAGACTAACAGCACGGGTATCTCACTCATGTATTCTATCAAAGACTAACAGCACGGGTATCTCACTCATGTATTCTCATATCAAAGACTTACAGCACGGCTATCTTACTCATGTATTCTCATATCAAAGACTTACAGCACGGCTATCTCACTCATGTATTCTCATATCAAAGACTAACAGCACGGCTATCTTACTCATGTATTCTCATATCAAAGACTTACAGCACGGCTATCTCACTCATGTATTCTCATATCAAAGACTAACAGCACGGCTATCTCACTCATGTATTCTCATATCAAAGACTAACAGCACGGGTATCTCACTCATGTATTCTATCAAAGACTAACAGCACGGCTATCTCACTCATGTATTCTCATATCAAAGACTAACAGCACGGGTATCTCACTCATGTATTCTCCTATCCAAGACTAACAGCACGGGTATCTCACTCATGTATTCTATCAAAGACTAACAGCACGGGTATCTCACTCATGTATTCTATCAAAGACTAACAGCACGGGTATCTCACTCATGTATTCTCATATCAAAGACTTACAGCACGGCTATCTTACTCATGTATTCTCATATCAAAGACTTACAGCACGGCTATCTTACTCATGTATTCTCATATCAAAGACTTACAGCACGGCTATCTCACTCATGTATTCTCATATCAAAGACTAACAGCACGGCTATCTTACTTATGTATTCTCATATCAAAGACTTACAGCACGGCTATCTCACTCATGTATTCTCATATCAAAGACTAACAGCACGGCTATCTCACTCATGTATTCTCATATCAAAGACTTACAGCACGGCTATCTCACTCATGTATTCTCATATCAAAGACTAACAGCACGGGTATCTCACTCATGTATTCTCCTATCAAAGACTAACAGCACGGGTATCTCACTCATGTATTCTCATATCAAAGACTAACAGCACGGGTATCTCACTCATGTATTCTATCAAAGACTAACAGCACGGGTATCTCACTCATGTATTCTCATATCAAAGACTTACAGCACGGCTATCTTACTCATGTATTCTCATATCAAAGACTTACAGCACGGCTATCTTACTCATGTATTCTCATATCAAAGACTAACAGCACGAGTATCTCACTCATGTATTCTCATATCAAAGACTTACAGCACGGCTATCTTACTCATGTATTCTCATATCAAAGACTTACAGCACGGCTATCTCACTCATGTATTCTCATATCAAAGACTAACAGCACGGCTATCTTACTCATGTATTCTCATATCAAAGACTAACAGCACGGCTATCTCACTCATGTATTCTATCAAAGACTAACAGCACGGGTATCTCACTCATGTATTCTATCAAAGACTTACAGCACGGCTATCTCACTCATGTATTCTCTTATCAAAGACTAACAGCACGGGTATCTCACTCATGTATTCTATCAAAGACTAACAGCACGGGTATCTCACTCATGTATTCTATCAAAGACTAACAGCACGGCTATCTCACTCATGTATTCTATCAAAGACTAACAGCACGGGTATCTCACTCATGTATTCTATCAAAGACTTACAGCACGGCTATCTTACTCATGTATTCTCATATCAAAGACTTACAGCACGGCTATCTTACTCATGTATTCTCATATCAAAGACTAACAGCACGAGTATCTCACTCATGTATTCTCATGTCAAAGACTTACAGCACGGCTATCTTACTCATGTATTCTCATATCAAAGACTTACAGCACGGCTATCTCACTCATGTATTCTCATATCAAAGACTAACAGCACGGCTATCTCACTCATGTATTCTCATATCAAAGACTAACAGCACGGGTATCTCACTCATGTATTCTCATATCAAAGACTAACAGCACGGCTATCTTACTCATGTATTCTCGGCTATTTAATATCGATTGGTTTATCTCTAATATTCACAGGAAGAAAGCTTTTGTTTTGTAGAAAATGAAAATGGCAGCGTTTTTCAAAACAACTTACGACACAGTCATCAATCTTGACAGTTTTGGGTGATCCTTCTGTAAAAATAATTCTTTTGGGTTATTTTTTTCTCACACTTTACCGGTTTTTACATGTTCTGAATGAATAATTACTTTGAAGTGAACATGTTTTTCGAAGGATTCATTTATTTTAGTATTTTCAAAAAAAAATTCCATCCACTTCAATAAAAATCTCATGACGATCTATTTCAATTTAATTACGTTCATAATTCCAGGAAATGTATAAGTGGAATGAAGGAGAAAAGAGTTCATTGATGAAAATGACAGCAATACAGTTATAAGCACGTATAGCATGAAAAAAAAAACCAGGAAGTAAATCAAAGTTTCCGATATATGTTTCCATGTAAAATAAATATCCAACTACTAATGGTCAGGAACATCGAAAATTTCCTATAAGCTGCAAAACTGTTTACAGGAAAAATTCAAATTCAATAAAGCGGTCGGTCAGCCCAATCCTACAGATGGGCCACATACATTTCTGCAGCAACATGAAAGGATTCTATTGCGCAGATTTTTATTGTACAGATATATATATACTAAGATTTTCTGGTAACTATATAAATGATAAAATTTGTATAGTATCATTTTTCTCATTTGAATTGATATAGAATGAACAATTAACAAAACCTGTCTCTTTTTTTTAAATTTAGGATCTGGTATATGCGTATATCAAAAAAAAAAAAAAAATCCTGGTGAGAGGGGTCCATAGGATAATTCTATTTGCCCAAGGTGAAAGTTTTGATTCACATTGTCTCTTTAATGTTGCATTGTCGTCTAGTGTATAACACGCGAGTATTTACGGTATTCAGAAATGTTCATTCAACAAGATAATCAAACATTTATATAGCTTTGTCAGCTACATAAATGTAATTCATGTATGAATGCCCTACATACTTGACACATGTTAATATATAACGGAATGTATCTTTAATTTTACCACTTGAACAAAGTGGGCAATTGAAAATATTATATATAGGTCATTTGTTTTAAGTTATTTTTCAGGATCGAACAACCCAAATTTTCAAGAATTTGAAAAAAAAAAAATGTATATGTATATAATTTTGGAAATTTACTTTTAATATATTTGAACTTCACTCCAAATATTAAAAAACGGATGTAATGTCAGCTGAATAAGTTATTAACCAAACTATGATTTTTGTATTTATTAAGATAATCAGCTTGAAAATAAAGGAGTTTTGAACAAGTTTTAAGAAAAAAAAAAGGATTTCCATCCTTTATGGGGGAAGATTGGTAGGTGTTTCAACTCATTGCCGTACATTTAGGGGGAGGTGGAATGTGTCTTTTAATTTTTATCTTTTTTTACCGACTTACAAATTTTGGGAAATCTTGTAAAACAACTAATAAAAAGTGGCCTTTCATTGAAACAAATCAGTTGTGTCTAGAAAGATATTAAGATATTTGTCATATTAAGTGATTTAATGTACTGATTTTACAAGTAATTGTTACAAGTAACAGTTTTGTCATCATTGATGCTTAATTCTAAAAATTAAGAAAGAAAGATTTATTTTAAAATGTAAATCGAGTCACTTTTTGGACATCCAGTGGTTGTAAGTGCATTCCATTGAACGTTTAAAATATAGTAAGAATAAATGAAGATATACATGTTCATAATTGTCATTATGCAAACTTTAGTGATTTAATTTACTTGGTGGTCTTTGCTGACGCCTGCTACAAGTTTAATCCACAAATTTTAAAGTAGACTCAGTTCTGACCTCTGACCTCTGACCACACTGTTTGTAGTCAACATTACTCAAAAACCATTGTTCAAACAGCTGTCTAGACGTTACGTAATTTAATGCGTGAATGATTCCCGGCGATTGGGAACCAAACTGATTAAACGATCAAGTACCCAAAAAAGCAGAATCGATGGACCGTGCAAATGAAATTTGATGCGTTATATATAAATAGACATTCTAAATAACAGATACATTTCAAAAGGTGTTCAAATTAACTGCATTTTGATAAGTATGGAGTTCGAACTAATATGATAGTTATATCAGGGACGTATATACTATGTCTCTGGTTATATCGATATGTGTTATGTATCTTGTGTCATATTTGGTAAATTGGTAATTCAATAAAAACAGCTGATTGTGGCACTTTAATTCAGCTGGTATTTAAGTCATAAACGAAGAAGGTCGTAATGAGGAAGTCTGTATATATTTATGAACCTTAAAATCAGGGATACTTAAGCCTTGATCGAATAAATATACTTACCTCAATACAATTCATCTGCTCCGTCATGTTTTGTAAAGCACCATTAACAAATGTTTCTTTGTGTGTCTATCACTTCTTCGTGATCCGTCTCATACCTGTTGTCAAAACATAATCTCTGTAGTGAAAACGCTTAACTACAAATTGCTTCCACCTAAGCGCTTAGATCACCAATCTTATTTCAATTGATAACACATACATTAACTGATTCGTTTACAATGGACAAATCTTTCTGTTTTTAGCACTTTTCAGGAAAACTAAAAGAAAATGTCGGCAAGTAGCATCCTTTTTGAAAAAGGGAAGGGAAAAACTTATCCGAAATATTGATGAGCGAAAAAATCCCGATAATCTTCAAAATCCGTCGGAGGAAGAGGGGGGGGGGAGTGCAAAGTAGTTTTTTTTAACATGCTTTAAATTAATGGCAAAAATAGGGGGGGGGGTACAACTGCTTCAATTTTCAATTTGTTATATGACATTGTATGAATTTAAGAAAAAATGTCTGTTGCGAGAAAAAGTGGGAGCCCCCCCCCCCACGAATCCTACGTGTCTGAAATGACTTTAAAAGATAAATAAACCATCAAAGATGAAGCCGGTTAACAATCAAAGTTCTAAAATGATAACTGTTGGTGGGTTTTTTGAAAGTTTTAATTGATATTCAAATATCTATTTTTTAAAGTACACATTTAACTTTAACACTATTAATAAAAAAAAAAACTTACAGTCTGATTGTCTCCAAAGAAGTTCAGTGTAAAACCAAGCGTTACATAAAGTCGTAGTTAACATTTAAATACACGCACTCTATTAAAACCATGAACGGTCGGAAAACTCATAGACAAATCTTCCTGGTTCTCAATGAAAGAGGAAGTTTTTAGTTTTTAATTTTTTTTTTTGAGAGAGTGCCCTGCAGGCACATAGCATCGTTTTTGAAAGGGGGGGGGGGTAATTCGCAAACCATTAAAAAATCCTAATCCGTGGGCGGGGGGGGGGGTTACGTAAACCTATTACTGGTAATATTTTTATTTTCACGTTTCTTACATTTCCCCAAAAAGAAGGGGGGGGGGGACTCCATGGTCATTCATTTTTCTATATGTAAATTTAATTAAGAGAAATTTTTGCTGCAAAAAAAAAAGGGAGGGGTGGAGGAGAGACGGCACCCGACGCCTATGCAAATGGCTTTACCACACTAATCCGAGCCCCCACATGTACACAAACATAATTTTATCAAGTCCCGTTCTTATTACATGTACGGTATGTGGGTGTTATTGTTCTACATGTACGGTGTGTGGGTGTTATTGTTCTACATGTACGGTATGTGGGTGTTATTGTTCTACATGTACGGTATGTGGGTGTTATTGTTCTACATGTACTGTATGTGGGTGTTAATGTTCTACATGTACTGTATGTGGGTGTTATTGTTCTACATGTACGGTATGTGGGTGTTATTGGTCTTCATGTACGGTATGTGGGTGTTATTGTTCTACATGTACGGTATGTGGGTGTTATTGGTCTTCATGTACGGTATGTGGGTGTTATTGTTCTACATGTACGGTATGTGGGTGTTATTGTTCTACATGTACGGTATGTGGGTGTTATTGGTCTTCATGTACGGTGTGTGGGTGTTATTGTTCTACATGTACGGTGTGTGGGTGTTATTGTTCTACATGTACAGTATGTGGGTGTAAGTGTTCTATATGTACGGTTTGTGGGTGTTATTGTTCTACATGTACGGTATGTGGGTGTTATTGGTCTTCATGTACGGTATGTGGGTGTTATTGTTCTACATGTACGGTATGTGGGTGTTATTGGTCTTCATGTACGGTATGTGGGTGTTATTGGTCTACATGTACGGTATGTGGGTGTTATTGTTCTTCATGTACGGTATGTGGGTGTTAGTGTTCTACATGTACTGTATGTGGGTGTTATTGTTCTACATGTACGGTATGTGGGTGTTATTGTTCTACATGTACTGTGTGTGGGTGTTATTGTTCTACATGTATGGTATGTGATTGTTATTGGTCTACATGTACCGTATGTGGGTTTTATTGTTCTACATGTACGGTGTGTGGGTGTTATTGTTCTACATGTACGGTATGTAGGTGTAAGTGTTCTATATGTACGGTTTGTGGGTGTTATTGTTCTACATGTACGGTATGTGGGTGTTATTGGTCTTCATGTACGGTATGTGGGTGTTATTGTTCTACATGTACGGTATGTGGGTGTTATTGGTCTTCATGTACGGTATGTGGGTGTTATTGGTCTACATGTACGGTATGTGGGTGTTATTGTTCTTCATGTACGGTATGTGGGTGTTAGTGTTCTACATGTACAGTATGTGGGTGTTAATGTTCTACATGTACGGTATGTGGGTGTTAATGTTCTACATGTACGGTATATGGGTGTTATTGGTCTTCATGTACGGTATGTGATTGTTATTGGTCTTCATGTACGGTGTGTGGGTGTTATTGTTCTACATGTACGGTATGTGGGTGTTATTGTTCTACATGTACGGTATGTGGGTGTTATTGTTCTACATGTACGGTGTGTGGGTGTTATTGGTCTTCATGTACGGTATGTGGGTGTTATTGGTCTTCATGTACGGTATGTGGGTGTTATTGTTCTACATGTACGGTATGTGGGTGTTATTGTTCTACATGTACGGTATGTGGGTGTTATTGGTCTTCATGTACGGTATGTGGGTGTTATTGTTCTACATGTACGGTATGTGGGTGTTATTGTTCTACATGTACGGTATGTGGGTGTTATTGTTCTACATGTGCGGTGTGTGGATGTTATTGTTCTACATGTACGGTGTGTGGGTGTTATTGTTCTACAAGTACGGTGTGTGGGTGTTATTGTTCTACATGTACGGTATGTGGGTGTTATTGTTCTACATGTACGGTATGTGGGTGTTATTGTTCTACATGTGCGGTATGTGGATGTTATTGTTCTACATGTACGGTGCGTGGGTGTTAGTGTTCTACATGTACGGTGTGTGGGTGTTAGTGTTCTACATGGACTCTATGTGGGTGTTATTGTTCTACATGGACTGTATGTGGGTGTTATTGTTCTACATGTACGGTATGTGGGTGTTAGTGTTCTACATGTACAGTATGTGGGTGTTAGTGCTCTACATGTATGGTATATGGGTGTTATTGTTCTACATGTACGGTATGTGGGTGTTATTGTTCTACATGGACTGTATGTGGGTGTTATTGTTCTACATGTACGGTATGTGGGTGTTAGTGTTCTACATGTACAGTATGTGGGTGTTAGTGCTCTACATGTATGGTATATGGGTGTTATTGTTCTACATGTACGGTATGTGGGTGTTATTGTTCTACATGGACTGTATATGGGTGTTATTGTTCTACATGTACGGTATGTGGGTGTTAATGTTCTACATGGACTGTATGTGGGTGTTATTGTTCTACATGTACGGTATGTGGGTGTTAGTGTTCTACATGTACAGTATGTGGGTGTTAGTGCTCTACATGTATGGTATATGGGTGTTATTGTTCTACATGTACGGTATGTGGGTGTTATTGTTCTACATGTATGGTATGTGGGTGCTATTGTTCTACATGTACGGTATGTGGGTGTTATTGTTCTACATGTACTGTATGTGGGTGTTATTGTTCTACATGTACGGTATGTGGGTGTTATTGTTCTACATGTATGGTATGTGATTGTTATTGGTCTTCATGTACGGTGTGTGGGTGTTATTGTTCTACATGTACGGTATGTGGGTATTATTGGTCTTCATGTACGGTATGTGGGTGTTATTGGTCTTCATGTACGGTATGTGGGTGTTATTGGTTTTCATGTACGGTATGTGGGTGTTATTGTTCTACATGTACGGTATGTGGGTGTTATTGTTCTACATGTACGGTATGTGGGTGTTATTGTTCTACATGTACGGTATGTGGGTGTTATTGGTCTTCATGTACGGTGTGTGGGTGTTATTGTTCTACATGTACGGTATGTGGGTGTTATTGTTCTACATGTACGGTATGTGGGTGTTATTGTTCTACATGTACGGTGTGTGGGTGTTATTGGTCTTCATGTACGGTATGTGGGTGTTATTGGTCTTCATGTACGGTATGTGGGTGTTATTGTTCTACATGTACGGTATGTGGGTGTTATTGTTCTACATGTACGGTATGTGGGTGTTATTGGTCTTCATGTACGGTATGTGGGTGTTATTGTTCTACATGTACGGTATGTGGGTGTTATTGTTCAACATGTACGGTATGTGGGTGTTATTGTTCTACATGTGCGGTGTGTGGATGTTATTGTTCTACATGTACAGTATGTGTGTGTAAGTGCTCTACATGTACGGTATGTGGGTGTTATTGTTCTACATGTACGGTGTGTGGGTGTTATTGTTCTACATGTACGGTGTGTGGGTGTTATTGTTCTACATGTACGGTATGTGGGTGTTATTGTTCTACATGTGCGGTATGTGGATGTTATTGTTCTACATGTACGTTGTGTGGGTGTTAGTGTTCTACATGTACGGTGTGTGGGTGCTATTGTTCTACATGTATGGTATGTGGGTGCTATTGTTCTACATGTACGGTATGTGGGTGTTATTGTTCTACATGTATGGTATATGGGTGCTATTGTTCTACATGTACGGTATGTGGGTGTTATTGTTCTACATGTACTGTATGTGGGTGTTATTGTTCTACATGTACGGTATGTGGGTGTTATTGTTCTACATGTATGGTATGTGATTGTTATTGGTCTTCATGTACGGTGTGTGGGTGTTATTGTTCTACATGTACGGTATGTGGGTGTTATTGTTCTACATGTACGGTATGTGGGTGTTATTGTTCTAAATGTACGGTATGTGGGTGTTATTGTTCTACATGTACGGTATGTGGATGTTATTGTTCTAAATGTACGGTGTGTGGGTGTTATTGTTCTACATGTACAGTATGTGGGTGTTATTGTTCTACATGTACGGTATGTGGGTGTTATTGTTCTACATGTACGGTATGTGGGTGCTATTGTTCTACATGTACGGTATGTGGGTGCTATTGGTCTTCATGTACGGTATGTGGGTGTTATTGTTCTACATGTACGGTATGTGGGTGCTATTGTTCTACATGTACGGTATGTGGGTGTTAGTGTTCTACATGTACAGTATGTGGGTGTTAGTGCTCTACATGTACGGTATGTGGGTGCTATTGTTCTACATGTACGGTATGTGGGTGTTATTGTTCTACATGTACGGTATGTGGGTGTTATTGTTCTACATGTACGGTATGTGGGTGTTATTGGTCTTCATGTACGGTATGTGGGTGTTATTGTTCTACATGTACGGTATGTGGGTGTTAGTCTTCTACATGTACAGTATGTGGGTGTAAGTGCTCTACATGTACGGTATGTGGGTGTTATTGTTCTACATCTACGGTATGTGGGTGTTATTGGTCTTCATGTACTGTATGTGGGTGATATTGGTCTACATGTACGGTATGTGGGTGCTATTGTTCTACATGTACGGTATGTGGGTGTTAGTGTTCTACATGTACAGTATGTGGGTGTTAGTGCTCTACATGTATGGTATGTGGGTGCTATTGTTCTACATGTACGGTATGTGGGGGTTAGTGCTCTACATGTATGGTATGTGGGTGCTATTGTTCTACATGTACGGTATGTGGGTGTTATTGTTCTACATGTACTGTATGTGGGTGTTAGTGTTCTACATGTAAGGTATGTGGGTGTTAGTGTTCTACATGTACAGTATGTGGGTGTTAGTGCTCTACATGTATGGTATGTGGGTGTTAGTGTTCTACATGTACGGTATGTGGGTGTTATTGGTCTACATGTACGGTATGTGGGTGTTATTGGTCTTCATGTACGGTATGTGGGTGTTATTGTTCTACATGTACGGTATGTGGGTGTTATTGGTCTTCATGTACGGTATGTGGGTGTTATTGTTCTACATGTACGGTATGTGGGTGTTAGTGTTCTACAGGTACAGTATGCGGGTGTAAGTGCTCTACATGTACGGTATGGGGGTGTTATTGGTCTACATGTACGGTATGTGGGTGTTATTGTTCTACATGTACGGTATGTGGGTGTTATTGTTCTACATGTACGGTATGTGGGTGTTATTGTTCTACATGTACGGTATGTGGGTGTTATTGTTCTACATGTACGGTATGTGGGTGTTAGTGCTCTACATGTATGGTATGTGGGTGCTATTGTTCTACATGTACGGTATGTGGGTGTTAGTGCTCTACATGTATGGGATGTGGGTGTTAGTGCTCTACATGTACGGTATGTGGGTGCTATTGTTCTACATGTACGGTATGTGGGTGTTAGTGCTCTACATGTACGGTATGGGGGTGTTATTGGTCTTCATGTACGGTATGTGGGTGTTATTGTTCTACATGTACGGTATGTGGGTGTTAGTGCTCTACATGTACGGTATGGGGGTGTTATTGGTCTTCATGTACGGTATGTCGGTGTTATTGTTCTACATGTACGGTATGTGGGTGTTATTGTTCTACATGTACGGTATGTGAGTGTTAGTGCTCTAAATGTACGGTGTGTGGGTGTTATTGCTCTACATGTACGGTATGTGGGTGTTATTGTTCTACATGTACGGTATGTGGGTGTTATTGTTCTACATGTACGGCATGTGGGTGTTAGTGCTCTAAATGTACGGTATGTGGGTGTTAGTGCTCTACATGTACGGTATGTGGGTGCTATTGTTCTACATGTACGGTATGTGGGTGTTAGTGCTCTAAATGTACGGTGTGTGGGTGTTATTGTTCTACATGTACGGTATGTGGGTGTTATTGTTCTACATGTACGGTATGTGGGTGTTATTGTTCTACATGTACGGTATGTGGGTGTTAGTGCTCTACATGTATGGGATGTGGGTGTTAGTGCTCTACATGTACGGTATGTGGGTGCTATTGTTCTACATGTACGGTATGTGGGTGTTAGTGCTCTACATGTACGGTATGGGGGTGTTATTGGTCTTCATGTACGGTATGTGGGTGTTATTGTTCTACATGTACGGTATGTGGGTGTTAGTGTTCTACATGTACGGTATGGGGGTGTTATTGGTCTTCATGTACGGTATGTGGGTGTTATTGTTCTACATGTACGGTATGTGGGTGTTAGTGTTCTACATGTACAGTATGTGGGTGTAAGCGCTCTACATGTACGGTATGTGGGTGTTATTGTTCTACATGTACGGTATGTGGGTGTTATTGGTCTTCATGTACGGTATATGGGTGATATTGTTCTACATGTACGGTATGTGGGTGCTATTGTTCTACATGTACGGTATGTGGGTGTTAGTGTTCTACCTGTACAGTATATGGGTGTTAGTGCTCTACATGTACGGTATGTGGGTGCTATTGTTCTACATGTACGGTATGTGGGTGTTAGTGCTCTACATGTATGGTATGTGGGTGCTATTGTTCTACATGTACGGTATGTGGGTGTTATTGTTCTACATGTACTGTATGTGGGTGTTAGTGTTCTACATGTAAGGTATGTGGGTGTTAGTGTTCTACATGTACAGTATGTGGGTGTTAGTGCTCTACATGTACGGTATGTGGGTGCTATTGTTCTACATGTACGGTATGTGGGTGTTAGTGCTCTACATGTATGGTATGTGGGTGCTATTGTTCTACATGTACGGTATGTGGGTGTTAGTGTTCTACATGTACAGTATGTGGGTGTTAGTGCTCTACATGTACGGTATGTGGGTGCTATTGTTCTACATGTACGGTATGTGGGTGTTAGTGCTCTACATGTATGGTATGTGGGTGCTATTGTTCTACATGTACGGTATGTGGGTGTTATTGTTCTACATGTACTGTATGTGGGTGTAAGTGTTCTACATGTACAGTATGTGGGTGTTAATGTTCTACATGTACGGTATGTGGGTGTTAGTGCTCTACATCTACGGTATGTGGGTGTTATTGTTCTACATGTACGGTATGCGGGTGTTAGTGTTCTACATGTACAGTATGTGTGTGTTAATGTTCTACATGTACGGTATGTGGGTGTTAATGTTCTACATGTACGGTATGTGAGTGTTATTGGTCTTCATGTACGGTATGTGATTGTTATTGGTTTTCATGTACGGTGTGTGGGTGTTATTGTTCTACATGTACGGTATGTGGGTGTTATTGTTCTACATGTACGGTGTGTGGGTGTTAGTGTTCTACATGTACGGTATGTGGATGTTATTGTTTTACATGTACGGTATGTGGGTTTTATTGTTCTATATGGACGGTATATGGGTGTTATTGTTCTACATGTACGGTATGTGGGTGTTATTGGTCTTCATGTATGGTATGTGGGTGTTATTGGTCTACATGTACGGTATGTGGGTGATATCGCTCTTCATGTACGGTATGTGGGTGCTATTGTTCTATATGTACGGTATGTGGGTGTTATTGTTCTACATGTACGGTGTGTGGGTGTTATTGTTCTACATGTACGGTATGTGGGTGTTAGTGTTCTACATGTACGGTGTGTGGGTGTTATTGGTCTTCATGTACGGTATGTGGGTGTTATTGTTCAACATGTACGGTATGTGGGTGTTATTGTTCTACATGTACGGTATGTGGGTGTTAATGTTCTGCATGTACGGTATGTGGGTGTTAGTGTTCTACATGTACGGTATGTGGGTGTTAGTGTTCTACATGTACGGTGTGTGGGTGTTATTGGTCTTCATGTACGGTATGTGGGTGTTATTGTTCAACATGTACGGTATGTGGGTGTTATTGTTCTATATGAACGGTATGTGGGTGTTATTGATCTACATGTACTGTATGTGGGTGTTATTGTTCTACATGTACTGTATGTGGGTGTTATTGTTCTTCATGTACGGTATGAGGGTGTAAGTGTTCTACATGTACGGTATGTGGGAACAGCTGCTGTATTGTACATAGGAACAGCTGCTGTATTGTAGATAGGAACAGCTGCTGTATTGTACATAGGAACAGCTGCTGTATTGTAAATAGGAACAGCTACTGTATTGTACATAGGAACAGCTGCTGTATTGTACATAGGAACAGCTGCTGTATTGTACATAGGAACAGCTGCTGTATTGTACATAGGAACAGCTGCTGTATTGTAAATAGGAACAGCTGCTGTATTGTAAATAGGAACAGCTACTGTATTGTAAATAGGAACAGCTACTGTATTGTACATAGGAACAGCTGCTGTATTATACATAGGAACAGCTGCTGTATTGTACATAGGAACAGCTGCTGTATTGTACATAGGAACAGCTGCTGTATTGTAAATAGGAACAGCTGCTTTAAGGAACAGCTGCTGTATTGTACATAGGAACAGCTGCTGTATTGTAAATAGGAACAGCTGCTTTAAGGAACAGCTGCTGTATTGTACATAGGAACAGCTGCTGTATTGTACATAGGAACAGCTGCTGTATTGTACATAGGGACAGCTGCTGTATTGTACATAGGAACAGCTGCTGTATTGTACATAGGAACAGCTGCTGTATTGTACATAGGAACAGCTGCTGTATTGTACATAGGTACAGCTGCTGTATTGTACATAGGAACAGCTGTTGTATTGTACATAGGAACAGCTGCTGTATTGTACATAGGAACAGCTGCTGTATTGTACATAGGTACAGCTGCTGTATTGTACATAGGAACAGCTGCTGTATTGTACATAGGAACAGCTGCTGTATTGTACATAGGAACAGCTGCTGTATTGTACATAGGAACAGCTGCTGTATTGTACATAGGAACAGCTGCTGTATTGTAGATAGGAACAGCTGCTGTATTGTACATAGGAACAGCTGCTGTATTGTACATAGGAACAGCTGCTGTATTGTACATAGGGACAGCTGCTGTATTGTAGATAGGAACAGCTGCTGTATTGTACATAAGAACAGCTGCTGTATTGTACATAGGAACAGCTGCTGTATTGTACATAGGAACAGCTGCTGTATTGTACATAGGAACAACTGCTGTATTGTACATAGGAACAGCTGCTGTATTGTAGATAGGAACAGCTGCTGTATTGTACATAGGGACAGCTGCTGTATTGTACATAGGAACAGCTTTTGTATTGTAAATAGGAACAGCTGCTGTATTGTAGATAGGAACAGCTGCATGCACACTCTTTAGATATATCTGCATGAAGGAGAGTCAGAGAAATAGATTGTCAAAGCTCTCCGGAAAACTACGGGTTGACCGAGCTTGCAGCTAACTAAATTCTCCATAACTATCGATCGTAAAGTAAGAGATGAGGTTTCAACATGACAGGTATCAGCATACATTATATGTAGACATTTATTGACCGCAAATATGCAAGCTATAATATATCTAGATCATAGAGAAAATTGATCTGATGTACAGAAATGGACATATTAATTTCTGGATGTTGCTCAAATTCCTCTCTGAACTAAACAATAAACATACATATGTATATGTATAGTCTTATACTAAGTTAAATTAGTTGTGGCAGCAGACTTAGACTGCTATAACCTTATATTTTGCGGAAAACGAGAGAGAAAAGTCATCGTCTAAATTAGTTTTCCTCCTATATTACAACAGAACCACTATTCTGCCACCAAACAAGCTTATTGGTATCCAGTGTTTGTTTAAGTTACTTTCTTTCTTTCTTAACTTACCGTTCATTTAAATAAACAATTAAATACTTTCTGCAGTGATTCAAGTGGATGAATACGAAAGTCGATTAGGCTCAATTCTAAAAAGGTTAAAAAATATTTAACTCGTTATTACGAGCTAGAATCTCGTTTTAACAAGTGAATTGTCTCGTTATTATTATTGAGTTTGTATCTCGTAATAACGAGTTAATAATCTCAGTCGTTATAACGTGTTAATATCTCGGTATTACGAGTTAGTATCTCGTTTTAACGAGATAATTATCTCATTATAACGAATTAGCATCTTGTTATGACGAGTTAGTTATCTCGTTATAGCGAGACAATTATCTTGTTATTACGAGTTAGCAACTCGTTAGTTATATCGTTGAAACGAGTAAGTTATCTCGTTATAACGAGTTAGTATAACGAGTTAGTTATATCGTTGTAACGAATAAGTTATCTTGTTATAACGAGTTGGTATCTCGTTATAACGAGTTAATATACTACACAATACACAGGTACTTGTACCTGACGGAGAGGGGGTGTACAACCTCCCCCGACTTTTTATTTTTTGAGGAATTTGTGTATAGACGATAATATTCTGAAAACACGGGGATTCAAAGTCCTTTTACTTATATACGCTTTTTTACAACGTCTATATAAATACATGAGCTTTTGTTTTGATTCAACCTCATTTGAATCATCGTGTGTCTTTTGAAGTAAAAACCTTATAATAATGTAGATTTTTAAAAATAATTAGTGTTGTCTTATTAACTTTGCGGGTGCGGGATTTTAATAGAATAGAGTTGAGTAGAATGTCCGCCGCCCCTATGTACGAGTTGAAATGCAAGTAATTTAATGGCAATTAAAGACACATCTGTTTTTAGATGTTTAAATTCCTTTTCTGTGGAATGATTTCGTAGGGCTAGTTTCCGTGATTTTTTATTTTTCACAGGTTCATAGGGACGGCATTTCGTGGAATTACTTGTATGATTTGTTTATACTTTTTGCAATTGTATGATGAATTAATACCTTTTCTCATTATTCGTTGAGGATTAAATTTGTAGATGCGGGGGATCCAAGAAATCCCTGAAAATTGAGCCTACACGAATTCCAATTATTCCACAGTAGCTGTCACGGTCAGTGTACATGTGCTGTCTATACAGAGCTAGACTCGGAGGGATGTGACATTTCATTAGAGTGCCCACGAAACAACATTATTAAGGTCTTCCGTTTCCAACGGAAGACCTTTATATTATTGTGCAGATTAAGATTATTCTTATTTTTTTTTTTTTTTCTTCCTAGACGCGAACTTTGAGGCTTCATATCTTGCTCATTTCTGAACGGTTTTTGCTCAAATTTTTAGGGCTTATAGACTTTACAAAACACTATCTAAAGCATTTCATAAATTTTAAAAATCCTCTTCCGTTAACGAGTTATTCCCCTTTTTAAAAAATTTAGGGCCTTTCGTTTTTGTTTTTGTTTTTGGATTACTTTCTTTATTTAGAAAAAGGTAGGGGGTCAAAAAACAGGGTTCCAAAAAGTGCGAAAATTTAGACATATTTTCCTTTGTATCTTTTAAACAAAAAATATTTTGTTAAGACATGTAGAATAAAAGTTGTGCAGAATGTCAAGGACTTTCATTTGACACCAATAAATTAAGGGCCAATGGCCCTTGAAAGTTTTTGCTAAATAACTAAAAAACGGCTAGGATTTTGATATAGCTGTCGCTAAAAAAGTTTTTTGTTGGGATCCTATAAATGTCGTTACAATGTTATTTTGTTGGTGAGTTGTGTAGTATGAGTGTAAAAAGCTTTACATGTTAACATGTACCTGTGTTTATTTGGCAAGTTAACGAAAGTCATTGTGCGTACAACTGACATTAAGTTACGACAGACAGTATGCCTGTTTAAAAAGGAGGCTTTCATTCATAAGAAAAAAATAATTTTTTTAGGATACATGCTTTTATGTGAGGAGTTTAAGTCATCTTCGTAAATTCTGCACAATCCTAAAAAACGAGAAACAGAAAATATAAACATTCTTTTTCTTTTCTAGTAAATCACACAAACTACCGGAAAAAAATTAATCTATGTGATACATTTTAGTTATCATGCTAAGTGCATTTAAAATATATCTGGAATCAGAGCTGTGTGTGTGAACCATTACGTAAGCTATCCCTCGCTTGCGGCCGAGAAAGTCGGTCGCCATGGTCGCGGCTGGACTACCTAGCGGTCAGCGGTTATCTAATACACCGGAGTCACGTCTCTCAATTTATGAGTTCATTTAGCCGAAAACAAGAATTGTTTTAATTTTGATCACACATAGACGTTTATTCTTCTCAAATTGAACTAAATGATAGAGTGTCAATTAAGAAAACGTTCTGTTAATTAATAAAAGAAATGTCATTCTCAATCGGAAGTAATATCAGGCATAGATCAATTGTGGGTTTTAAGTAAAAAAAAATAATAACTTCTATTTGGTAGATTTTAGTCATTATTATACTGCAAACATTTCAAATCTTCCTGGGTTCTGAGCTGTGTGTGTTGTAACTTTACGTAACCTATTCCTTGCCCGCGGCCGAGGAGATCGGCCGCGGGTGCACTACCATTCGGTCAGCGGTTATCTAATACACCAGATTCGCGTCTTTCATGTACTTGTTTTAAGTTTATATAGCCGCAAATACAGGAACTGTTTTAATTTAAAGTTATTAATGTTTTATTTAAAATGTAAATTAAGAAGTCATTCTGAAAATTATAAAATCCGATATTATTCCTAATCCAAAACATCGTCAGACATAAATCAATGGTGGGTTTGTAAGTATAAAATGTTCTAAGAACTGTACTAATAATGTTTTAGATCAACAACAAAAAACCACAAAGATTACCCCTTTAAATGGTGATCATCCCTCGCACGCTCGTACATGGCCGAGAAGATCGCGCGCGAGGGGACATCTACATGTACCTTATCACACGTGTATGTTTATTGATATTTTGTACGAACACAAAACTATTTGTTTATTTTATTTTCATTTATATTGGCTTTAGATGAAAGATGAATTTATCTCCCTTATTCAGTTGATTTAGCGTTGATTTAAACGTAAGGGGGAAAAATCTTATAAAAACCCTCTCATTAATTAAATAAAAGTAATCTATCAAATCGATTCTAAATATGCAAGGCCGATTGTAGAAATAAAAGATTAAATATAATAAAACTCCGAGATATTTACCGGCATATGTAAAATTGATATGTGTTTAACTTAAGATTAATATACTGCATCGTCGGAACCCACGGGTTTTCAATCCGTTACACTGATTTCAAGCAATGTAACGGATGGAAAACCCGTGGGGTCCGACGATGAATCGACTGTAGTTACTCATGATCATTTCCGTTAATTATTGCTTAGACTTTTTACAGACTTTTAAGACAATATTCAAACTTTGCCTGGCCAACGAGACATATATGCACTTGGATATATATATATATATATATATATATATATATATATATATATATATATATATATATATATATATATATATATATATATATATATATATATATCCTGGTATAAGAATTAATATTCGACCAACGCAAAAATTAAATAGTGTAGAAAGTAAAATAAGTTTTCTTAAGAGTTGTACCAAATTTTAGCAGGGTTAACATAGAAAAAAAAATCATTAATTTTCGAAGCGTTCTAGGAAGTTTAAAAACAAAGTCATATCTGTGCTGCCCCCCCCCCCCAAGTGCTCGAGCTGAATTTTAAAAATTGGCGAACAAAAATCGAAAATTTATATGTGTCGAAAATCAATTTCTGGTGACTCCTTTTTTGTTAACGTTCTTCCTAATGTGTTTCACTTTGCAATCTGTGTGTTTATTCGGCCAGTCTGCGTGTTAATTCAATCACCCCGTGCGACCGAAAATCTCGTGTCCCTTTAGACCGAGAAAATAAGCACCGCCTTCAAATTTACCTGGTCAGTGTAACCCTTGTTAATCAACTAAATCGAGGCCCCAGTTTGGATGTTAGAAAATGATTGGCATTTGTTTACTCGTCCTGTGTATACCATGCCTAGCGCTCGCGACGACGGTGCAATAAACGTTTTTCTTTTGATTTGATGCATACCGTGACGATAAATCGCTATCTTTTAGCACTTTAAACAAAAGAAATATTAAAATATATGAATTAAAAATTTACTCGTACTTGGTTATGTACCACACTAAATGCGCTGATCACCTATAGTCTGTCAAAATCATATGGTGCCGATCATGTATCCATTAAAGACGTCGTTTATCAATAAAGATGTTTGTGAATAATTGAGAATAATTAAATGAAATCAAATATTGCGTTCACGATTTATATCGTTAGTTATTGCCTGACGTCATGACGTCAGGCATATCTAAGGTTTAAAAGTTACAACATCCGAAACAGTGCAGTCAACAATGGAAGCTAGCAATATAATTTTTCATTGAAAATAGAATTACCAAAATGCATATTAATAATGTGAAGACCTTCAAATTCGCAATTAACGAAAACGTTGTAATGGATGTAACAATTAAGCAACAGTGAGCAAGTGTTTAAAGCAAAAAGGAAAATTCTGGGAAGAAATTAGACAATTCGTGTTAGAAAAATTCGAAGACGTAATGAAACCGGTCAGTTTCAAACTGCGCATCAATGTATTGGAAGACTGTCGACGGGAATCGTCTGCAGCCACAGTCCGGAGTCCGCGTATATCTTCTCAACTCTCTTAGTGAGATTGAAAAGTAAAATATATTGGAATAAGTTTGCCACCAAACCATGAAAATCAGAGAGCTGTGTTAACAAAATTACAACTTGAAATATTAAGTAGGTGTGCAGTCATACATTGCATGTACACCGCTACACGCTTACCTACATGTACAGCCATAAAAATAAGGCTGAAAACTAAATCTGCACCCGCATATTATTATTCTTCTGGAAACTATTTACCTAGTATTTTAATAGATTGTGTATTCACTTTTGCCCTAAAATTAAAATTCCGCTGGCTGGCTTTCTTAGCTTCCTTGTCATGCTTAAAAATAGATAGCATTGTTTGAACGGTTGAAGGGGAGGGCAAGTTATTACCTAACGAAGCAATATTAAACATGCTTCGGTTGATATATCTATATTTTTTTTTTTTTTGTTAAAAAGAAAAACAAAAATGTTGTATTGGATGTAAAAAGCAGCATTGAGCAAGTTTACTGTACACGTGTGCAATGATTGTGGGGGGGGGGGGGGGGGCATGGCATCGCAACAAGTTGTACCTAATGATTATAATATTACACGGTAGAATGTAAACTATAATTGTGTTCGGTTATCATTTCTAAACAAAATTGCCAGTTTGTATTAAAGTAGTTACGTTAGCTTAAATATTCATTAGAGAAACGAAGCGGGCATGGTCGTTTACGCGATTTCATTCTCATTTTAAAAGGGGTGTAACTTTCGTGTTTTACTCAGTGTAAATAAATAAGAATAGTTATCGATTGATTCTATCTAAACTAAAGTAAAATTAATATATAACAAGTAAATGTTGTTACGAAACAAATGCCAAAAAAGAGTTTTATTGACTCCAAAGATACGGGTATTATGGAATGCACCCCCTCTATGGAAGAGTTCATTTATGGTGTAAACTCGGTGGGCAATTCCAATCTGCAGAAAAAGAGGCACATGATTAATTTTGTATTTTAACAATTGTATTGTGTTCGTAATTAAGTTTTAATTGCTATATTTTTATTTTGTTGGCAGCAAATAAAGTTTTAAGAGAAAATTACATGCACGCAAAATATTTTTGTGAAAAATTATGATCATATATTAAGACACAGTATCGGCATCTAGTGAAGAAGTCTCGCCATGTAACGTTAAAGTATCAGCACGTAATGTGAAAGTGTCAACATGTAATGTTGAAGTATCAAGTAATGTTGAAGCATCGTCATATAATGAAGATCATCCACATAAGAAGTTGAAGCGTTCCATACGCCACCATTTTAAATCACAAGGTTAGCTTTTTAAAAAGCTAAGAAAGTCAGCCAGCGGAATTTTAATTCTTAGGTCAAAAGTGAATACATAATCTATTAAAATACAAGATAAATTTACTTTCCAATCTCACTTAAAGAGTCGCGAAGATATACGCGGACTCCGGACTGTGGCTGCAGACGATTCACATTGACAGTCTTCCGATGCGCAGTTTGACCTAGAAACTGACCAGTTTCATAACTTCTTCGAATTTCTCTACCACGAACTGTCTAATTCCTTCCCAGAATTCCAATTTACGCAAGCGCAATTGAAGTTTCATCCTAACTTAATTAGTCAGCCCGCGGGCTGACTAATTATGTCTAGATGTTGTATAATACCTTCAGATTCAACCATATAAACCCTAAACCTAAATATTTAAAATTTTAATTCATAACTTTAAAATTCATAGAACCAAGTTCTTGCAATGAAATAAATATGATTAGTCAGGCAAGCTTTTTGGAAAGCTATTACTTGTCACATTTCTGAGAGAAATTTCACGAGCTGAAACCGGAAGAGAAACAAGTACAGACAGCTCTGGTGCATGCGCAGCTGGTAGAATTATTGTGCACTTTAATTTAGCAGCTGATCGGAAAAGATTTACAAGCATTGGTTGCAAAGTTGCATTAGTATTTGAGTACGGTGGGGTGATTGTATAATTCATAAAACATCAGGATATATTCTCAGTTAATCCTGACAGAAACTTGTTCAATCAAACGAAAGATTTTGCACATGTCGCACGCGGTTTTTCATGCGTTTATATTCATTTCAACGAAGAACAATTTGTTTTATAAGTACATATAAATACGATATTCTTTTTAAATAAACGGAAAAACTCTTTTGAGAGCACTTTAATACTCCGTGTATATAGACATGTATACACAAGCGAGAGTGTTTCTCTCGGGGTTTCACACCTCTTTCAATATAGGCTCCACCCCCACCTGAACTTACCTAAGGTAAACTGACCGGTTAAAAACCTCGGCCTTTAAGTGCACACAACCCTGGACACAGATAGCCATAGGTAATTTATGGATGCAGATCATCCATTGTTATGTAATTAAAATAAACTTGGAAGTGAGCTATCACTGTAGTGGTCAATTGTTGAATATAAGTTTAAAGTTTTAAGTCAAAGATGTTAAATAATAATTATTTGTTCTCACGTTTAGAAGTTATGAAATACGTTATTCAATGCAGTCGGTCGCCATAGAAATCATCAGAGTACTGCAAGTGTTGACAGTTTCTCATTTCTTTAAAAGACATTAGGACATAATTCATTTGACTTACAGACTAGCGACACAGTTGCCTCCCAAAAATGTATGCACTTCTCAAAGTTACAATTAAATGGTATAGATATGTGTTGTTCAACGGATTTTATTAATTGTTGTAAATGTTAAAGTTAGAGAAATCGTATTTTCTGGAGGTTGACATTATGTAGAACTCTTTTGTTTAAAAAACAAAAACAAATTGTTTTGGCGTCACACCATCTCTTTTGGTTTGGTTTAAATATACAATGTACACAGTGCTCTGAACAAAACGCTGGTTTATGCCTTTCTGTTACTCAAGTAAAAAACTGAACAAAATTGATTACTTTTAGGTTCACACGTCACATGTTAATACATGTATGCACAAATATATGATTTTTATCAAATAAATGACATTGTATCTTTAAAAAATTCCAAAATATTATAACTAAAACATGTATATATGTGACATGATAGAAATAATTGTAAACCAGAGGTCTCTCTTCCTGTCACACAAAAGTGACAAAAAGGATTTTTGATTCAGCTGGAGTTCTGCCCCCACCCCTGCCAACATTTTCTGAAATTTACATTTAGAAAATTAAATTTTGGGGTACTGACACCCCCACCCCCACACACTTTCTAGATGAGCGCTCAAGGCAAAAATAAAAAATATTGGGATATTTAAAACAAAATCCTATTTGAAAAAAATGAAGTTAGAGATGCTACCACTGCCGCGGATTATGATTTTGAAGATTTGTTAATTTCTTTTACTTGTTTGTGAAGATTTCAGATAAATATGCTCATCCTTTTAAAAACAATACTGAGGCCAGTATGGCCAAACATTATACGGATAGTTATCCCTACCACTGAGCACCTCAGTCTCGTATACTAATAGCGCACCCTCAGATGGGAGAAGGCATTATTGTTTATTTACAATTGGTGTTCTTTTCAATCTCTAATTTTAACACTGCACTTTACATAAACTATTCCATGTTTTAGCGGTAGAGGTTTAAGTATGAATATAGGGAATCAAAATGTTTATGAAACATAACACTTTTTTCCATGCATCAGCGCAGTGGATTTTGTGTTTATTACACTATGATATACGCATACCAATAGTTTGAATCCTGTCATCAGTTGTACAAACATGTAAACGTATTTATCGATTTTCTGGTTGGAATAATTAAATACATGTACATATAAGAGATGTGTTTTAAGTTATCATAAATTGATATAACCGTGAAATAAGTTAAAAGGAGAGTTTGTCTGGTAGGAAAATAATACTTTGAAAGTGAGCCTCGTTTTCTGAACTTACTATTATCATATTGACAATCCAGTTTAATGACAGCCCACCCTTTTCTCTTTACACTCAATGGGGTCGGATAGGTATCAATAAGAGGTCACCTTTATATGACCTTTAAATTTGCATACAATCTAAATATATACCCCTAGCTTATCACAGACATGCCTTTATCTGTTTTATGAGAAGTGTAACTCTCAATACTATGCAGTCTGGAGGTTGCAGTATTATATAGAAAATAGGCATGAATTAACTTTTCTGTCTCCTATTGAAGAGTTCAAATTGATTTTCTAAAGCCCTGATTGGTCAGAAGTTAAAGTAGTGTGAAGATGACCTCCTATAAATAACTGTCAGACCCTGACAAGTGTAAGAAGAAGAGGGGTGGTTTTATTAAGACTGAATGACAATCCTTTCTTGACTTGCAATCTGATTAAAATTTCTATAGTCGCTATACGATGATTTGAAGAAACCCCACTTAAGGTCACCTCCTGGTGAACTTTGCTTTGACCAATAAAATCGTCGGTTCCATTCCTCAGTTACATGATTTAGAAGTTATGCCAATACATTCTTTAGATTCCCTAAGGGCGTCTAATATCAACTTATGCTCCATCTCTTACTTGCTGATACCGAAAGATTCACGAACACGTGGCATCATTTCGTCGTACAACTCCATTTTTGTTTGTAACCCGAAATTACCGTTTCTAACACTTGCTCTGATTGCTAGAATAACTCATGTATATTTATAAACAAACGTTAAACAGGGGGTGACCTCAAGAGGGGTTTCTTCAGATCCTCTTGTAGCGAAAATAGAAAAACAAGGAGGGGATCAAGGATATGATTTTAATCAGATTGTCTCGACTTGAAGCTGTAACGGAAGACCTTCTCGTTGCTTGCAACGAGCTCGGCTCTAGTTTTCGCAATATATTTCCCCAAAATATTGAAAATGATATGATTATAATGTACTTGTATACGAGGGTTGTCCCAAAATAGCGTAGACAAGTGGCGGATCAACGTAATGAAATGAAAATTGCGAGGAAAAGTGCTAAATTCGAGTGAAATCAAAATACTGATAGTACTGATAGACGGTGGCGTAAACTGTGAGATATATACTGCAGCTTAATGTGGGACATTTCCATATTATGACATACTCTCTATCAAAATAAACAATAAAATCAAGCATAATTTTATAATTTTTTTTTACCAAAACATAGGTAGGGTATACTGCTTCAACAGAGTTCAATTCTTATAAATAAATTTAATTATTTCCATTCGAAAAGCCATTTAGTTTTGTTAAAATGATTATGTCGACTACATCATTCAACAAACTCCATAACTGAGTGGTTAAGGTTTTGGACTTGTGAACCGCACATCCCGAGCTCGAATCCCGCTCAGGATTTTGTTTTTTTTTTATTTACTGAATTATTTTTTATGTTATTGCTATTAAAGCATAGCCAAAACAAGTTATACAAATTTAACCTTCTTTTTGTCTAATCAATGCAGCTTTAACAAGAATTATATTATTTGAACTTAGTCATAGGCTGTTATGGGACACTTCCATATTGTGACATATATCTATCGAAATAAACAATGGAGATGTGTAAAATCTAACATACTGTACTTTTTTCTTGTTTTTATACATGTACGAAATGTCAACATTTATAAGTGAAATTTTCAATGATTTTATGGTTTAGATAAACAGATAAACATATTAATCTAAAGCATATTTTGGCACCAGAAAAAAATCGTACTCTTCTGTTTAAAGTAAAATATTTGTAAGCAGAAACTTGTTTGTGTTGAACATATTTTATTGACTATTACAATTGCCAAAAGTATCGGACACAAGTTCTAAAAACTTAGACAGTCCTCTCCTGGTTGTACATAATACACAGCCAATTGTGCCTCACGTGAAATTCACGTGAAAAGAGCTTCACGTGAATTTCACGTGAAAAGAGCTTCACGTGAATATCACGTTAAGCTTCATGTGAAATTCACATGAAATTCGTGTGAGGTGAAAATCACGTGTATTATTTCATGTGAATTTCACGTGAAACATCTTCACGTGAAATTCATGTGAAAATTCACATGACTTTCACACAATTTTAACGTGAAATCCCTTTCACGTGAAATTCATGTGAATTAATTCATGTGAATTTCACGTGAAATTTCAAACAATTCTTAAACAACCCTGATTATTTTTTTCAAGATGTGTATTTTACTTCAGGACTGGCTGAGAGTTGTTGAACTCAATTATAATACTTTCGATTGCACCAAAGTGATATAATTAAAAAATGTTTAAGCATATCAATAAAAGACCATCAACACACATGCTAACAATTTCAAATCGTAAAATATTATTTCAATGCTATTAAATAAATTCCGGATTGAAGTCTGAATCGGCTTTGATAACTTGACTGAATGTCGTGCTCGTGCCGACGTCACATTTTACGTCACAGGTTGAAGCAGAAGATGGACTGCACTGTGTATGTTATGCTGTGGACTGATGTTACTTGAGTGCCAATCTTGTAAAGGTAAGCTGTATATTTGTAAAAGAAACGAGTAGTTACCGCGTAGATCTTGTTGCAGCGCTTTATTTATCTCTAACCGCGATAATTCTGTTTCACTTTGAACATTGACTGTCTCGAAGACACGATCGACACTTGATATGCCTACAATAGTCTGTTTCGGCTTAACTGCGGGACTGATGTTTGCGCATGCGCAGAAACCGCTAGGGGGGACAAAGTTTACATTAGCAACATGGTGAAAGGGTGTAGCGTTTATGGATGTACCAACCGCTCAAACGGTTCAGCACGCGATCGGGGTGTTAAATATTTCAAATTTCCTAAGGGCAAAATAAAGAGACGTGCATGGATAAGGTCGCTCAACCGTAGAAATTGGCAACCTACTGAAAATTCGTTCGTTTGCTCCGACCATTTTGTGTCCGGGTGGCACGCAGACGAACGTGAAGATGTAGACTTTGCACCTACAGTATTTAAGTACAAAGCTAAGGGAATTGATGAAGAAAGATCAAACAGAGCCTTCAGGCGAAACCTTACGAAGGTAAATCATTATATGCAAGTAGTTTACTATAAAATAGTAATAATATTACTAAGTTAAATGTACATGTATATATGCCCTAATCCATCTCTCTCTCTCTCTCTCTCTCTCTCGATCGAATCAATCATACAGTAAATGGACTCGTGTTAATTTATGATCTTGTACTGTGCATATATAGACTTTTGAGGAAGCTGCAAGAGAACAACAAATTATGGAAGAAGGGATGCTGAATTTGTCATTGGCTCATCATGATTATGTAGTCAACACCAGCAAAAAGGAATCAAGTACTGCGCAGAAAGAATTTTCTAGTATAGGTGATTTTATTTAGTTTTATTACTTTTTCAAAGTATTTCAGTTGTCACAATTGCATGTGTTTGTGTTAATATGTTTTATTAATTATTACATGTTTATTGTGTTGGGGGAATAGAAGTTGGATGACTGATGGGTTTCACCAGTGACTGGCAGATGCAAGCAAATCTCAATGGCTGTATGCAGTTACCTGGAACCAATCAAATACCTGGTTTTGTGATATGGTCTCCTGCAGGGAGGCTAGTTATTCTACTGGAACTCACAGTGTTGTGGGAGGATATAAAAAACTGAAGTTCAATTAAATCATTCCCAAGCAAATATCAAGACTCATAAGGCAAATGCTTTTTAATAACCTAGTATCCATGCTGCAAAATGGATGGAAGTCATAGACTTAATCTTCCCTGGATGGAACACCAGTCCATCGCAGGTAAACTCCCAGCATAAGCCACTATCTTCTTTCAGCTGACTTGACTGAGACAATTAATGCAGATAAAGTGTCTTGTCGAATAACACAACACACACCATCAAGTGTCAACAGCAGGTTTTGAACTGGTAACTTTTCAGATACTGACCAAACAATCATGACCACTGAGCTTTGTGCTCCTCAACATCAAGATATATAATATACAGGTATATTCTATTACATATGTATTGGGTTTTTTAAATCTTTTATGTTATCTTATTTTCAAATTGTTTTTGTTATGTTTTTGTGCTCAAAGTTGGGACTTTTTATGAAATTATCTTCAATAGTGATTGCACCCTGAATTTGTGATAAAAATTAAAAATCATAATGTGCATACTAACTATAACAGGATTGGTCAATGCATAGAAATTCAATATGCATATTAAAATTCAACCCTGTAATCTCAGTGCTTTGAAGTATATGACTGATATTAATTTTTCTGTATGTATGCTACAGGTGTGCAGTCTGAGGAAGATCCTCTTCTCATAGAGAACCAACAACTTAGGAAAGAAAATTCAGAGTTGAAGGAGAAGGTGAAGAGACTGACATGGTCTGTTGAGAAAATCAAAGACGACGATAAAGCAACCAAATTTTACACTGGACTTCCATCATTTTCAGTGTTCCTGTGGTTATTCAGGTATTTTTTAAAGACCAGTTGATCAAATTAAGTACCGGCTATTATTAATTATTTTAAGTCGGACATCTAAAATATATCTTTTTACTAATATATTGTTTTTATGCAAATATTAGCTTATCTAATATCTTAAACATGTATAGAGGTCTATCTTTATTCTTATCAAATTATCATTTTCTTAAGCTTCCTATCTGCTAAAGCAGAAAACATGACTTTCTGGGATGGAAAGAATACACCTAGTGAAAGAAGAAGACCCCTGAAAACTTCCATCCCCCTGATTGATCAGCTTCTAGCAGTTTTAATCAGACTGAAAGTTGGTTTATTTACTAGGGACATAGCTGATAGATTTTGTATTTCTTCTAGCACTTTTTCCAGCATTTTTGTTACTTGGATTTGTTTATTGTATGAAGAACTCAAAGTGATCAATGTGTATCCCTCTCGCCAATTAGTTAAGCAGACAACACCTGTAGCTTTTAAATCATATCCAAATTTACGTATAATTTTAGACTGTACAGAGATATTTGTTCAAAGATCCTCTAGTTTGCTCAATCAGAATTTGTTGTATTCCAATTACAAGCATCATTCTACTCTGAAATTTTTGATTGGTATTACTCCATCAGGAGTCATCTCCTTTGTTTCTGAAGCTTGGGGTGGTAGAGTGTCTGATCGCCGCATTGTGATTGAGAGTGGTCTTTTGGATTTGTTAGAGCCAGGTGATAGCATTATGGCTGATAAAGGTTTTACCATTTCTGATCTACTGAGAGAAAGAAAATGTACTTTAAATATTCCTCCATTTAAACGAAACAATGTTCAATTCACTGCAGGTCAAGTTTTTGAGACTCAAGCCATAGCATCTTTGCGCATTCATGTTGAAAGAAGCATTGGGCGTATCAAAAAATTTCATTTGTTTGATGGTGTCATGCCTTTGTCTTTGGCCCCTGTTGCTTCCAAATGCTTTATGGTTGCATGCTGGTTAACTAACTTAGATGTACCAATTGTATAATTTTTCTATCATGATCAACATGATTTTGTATGTAATGTTTACATATAATTTCAATGACCTCTTTACTAATTTTTGTCTGTAAATGATGTCATTGTACATCTTTATCTTTTTCTACACAGAGAGAGTGCAATTAATCAGTTAGCTGAAGATGCTGTTAAATTTTCACAGTGACTTTGATTTGTATGATCACAAATTTAATTTTGTATAGGGCATTTTTGTATTTTTAATTAAATAGCCAGTGACTGAAGATCTGTAAACATCATGCACCATGTGTTAAAGGTGAATAAGCTAGTTCACTGGAAAGTGTAAAACAATCATTAACATGTAGTTGTTTTGTACATATCTATATGGAAAGTACAATAAATCTGAGATCCATGTTTACATTTGCTTGTTGTCAAATGAACACATTGACAATCAATTTCATCTGCTGTTGGAAAAATTATGCAAACAAGATTGAAAATATTGAAAACATTTAATACAAGAAACTTTTAGGATCTGTAAAATCTTGAAATTGTTTAAAAGAACTCTTCAAACAAAATTATGATGCAAAAATTAAGTTAAAGTTACTGGTTACATTAATTGTCTACTATACTAGTCAAAATTTCTAACGCTACATGGTTTTAACCCGTTTTTAAGGCTTTTAAAAAAAACATTAAACATTGACTTTACGCTTTTCAACAAAAATGGTCACAGAAAAGTAATTACGTGCTTAATTCCTTATCTTAAGATGCAACATATTTTACATTTCAATGGGTCTTTATAACAAATCAGATGTACCGTAGATATAAATATTTTTATATAATAAAAGTGGGGCGTTAGAATCTTTAACATGTATATATAGTTGGACATGAAATTTATGTCCATTATGCTTCCAAAGCAAGTCAATGCAGAATATGAGTAACAAAAAATTCAACTAGCTTTGGAAGCATCATGGACACAAATTCTGGATCAAACAATATTCTTTCAACAAAACAGTTATTTTCTTCCGCAGCAGTCCAAACAACAAAATCACACCAACTGCAGCCCATGATTGCCATTTCTCCCTGCACCTGAGCGTAGTATTTATGATTACGACGCAGTCTTGTTCCCTGCTCTGTAATTTCCAAGCAGAATTCTTGAAGGCCCATAGCAACAATATCATGTACCTCCATATCACAAATGGATCTCCCTTTAATGGAGTAAGGGCACTTGATTTCCAGTACTCCTGTTCTGTTTTCTGATGGCTGTGACATATCTGTTATTTTTCCATCACTTGAGGCTCCTAAGAATGGGTGGGATGGATAGATGGTGAGGCCGGTCTCTGCCACTGTTATAGTTGTGACAGAATTCTGAAGCAGGAGGTAGTCTTCCAGGGCATCTTTTTCATGTTGCACACCCCACTGGACTGCCTTTGGAAGAGAGCTGTACCTGTTAGTATTGAAAAACTGTTTTAATGGTTAGAACATAAACAGTTGATGTTATTGGTAGATTTATTAATTTGATATTGGATCTCTTCTACTGCTTTCCAATGCTAAAAACAGAATAGATACTAGGTAGTGCATTGTATGCAATTGATTTCCATGCATTATAAAATTATTAAAACCTTACTAGGTAGTGCATTGGATGCAATTGATTTCCATACATTATTAAATTATTAAAACCTTAAAATTTGATTATGTTGATATACATGTATATATACCCCCTGCAAATATTCAACTGTTTTACTTGCATGTGCAATACAATAAAGAATGTTAAACATTTAATATAAAACATTTTTCACATACTTGTCCAAATTTGATCCAGTGAAAATTCTTTGGATCAAACTTGCAGGATTCGGCCCTGCGTGCAGCACATCCCCAAATAGCGAGCTAGTAATGCGGCCTTTGTGCAAGTCCTTCCACAATGTTGATTCCCTCTGTCCTCTAGTCTGCTCCTCAATGTAGGCACTTAGGTCCTGGTCAATTCCTTCAAGGAGATGGGCTGTATGTAAATAAGAACAAAATATATTCATTGTTTAGAAGTTCACAGTATTATGACCTTGATTGGTCATGAGATGGGTTGTTTTGTTCTTAATTCCAATTTGCTGGATCATTTTGATCTCAGGTTACATAAAAATAGGGTAGAATAACCTCTACATCTGGGAACTGATGTTTTTAATTTTAGATTTTAGAATATTTTTAGAATATTTTAGAATACTTTATTCTGGTTGAATATGTCTATTAATTACTTACCTGTGCTTGTGTTTGGTTCATAGATCATGTCTGCAATCTTTTCCTCCAATGGGTTATCTGATGTGCAGACAACTTGTTCTGATTCATAGGGAGGAGCAGGATCTGGTATAATGGCCAAATGTGACATTCCTGAAAAAACATGAACATGTATTATCCATAAACAGATTAAACATAGTTTTCGATACATGCTGGCAAAACCAAAAACTGATTGGGGCAAATTTACCTGTATTAGGGAAAACTGTTTTTAGCTCCATCATTTTCTGTAGATAGTGCCCTGCATCTGGTATTCTTTGGGAGGAATGGCGAGGATCGAAGTTTAAAACTGTGACTCTTGTATCATCCTCATCCCTAGATTGAGAAGTTAAGGACTTAGGTCGACTAAAGCTCATGTCCTTCAGAGGTTTTGGCTCTGAAGTCATCTTCCTTGGGACATTCCAAGCTGACTTTTTAGATGTGCATGAAGTTGCAGTCTCCTCCCTCATCACTTCCATGTTGTAGCTATTTATGGCAAACAAAAAGCCACCAACATGACTGCAACATTGAGCCAAACTACAAATACAAAGGAAAAATGAATATACAATATAATGGGTGCGTTCATAGTTCTGCCGTTGGTAGACAAAAGTTGCTGTTGGTAAAATTAACTACCATTGGCATACCATTGGTACCAATGTTTTTTGCCAATGGCATATTTTTCTGCAGACGATCTAGAGTGTGGGAAGTATTGGTAAATGACGTCACAACTGATTACAAACATGGCGGCGAAAATCAAGACATTAGTTCCCGGTTTTGGGAAAGCGATTTTCTCTCTAACTATGATAATTGGGGTGCAATATATGATAAAAATGTTGATGTTGTATAATTTGGGCTGAAAAAAAAGATGTTTGTTCTTTGACATGTTTACAAAACTGTAATCAATTTTACCAATGTTTCCATTGGACCCCCATTGGTAACATTGGTAAAATCAGTGACATTTGTATGCCATCAATAACAAAACTGTTCAGGGTTTATTGGTACAATTGGTACCATAAATGTCATCCAACTGCAACAATGGTTATTTGAAAGTTGGTACCACTGGTAGAACTATGAACGCACCCAATTTTTTTTCCCAGTAGGCTTATTAAATCATGGGTCTAAGTAAATTACTAAAATTTGAATTATATGCACACACATATATATATATATATATATATATATATATATATATATATATATATATATATATATATATATATATATATGTCAATCGCTAAAGTTAACTAAATTTATTAAAAGAACAAAATACCAAGAGAAAAAACCAATGCACTTACCCTATAGGACATTGGCAGTAGGCATGTTCAGGTTTGTGATTTACAAAGTGTATATACACTTGATATCTCACTTTTTTCATAGATGCCAGCACTGTTGCTGACCCATACATGACACCGGTGTCAACCTGGTTAAAAAAAAAAAATTAAAACACGCTTTGCTCTAAATGGCATTACAAATTAGAAATATGTAATAGGATGAAGTACAACACCATAAATCGTTTACGTTTTTTTGTATCAAATTGCCACGCCCACTTTGGTTTGTTTATAAATATAGCCATTATAGGATACATAAATATAAATATGGATCTCATTTCGGATCCACACACATAAAAAATAATGAACATATCTTTTCAGTAAAACTAGCTCTAATATAATTTTACGAAGTTCTCACCTCACAAAATCCAATGTTTTGTACATCCCCCGCTTGGAAATGGGAGACAGCTCTGTCGAGAGTTCGGTAAGACCGAACGCCAGATGCTTCTTCTCGGACATCTCCCCCGTTTTTTTTCTATCATAAACGAATGAATGTCTGAAAACTTAATATTGGGCGGTGTTACGTTTCCCAAGCTAGAATATTGCACCGAATTATAGGCTGGAAGACCGGGAAGGGTATGTACATTGTCAGGGATTTCTATTTCCCGCTTCGCCATCTTTGTTGCTGTAAACAAATGACGTTTGTCCCCCCAAAGCGCGTTATGCGCATGCGTGAGATTTAGCCCGAATTAGTCTATTATTATATTATACATATAACTATAGCGTGATGCTGATGAGGATATTTTAATGAACTACGCAAATAAAATAATTTAATAACAGTTAACCAAAGGTCACTGTGAAATTATGTTGATAATCAAATTATAATTGAGATCGGTAGGTCTGTCAATCCGAATTTTCTCGGAAAGATCTATACATATTACTAAACTTAAAACTGTGCGGGTTTGATAAATAAAAAGAATAAAAACACAATAAAATTTAATGAAGAGTAAAGGCATTGTGTTTCATACATATGTATTTATTAAAGGTGCAGCTAGATACAGTGGCATCGGAAGCATATTGAAAGTGGAAGGGGAAACTTGACTTCGCCACAACGAAAGATGAAAACGGGATAGATCAGCTTTATTACGAATGGTTATGTTCAGGTTTCGGTGAGTGACTTATCTAGGCCTATTTGTTAAACGAAATCGGCGATTATTTGTAGTTTCCCTCTTTAAAAAAACAATTAATGTACACATGTCTTCTTTTTTTTAAAGAAAGTAGGTTTTAAAAAAATATTAATCACTTTGTAATCATGTATAGTTTCTTTGTTATTTTATTTACCATCTTATTTATTTTTTCAAGGAATTGCATGCTGTTTGGAAGGCATTGTCTTCATAAGCTGACTTACACAGAATCTATCATAGAAATTCATTGAGTCTCTTTAGAATATTAATTGTGAGTATTTAAGATAATTTAGCTATAAAGCATTTTGTAGCATTTTTTAAAGTGTTAAAGTTACTAGATCTATATATTTATATCTAGAAAAAAATGTGTATGTATGGTAATATTTCTTACATTGATACAGTACAGAATGTATGTACAGATTGTTGTTTACTATTACAGTGTTATGTATGTTTTAAAAGTTATACATGTACAATTGCACCAAATGCCAATTTTTAAATGTACAACTTTTGATATACTAGTACTTGTATAGTAAATGACAAACATACATTTTTGTAGGCTTCTAAGATGTGGATGGACATAGCCAGAAGATTAAACCATTCCTCTTGAATTCAAAGATTATACTCTTTGCTCTGCAGCTGATATGATGGGGACAATGATTCAAGGTAATATTTGAAAAGTTTTTTAGCTGGATTGTTTGAATGAAGAATAAAATACCATTCTGAATTTTTAAAGAAGTATAAAGATTCAGGAATGAACAAGAATATTAATATATCAGAATTATATTACATGTAGTTAAATGAGGATAGTACTGAATTTCCTCTAGAATAGATTTTTCAGTACTTTTTAATCTTGCTTGTCATTTTTATAAATAATGTTTAAAAACTCTAACCCACTCTATCTTATCACTGATTATATTTATAAACATTTCAGAAATTATCCCATTATGTCTTAACAAAATAAAACACCGACAAAGGAGAATATGGAGGTGGTGGACAGAAGACAACTAAGATGAGGTATAAGTTGAAAAGTTAATATTGTAAATCTCTACAGGAAAAAATGAAATGCTAATGATTGAATTTTCTCTCTCTCTCTCTCTCTCTCTCTCTCTCTCTCTCGTTTTGCATTCTTTTCATTATTCTTTTTACCTATCGACCTTACGTATTGAATTCCAATAAATAAAACAGTACGCCTGAGTATATTAAGAATTATAAGCAAAAAAGTTATCACACCATAGGTTTTATTTCATATTAAACATGAAAGAGCTTTAGAAGCATTGTGTAAAAAATTACTAAATTGATGTTTTTTTCTCTTTCAGATTTAAACACCAAAGAGTATCTTTCATCTATTTGTAATACAGAGAAAAATAAAGTTTAAAAAGTTTTATATCAAAGTTTTACTGTTTATTAAGAGGTGGCTGCCAGGTTTTGAATGATTCATATATTTGGATCCGATGGAGGTATTGATTTCGAAATCAATTGACCAATTGAATATATTAATGCAAATGATAAATACGTGTTTTAGAAAGCTAGATTAAGAACTCAGATTTTGAATATTTAAATGTCCTTATTTTGTAGAGGTACAATTATATATACAAGTGCACATGCTTTGAAAACTAATGACAAAACAACTATGAAGGTGTATTTACCATCATTTGAGTGTGAAAACCTAAAGAAAAGGCTAAATAAAGCTATTAGACTTCACGTGAAATTCATGTTAATTTCACGTGAAATTCATGTGAAAAATTTCTATATAGCTTTCTAAAACACGTATTTATCATTTGCATTAATATATTCAATTGGTCAATTGATTTCGAAATCAATGACCGTAAACAACAATCTGTACATACAGTCTGTACTGTATCAATGTAAGAAATATTACCATACATATACATTTTTTTCTAGATATAAATATATAGATCTAGTAACTTTAACACTTTAAAAAATGCTACAAAATGCTTTATAGCTAAATTATCTTAAATACTCACAATTAATATTCTAAAGAGACTCAATGAATTTCTATGATAGATTCTGTGTAAGTCAGCTTATGAAGACAATGCCTTCCAAACAGCATGCAATTCCTTGAACAAATAAATAAGATGGTAAATAAAATAACAAAGAAACTATACATGATTACAAAGTGATTAATATTTTTTTAAAACCTACTTTTCTTTAAAAAAAAGAAGACATGTGTACATTAATTGTTTTTTTAAAGAGGGAAACTACAAATAATCGCCGATTTCGTTTAACAAATAGGCCTAGATAAGTCACTCACCGAAACCTGAACATAACCATTCGTAATAAAGCTGATCTATCCCGTTTTCATCTTTCGTTGTGGCGAAGTCAAGTTTCCCCTTCCACTTTCAATATGCTTCCGATGCCACTGATCTAGCTGCACCTTTAATAAATACATATGTATGAAACACAATGCCTTTACCTTTCATTAAATTTTATTGTGTTTTTATTCTTTTTATTTATCAAACCCGCACAGTTTTAAGTTTAGTAATATGTATAGATCTTTCCGAGAAAATTCGGATTGACAGACCTACCGATCTCAATTATAATTTGATTACAAGTTTAGCTTTTTAAAAAAGCTTACCGTCTTTAGAGCAAACTTTAAACAGCATATTAAGTTATCAAAGAAAATTCAATTCATTTTTAATATATAAGGTCGCCTTCCTCTACATGCAATGGCTTTTGAAACCTTTTTTTATGAACCTAACGTGCCTAAAATTAAGAAATGCGTACCACATGCTTGTGAGTTGGGATCGACTATAGTAGGGAAAAGGAGATCTTAGGAAGGGTCGTATTATTTTAATAAAATCAAACTTAATACCACAGCATTCAGCACTTGTTTTACTGATATTAGAACCATTTTAACAAGACCTTGAACTTTCAGTAGGACTTAACTACATGCGCGGATCTAGAGGGGGACCCCCCCCCCCCCCTGGAAAATGAAAATTTATTAAATTTACATAGTAAAATTCTCGCAAATATGCCTCGGACCCCCCCTGGAAAACACAATTACCCTTCGGACCCCCCCCCCTGGAAAAATTTTCTGGATCCGCGCATGAACTATCTATTCTTGCGTCAAAACAAGTTAAAAATGACGCTGGTTTCAAGCGAAATATACACCGATTGCGTAGCTCCTAAGCCAGACAAATCTAGTTGATTTCAAAGAGCCACGCCATGGTTGTATGGCCAGCAATGAAATAGACAGACCTATGTCACAATGCTGTTTGCCGCAACTACCCAAAGTCCAAGCTCCTGTTAAAAATGGTTCTAGTTTTACCCGATACCGTATCGTTTTTACTGATATTAGACATACCAAATTTAACCAAAAATATCAAATTTTCACACTTTTGTACTTGCCTAAACAATCCAAAATGAAAAGAACAAACAATTTCAATACATATTATAGAACATTGCTTTCAACTAGTTGTACTGAAAATTGAAGCCTTAATTTCATTGATAGCTGATTTTATTGCTTTTTTTTCGTTTTCTCACTTTTTAAGATTTAAAATCTACGAAAATTGTTAAGTCGTACGTAAAAAAGATCATCAGAAAATTATCTCCCTTGCGCCGAACAGTTTTTCAACCAATGAAATAAATGTAAATTTTTACATCATGTATTTTCTACCAATCACAAAGGAGAGGAAGTGCACAACCCGGAGAAGGTAAATTATTTCAACTCTTTATACCGTCTTCCAAGGAAGACGGTAATCAACATAATTTCACAGTGACCTTTGGTTAACTGTTATTAAATTATTTTATTTGCGTAGTTCATTAAAATATCCTCATCAGCATCACACTATAGTTATATGTATAATATAATAATTGTAGGCATATCAAGTGTCGATCGTGTCTTCGAGACAGTCAATGTTCAAAGTGAAACAGAATCATCGCGGTTAGAGATAAATAAAGCGCTGCAACAAGATCTACGCGGTCACTACTCGTTTCTTTTACAAATATACAGCTTACCTTTACAAGATTGGCACCCAAGTAACATCAGTCCACAGCATAACATACACAGTGCAGTCCATCTTCTGCTTCAACCTGTGACGTAAAATGTGACGTCGGCACGAGCACGACATTCAGTCAAATTATCAAAGCCGATTCAGACTTCAATCCGGAATTTATTTAATAGCATTGAAATAATATTTTACGATTTGAAATTGTTAGCATGTGTGTTGGTGGTCTTTTATTGATATGCTTAAACATTTTTTAATTATATTTATATATGTTAAGATAATGTTAAATTGCAAAAGGGTTTTTGTTGTTGTGCATTACTGTTATCTGGTTATATATCACTTTGGTGTAATCGAAAGTATTATAAATTGAGTTCAACAACTCTCAGCCAGTCCTGAAGTAAAATACACATCTTGAAAAAAATAATCAGGGTTGTTTAAGAATTGTTTGAAATTTCACGTGAATTCACATGAATTAATTCACATGAATTTCCCGTGAAGGGATTTCACGTTAAAATTGTGTGAAAGTCATGTGAATTTTCACATGAATTTCACGTGAAGATGTTTCACGTGAAATTCACATGAAATAATTCACGTGATTTTCACTTCACACGAATTTCACGTGGATTTCATGTGAATTTCACATGAAGCTTCACGTGAAATTCACGTGAAGCTCTTTTCACGTGAATTTCACGTGAGGCACAATTGGCTGTGTACCAAAGGAGAAATACTTAGGAGACTTTGTAAAATCGGTCTGTAGTTTTTTTTCCCCTAACAATACTTAATGAGGTAGCTTCCCTTTTATTATTACTCAGATTTTTCCACTTACGAATAGTGTCAGAAAAAACGGCTTGTTCAAAACTCCTAATCTACATCTAGGCAAAGAATAGTTTGAGGAGTTTCTAGTATTATAGTGGGAAGTGACATTTCTAATTCCAGGAGTTATATCTTTAAGATAAGAAGGAACAAGATTGTTATGAAATTTGAAAATACTAGTAGTAGATAATTTAAAGCGGTCGCGTCTCATTATTAATGGTTCCTATCCTGTTTCCAAATAAAGAAAAAAATTTGAAGCTATGACTGAAAGACTTAAAACTATTCTTGCTGCATATAACTGAACCTTTTCTAGCTTATCAATATCAAATAACTTCAACAGCATACTCTAGTTATGGTCTTATAAATGATACATACATTCGTGCTATTTGTTTATCTTGTTTAACTTTATTGTCAACTGTGTCAGAAAACTAAAACTACAAACATGTTTTAAAATTAATTCCTGGGATAAGAAAAATTATAGCATTTAGACATACAACTGAGAGAAAAGTCAGAAAAAGAGTTATTTCTCCTTAGCATATATAAAATGTGTAAGAAATTGGGAATTTAGGATAAAATTGAGATGCGAAATAATAATTAACAATAATTCTAATTACTTCCATGTGATTATATTTACATCAGATATATAAAACTATCAATCTATAAAATTCAAAGTTTTACAAAAAAAGTATGATATCACAGAACACTAGATCCACTTTAAAAATGAGGCGTAAATAACATAATGGAGAAAAATAAATGTATTCATTTATTAACAATGATACCCGCGGAGCAAGTCAGAATGGCACAAAAAAGTTTGTTATAAATGAAACAATGTCAGCAAAAAGTAATACATTGGGACATCATGATTGTTTTTGCTGAAAATGATGCATCACATTTTATTGTTTTACCAAAACTTAATATTATGAAATTGGTGAACTTAAAATATCAACAGAATATGGTGAGCATATTTTTTAAGTCTTTTGCTTAACCTTAGTAATTGTAAACATGCTAAAATATTTCAAATGTTAAAATATTCATTCACAAAGTAAATATTGAATGTTCAATGTACACGTAACTGTATCAGCATAGCAAAGTATAAAAAATATTACTATCAAAACAAACTACATGTATGTACAAAGAAATTGATTGCAAAATATGTACAACAAAAGTCAACAATAGAAAAAAATTCTGCAAACCAAATTACATCCAGAAATAGTTTTTTGATTCATAACATTTTCATTTTCGTTCTTCAATTCTTGAGGATTTAAAAGTTTTTTAATATACATATGGTCTAATAATTTACACACCAATGCTTAATATATGCACGCAGGTACAAATCCTATAATCTTAATTTAATAGCAAAGAATTATGAGCCCTATTTTACTTTTCCTTCTAACTCAAAGATGGTCGACTTTCGATAGATGCAATCTATTTACATTCGTTTTGCTATCTTTTGTCAAATAAAACAAACAATACTATTCTATTTAAATACAACTTCCTAATTCTCTAACAACCACGTCATATAAACAGTTTTAACGCAATACCTTACCACCATGACTATATACTATTATAATATAAGTATTGTTTGCCAAAGGGTCATTAAACAAAACATGGAAGTCTAATGACATTGCAGTGAACATATTTTAAATTATATGTTACGTATACGCTATTTTGGGACAACCCTCGTACATTTTCATTATTCTTTGATTAAATTTTCATCTCGATATGATTTAATTTCATTCTTAGATCAATATTTTAAACTCAGTTTTTGTTAAGTCGATATTGCAGATAGCAATAAACCTGATCAAATTCAATAAGTTGATTTAAACTACATGTATGTAAAATGTATGTAAAATCACAGCAAAAAATACAATATGATTGCATAAATAAGAGATCAAAATACATTACTCGGTATATGTTGACAATACAATAAAACGAAGGACAATTAATATGTTAATAACAATTACATGTTTAGGTTTACGCTTCCGTTAAAAATATAACCGGCGTGGTACCTTAAGATGGCTCTAATTGTACAATTCAAATATTCAAAATAAGTTTTTTATTTTTCATTGATATTGTGGTGGGTTTTTTTTTACTTTTGCAGATGACTTTTCACGTCTTTACATTTTCCAGTGACTTTATCTGTGAATCAAATACGAAACAAATTTGTAACAATACATTTCATCAATTACGCAAATGACGTACAATATATATATATATATATATATATATATATATATAGTTTTATAAACACCTGCTTATTGGGACTTTATTCATTTTGATGCTCGAATTCTTGGGTCGTTCTCACATTATTGGGTCTTTTTCACAGCATTGGGTCCTGACCCAATATTATTAGGACCCAATAAAAGTTTGTGTGTTAATAGAAAACAAATGTTAAAATGAATTATTTGAGACTAACTTTTTAAACAGTAACATTGGGTCTTGGTCCTTTTTTATATACAAATTTCGTTAAAAAAGTATACATTTATATACTGTATATACAATTTTGACCAATGAAAAGACGTCTTTTTTGGCGCGTAATATGTTTCGTGTCTCCTCGGAATTTTTCCACAATATGTTATTAAACGAAAGATAACTCTGCATTTCCGGTCATTCGGAACATATGTCCCTCAGACAAAAATGGCGCAATCGGGTAAGTTCACTGGCATATTTCTAATTATTTTCATATAATCGATAAAAATGCCGAGTCCTGTGTAGTAGATTCACACATAATATTAACAATTTGATGTTACGCAGTGGTTGGTACATCAGGGATTTATCAGTACCTTCAGTCAGGAGCCGAAATTCGCCCCCATTCCCGAAAATGAGTCAAATTCCCCCAGTTTGGTTCAGCATAGCGCATTGTATATTTTCCCAATTTGTGAACAATTCTTACCTTGGAAAAACACTAAGTAAAACTGTCGGCTTGTCACTAATTTCCTCTTTTGAATATATTTACCTAAGCTATGCAGCCATAACACCTATTTAAAACACTGTAAACATCGCCGATTTTTAATCCGAATTTCCCCCGTTTTTTCTCAATATATGGTGATGCATGATGTTGTGTAATATATAGGGCCTAGATTTATTAAGTCAATTCCACTAATTCAATTGATTTACGAGAGAATGATAAGAACTGTAGACATTGTTTCATATTTAAAAAAATATATTTTCAATGCATTTTTACATATTAAAAAGTAGATAGTCTAAGAATGTTTTATCGTTAAAATGACAGATGTCCTACGGACCTGGTTTAACGATAGAATTCGTCCCATTTACTCGCTTCGTAGCAAATAAAAAATATATATCGCTCTATATCTCGCCTAAATTTTCATACGATTGGTCTCAAATACCTACAATGTTGCTCTTTTATAATCCCATTTTACCTCATAAACTGTTTTTGTAATGAAATCACTGCCACTTGTAACATCACATTTGAAAATTCGCTGTTTACGGTCACCATGTTTACGATAAAATCAGAGACATTCCGAGTACGATTTCCGACAAAATGGCAGGCAATTCAAACGTGTATATTAACAAAATGCCTTAGTACGACTAATTAAATGAATATTTTGTGGATTTAACTACATATGCATGTTCAAAAAGGTTTGTAATGTATAAAAATGTGTTTTTCCCCTGCAGATTATTTTTAACAGACTTAAAATCGACGCGAATCAGATCCGCTTTGCGGCTGCTACATTGCAAGTATATGGGTCGAATTCTTACTGTGACCTGAGCGTAGCCTGGTCACGGTAAGATTATTCTTTCTAATTAAAAAGAGACTTAAAGAAAATGGCCTAAATACACAACATGTACTACCATAAGTTGTATAAATACTTATTGAAATCAAATTTACTTTATTATTCTATTATTCGTAACTGTTGGAATCACATATATTAATGTCTGTTTGATTGTCCAAATTCATGCTAAAATATTAAATGAATTCCACCTGAATACATTTAATACCTGAATTTAATAAGAAAGATTTTTATTGTTCCCAATTTAATACAAAAAAACAATATTTTTCTCCAATTTCTCAAAAATGGTGTTTCCCAAATTATGCTGATAAATCCTTGCACATTGTTACCTCATTTCTCATTTTATCGTGGGTTCCATAGTATCGCAGTATTTTCAAAAATTAGCACACATAGGCCTACCTTATAGTATATCCTTTTTGTTCATGGACCATCTGTCTGTCGTCTGAACTTTAACTTTTGAGATGATTAAAAAGTATGGAACACCCGTTGGAAAAATATTTATTCAAATGAAACCTAATTTAACAGATTTCCATTCTTGTTTTTATTTTATTTACCTGTAGTTAGACCATTGAATTCATAATCTAATAAAATCCATAATATAAAGTTCATATATTGAAAAAGTTACATTTGTATTATTGTTTACCTTTCAAGTACAGGTTTGAAATTAAATTAAAGCAATAAAAATTGTACTTCGCGACATCGCCAAGCTTCCATGTTTTTCAATGCACGATCCAATGTGCATGATGAGACTCCACTTCAGGAGGTAAATAAGACTTCCTGTTTTAAAATTAAAGTACAAATTAGACGTCTCCCGCATGTCGCAATGGTTATATCGTCCGCTCTAGAGTCGCGAAGTAAGGAGTTGATCCTTGCTTCACAGGTTTGAATCCCACTGTAGGACATGAAATTGGTCCTTTGTAGGAGACTGTATAAACTGAGGTCCCGTGTCGCAGTAAATACTGATACGAAGAAGATCCCCTCACTGATTAATGGCAGGCAGTCAGTGCTGAGTATATGACAAAATTTTCAGCTCTCCACCCGGAAGTGGTGGCGTCTCCATAAGAGTGAAATTTCTAGAGAGGGGCGTTAAAAAAAATACAAATAATCAAAACAAAACAAGCTTGGAAAATAGGTCTCTATAAAGTTAGGCCATTGTTAGGTTTAAGAATACATGTACCATTTGATGAAAAGAATTTAGAATAACTTTTTGTGCCAAAGAATTGATTACTGCAATATAATGAGACAGCAGTAAACTACAAAATTGTCTATATCTGTAAAATTGGGAAGGATTGGATGATGCATCTGGACCTACTTATGGACTTGAAAGACTTGGATGCTGAATCTGAGCCATAGGTTTCAGATGCTGGAGGAGGATAAGGTTGTTGGAGCAGGTTAAAGTTTTTGTTGCAGGTGCCTTTTGATAGCAATATCTAAGTAACTGCTGGTCCTAACTTCACAAAACTTGCATGGATGGTGTGTCTTGTGATACTGATGCTCCAGACAGGCTTGAAGGCTGAATCTGAGCCATAGGTTTCAGATGCTGGAGGAGGTTAAGGTTTTTGAAGCACTGGTATACAATATTGTGTCAAAAGAGTATCCATGAATATCCAAGATCATAAAGTATGATTTTTATATAAAATGATAAAGGTGGTCTCATGCAGGTGATGCCTCGTCTCGGTGAGCTTTGTAATCTTTGATTACCTATGTTTAATTATCGTTTTTATCATTTCAGATAACAAAATGCAGGCTAATATGAATGAAATTTTTGTTCTGAATTTTACTGATTTTTTATGTTTGCAAGCTTTAAACAATTCATCAGAATATGTTGTTAAATTTTTTGACAATGGTTATTTGTTTCGTTTCAAGAGTTTTTCGGCATATATTCTTTCTAAATTAGTGTTGCAAGATGGAGATGTTTTCTTCATTTCTTCCATATAGAGGTAAACAATAACATGCATTGGGTAAACATACAAATTGTTCAACCTTAGGCTAAAAAAAATTAATAACTTGGTTCTCAGGCCAGTTTTGTCAGAAATAAATGCAGGAGGGAGGCATTTTTTCACCTTTTTCCCTCGTAAAAAAACAGATGCGGGATTTTTTATTTTATTTTATTCTTTATTTCAGAAAATACAACTTTTATTCAACTGTGCTTCAACATTTAGTGTAGAAAATAAGACATTTTTTCCTGCTTTTCTTTCTCTTTTCACATTGCTACATTTGTGTAATGAATTGACGGTATCCTAACAACCAGACATGTATTAACAAACAGAAAGTTTTTGGTGATGCATCTGGTCAGTTGCTTACATATCACAACTAATTCAAGAGTGTTTCAGCACTATATATAGACTAGTGCTTATGATTTTATATTAAACGTCATCTAATTTACCAGTCTTTGGTTTACACACAGTCACTAAATGTTTTGAAGGCATTAAGCTTTTCTGGAAATGTCATAGTTCCGGGATTGAGGGAGCTAGGAGCCGTCTTTGATAGCATTATAAGTTCTAGCATGGAACATTAAACTTTCAGAAAAACCCCACTATGTGCAAATGACATTCAGACATTCCCTTACAAATTTGCACTGAAATCAATACAATTATGACGAACTTAATCTTAACGTCTTTAAAACTTATTAACTCAACCGCCATATTTGTGATTTATAACTAGGTCAGGTCAATAGTCTGCATCATCTTGATGTTTGTCAAACATTTTACTGATGGCAGTATCTAAAACAGATGCTGTTAAGGATTCCAGAATTTTTTTGTGCACCATACGAGGGCATAAGAGAAAATTTATTTTATTCATTTGATGATAAAAATGGGTAATGCACAGTTTTAAATGAGATGCAGGCAACCAAGTTATTAATTTTTTATGGCGTTAGATTTTGTCACCATGGAGTTTCAAGTTGTTGTGGGTTTTTTTTTAAGTTGTTTGGTCTGATTTAAAAGGTTATATTATTGATCAAAGTATTTAAAAAATTAAGTAAACCAAATTACTTTCATAGAATAGGTGAATCTTGTTAACTTGAACTTCAGAGGACTATGCTTAAACTTGATTTAAGTAATCAAAAGTTTTTTAAAAATTCGGAAAATTTTGTTCTGGTCATTTTGGTACCAAAATTATAGTAGCCAAAAGTTTATATGAATTCATAATATAAAAGGATAGTAGAACATGGTTTTATTTGTGTTTTCTGCTACTTTACTTCAATTTCAACAGAACAGAACATAGTTTTGGAAGGGTAAAATGTTTTTTAAACTTTGAAAAATAATTTTTAGGTATTTTTTGTTTACTAAATGACAGAATTTTTCAAATAAAAAGCAGGTTAATTTACTAATAATTTCACAAGTTGATGAAAGGTATCATTTACAAATTAACTATTAGAATTAGCCATTTAAGGAATAAATGGGGCAGTGTCAAGACTACAGATATATAGAAAATGTCAACCATTGTTCTTCACACAAATACATTATACACAAGAAATCCATAGAAATCAGAAAAAGATATGTTCTTTAACAAATCTGGTGTCATTTCACATATATGCTGGTTGAATCTGCTAAAAGCAATGCACAATATTACTTTCTACATACTGACCTTGTTTTATTTAGTAAATACCAAACCCAATCACAAACCTAATATTGGAATGTTCATAATATTTTTCTTGAACATCTGTCAATCAAATGTATCAAAATTTTAGACTTGATCTGTAGTTTAACTTTATAAAGCTACCCAGCAAGCTTCATATTAATCATCAAATAAGTGTATATCTGTAGACAATTTACCAAGTAGTCGTTAAGAATATAACGTCATTCTATAACTGTATGAAGCAATGTTGTATCCTTGAGAATATAAAGTCATTATATAACTGTATGAAGTAATGTTGGGTCTTTAAGAATATAGAGGCATTAAATAACTAAATGAAGTAATGTTTGGTCTTTAAGAATATAGAGTCATTATATAACTGTATGAAGTAATGTTGGGTCTTGAAGAATATAGAGTCATTATATAACTGTATGAAGTAATGTTGGGTCTTTAAGAATATAGAGTCATTATATAACTGTATGAAGTAATGTTGGGTCTTGAAGAATATAGAGTCATTATATAACTGTATGAAGTAATGTTGGGTCTTTAAGAATATTCATTATAATTATATAAAGCAGTATTATTGGGTACTTCTTACATGGACATGTGACAGGAAGTAAGACTTTAGGCAGAGTTAAAAAAGAAAATGGAGGACACAAATATTCTTCTGGCTATTCTTGTAACAATGATCATTTCATCTGTTTTCTTGCTTTTTATTTGCATAGTTATCTTTTATCTTGGTGTGAAGTGGACCAGATTATTTCTCTTTTGGACTAGAGACTTGCAATAATAGAAAGGTATTTATAGATCATGATTACTGATGTTTGACTTTTTTATTTGTAATTTATGTAATTTATAGTAGGTAATATTGATGTATTAATGAGAGAAAAAATTAAGACCACAAATGTTATTGAAGAATTATTTTACATGTAAATTTAAATAAAATCAAGTAAATTAACATTTAAACTTTATACAAATGTTAGTCTGATACTTAATATGGATTTTCAGATGGGTCATTGATATGGGGTTTTGTGACATCATTGGTATTGCACAGTGCAGAATCTATGTGTTCACTACTAAGTATATGATAAAGAGTCATTATAAAAATGAATGAAGTAATGATGGGTCTTTAAGAATACAGAGTCGTTAAGTATTATGTTGGGTCTTTGAGAATATAGTCATTATATAACTGTATGAAGTAAGTCTTTGTGAAAATAGAGTCAATATGTAACTGTATGAACATTGATAAAGTAATGTTGGGTCTTTGAGAAAATAGAGTCATATAATAACTGATTAGATTAATGATGAAACAATTGTCACTGACAATCGATTGTCGATCAGTTTGAGCTCTTCAATGCTACTAATCAATTATGAAACAAAAATTCGCCGACGTCGCTGATAAAAATATTAAAGGTTAATTTTGGTGCAAACTTCAGATTTTTATAATTCGAGAACATTTGCAGAATGATAAAACATTATCTAAAATGTTTAAAACGTAAAAACCACTTCACCGGTTGTTGTTGACAATTTTTTACCGCCATGATTAAATAAAAGGTCAGGCTAATAACAGGAAATGACATGAGTGATGGGGTTCTACTATAATCAGAAATACACAAATAGTACAGACGTTCTATAAACTTAATATTAACAATTTTACAAGTCCAAATGAAATTAGGCAAAGTAATTCCCAGAAAATAAAATGAATAATAGAAGGTGTGACTATTAGGCCAAATAAAAAAATACCTGTGGTTCCGGTCACCCAACCGTCCCTATTTTTTACCCCCGACCCTAAACTTTTTTTCGCCCATTTTCACCGGAATTTTCCCCGCTTTCCGTCATCGGCTCCAATATTAGATTTAGTTTCAGCAATGACGGCCCCAACACAGTGCAATTAGTGTGGAAACATTTTAATTCCTATCAATTGATTGAAAAGAAGATAAATTAAGAACTGTTTGTACCTTGTGTACCTCACAATAAATAAATTAGGACCAACCTAGGGGGTGACATGCTCGCTTTTTGATCATTAACTTCGCCGGAATTTCCTTCGAAAGAGATGTTGAAGTAACCTTGTATTCTGAGTTAATAAAATCTATAGGCAATAAAATGATGATAATCAATTTCAAAAGGGGTTTTCACAGCCTCAGTTAACCCCTGTTGTGAAAAAACAACTTGCGACTGTCTTATCTATAGGGGTTATAAATACGGGTGATGCAACCACATACTGTGCATGGAAAATTACAACCAATGTTTATTTCTTTTAGTGTTTTATTATTATTTAATTTGTAGCTTGTAATTAGTTAATAACACTGCCAAATTAATGCTGAAATAATAATAAAAGAATATGTTAACAGTTATTCTTCTGCATAACGGTTGTAATTGGGTCAAATGGTTGGACTAATACCTCCAAAATACACAAAAATACAAAGACTGATTTTATTTGTCGTTAAGCTAACACAATTGCAAAACATTTCATATATAAAATGTATGAATACATCAAAAAAATTAAATTCAACAAATTAGATAATTTAAAAAAAAATTAGATTGTTGTTTTAGTTTTTATTGACTTGTTTCTAATCCAATCTAAATTATTAAAGACTTAAACTTTGTGTATCATTATTTAGCATTATGCTATTGTCAAGAAATGGATGTCTCTCTAATTTCTCAAGCTTCTCCCTATCTTTCTGTTAGGTAGAAGTGAATCTCCCTAAAATTTTGCTCTAAGTTGGTCCCTAAATTGAATTTATATGGAATCTGCAAGGTAAAAATAATTTTTTAAAATTTAAAATGAGAAATATTAAGATTGACCTTTGTTTAATTCAAACAAACAGAAAAAATAGCAAATCATAGAATTCTGAATCAAATTCGAACCAAATCGAATGAACTCTGAATCGTCCCAGCCCTATAATTAATACCGAACATTTAATACTTTTTTGTTCATGTTGTTTTTAAACAGAAATTATTTTTTATTAATTTTTGATTTAAAAATATTTGTGTTATAGTAATAAAAGCTAGATGTCCCCTACCAATCTTAATTTAGTATATTTATCTCACTAAATACAAATGTCATCTGCAATGCAGTGCTAGTTACATGCAGTACTAAGAGAATAATTTTATACATTTCTTTAAAAAAAAAAAAAAAAAAAAATTCTGTAATTTTCCTCATTTGTATAAAATTACTGTTATGTGTATTTTTAATAAACCATCCTATAGGAATGAAAATCTTTATATTCTATTTTACAAAGCGAAAAATAAAGAATAAGAATACTTTTATTGAAACACAGAAAAAAATATTTTGTTTAGTAATATAAATTGCTGACTTTCTTCAATTACCAATATGCTTAAACATGTTAGGGAATCTCTTAATTATTTTGAAAGGGGAAAAACCTGATTATGTCTGATCATCAATTGATTTTGTGTTTCCGATTTCAACCAATTATCAATTATGATTTTTCTCCGATTATTCAACACTAGAATGGATTATTATGTGACCTTTCATTTCAGAATATAGCGTCATTATATAACTATGTAGTAATGTTGGGTCTTTAAGAATATAGAGTCATTATACATGTATAACTGAATGAAGTAATGTTGGGTCTTTAGGAATATAGAGTCATTATATAACTGTATGAAGTAATGTTGGGTCTTTAAGAATATAGAGTCATTATATAACTGTATGAAGTAATGTTGGGTCTTTAGGAATATAGAGTCATTATATAACTGAATGAAGTAATGTTGGGTCTTTAAGAATATAGTATCATTTTATAACTTAATGAAGTAATGTTGGGTCTTTGAGAATATAGAGTCATTATATAGCTGTATGAAGTAATGTTGGGTCGTTAAGAATATTCATTATAATTATATAAAGCAGTATTATTGGGTACTTCTTACATGGACATGTGACAGGAAGTAAGACTTTAGGCAGAGTTAAAAAAGAAAATGGAGGACACATTTATTCTTCTGGCTATTCTTGTAACAATGATCATTTCATCTGTTTTCTTGCTTCTTATTTGCACAGTTATCGTTTATTTTGGTATGAAGTGGAACTTATTATTCTTTTTATACCCCCGCAAACGAAGTTTAGGGGGGTATATTGGTTTCACCCTGTCCGTCTGTCTGTCTGTCCGTCTGTCTGTCTGTCCGTCTGTCTGTCTGTCCGTCTGTCCGTCTGTCTGTAGACGCAACTTTGTCCCCCCTATAGAATTTTTTACTACTGCATGGAACAGTCTGAAAATTTGTACATATGTTGAACACCATCTGAAGATGTGCACCTGCAATTTTTTTTTAAGATCAGACAAGATTTAATGATTTTATGACAGTTTTCATTTTCCTTATGCTATATATTATACACTGATGTTGAAAAGTAAGGGAGGTAATCCTTACAGACTTTATTCATTAATTAATAGTAAACACTCTAAAATATATTTATATTAATACATCCAGGTGGAGGTTTTTTGTCTTTATTTCTTAATTAATTTATTTTTTTATAAGTATTCTATCAACTGACAATGCAAAATTTTTGTTTTTCATTGATAAGTTCTTAGGAGCTAATAAGAACATCAAAGACAAGTGTGGCTGAATTCAGTTGTCCCAAGGGGGCCATTATCTGAGCCATGGTTTAGATGGAGCATGGGTTTAGGGAAAATTGATAATCTGTAAAATGGGGGATGGTTTTGGGGTTATTTTAATACTGCTTCATGTAAACCAAAAGTTTCTATCATTATAATGAAATAAATAATATCATTATTAATAATGAAGTTAGCTATTTTTAGAAACTGTTTAAATTTATTAGTCAAGTAAATTGATGAAGTGACCCTATAGGGCATTAATTTAAATGAAATTCAAAATTACGGATATGATTGTAGTGTTTTGGCAATTTTAAAATTGTTTGTAATATTAAATTCTATTTTTTTCATATTTTTACATAGTATGCTAATTATGATAATGTTTTGGAATTTTATCCAATTTAACAAGCTCATCAAAGAAAATCATAGTCCCATGGGATCAGTTTTCTGATATGGAGTTGCATTGTACTATAGGAGAAAGTGAGGAAAATTTGAAACAACTTATTGCATCTGTCAAGACTCTGATTAGAAAGATATTCAAAGTGTTATCAACAGAAGAGCATTGCTTGGCTATTTTCATTTACTGCAAAGGGAGGGGTTATTGTCACTTTGGTGGTTTTTTTCTTTAAAACAATGAAATAAAAAAAATATCACCAGATCCATAAATTTGTAAATGTATTACTGTTATACATATGTATTTACAGTGAAGTTTTGAAAATTTTGATTTTAATTTTTCTTTGTTAACTAATTTAGGTTTTTACAATTCTAGAATCTTTTTTTATTTATGTGTCGCAAACCTTTATTATACAATTCAATTATTTGTCCCATTTGAAATTAGCCTTGCGGGGGTATTAGTCCCATTAGGACAGTTCTAGTTTTGGTCTAGAGACTTGCAATAATAGAAAGGTATATATATATCATGATTACTGATGTTTTTTGTATGTATTTTATAGTTTATAAGATAAGATAGATAAGATAAGCTAAGCTTTATTTAAAGTCGGTATAGTAGTTAAAAAATAACACAAGCTCTAACGAGCTTTTCACTGACATAATTAACATAAACAAACATGCAGCACTATATAAACATAGAGTTACTTAAAACAGTACAGCACACAGTCTCAATTAGAGGACATATCTCTTAAAAATACATATAAAAGACACTCAAACAATACGGCACTGGTGGATAGGGAATGCAACAGACAAAGATACATATATATAATTAAGACACACCTTTACAGACACACAAACAGTACAGCGCAGAAACATAAAAAGACCTTAACAGATAGAAATACAAATAAAAGACACACAAAGATGACAAGGTAATATTGATATATTAATATGAATGCATCATGCAAGATTACGACAATTATGTATCAAACGTTTGTAACGCAATCTTTCTATGCATGCTTTTTTTAGCTCACGTGAGCCTTTAGGGGCATTTGTGAAATTATGACACGTGTAGTTGTGTTATTATTAGGAGCAGTGAATTATATGGTAATTCTTTTTTATTTTGTAGAAATTGAACAGTGATGGAAACGAGAAGAAAGAGGAAAGGTATGTGTGTGTGCATAGCAAGTTGTAGTAAAAATAAGCAGTAAACTGATTAAAATTTTGTTTGTAATATTCTAATGTTTACTGATAACAAAATAGGTCACTTTGAATACTTGAATATTTTAGACACAGTTTAGGATGATGCAAATACTTGTTTATGGTAAATGCTTTGCCAACATTCTTCCCTTTCAGTGTCTTCCATAGTTTCATGCAACATTTTTTGATTGTGTACAGATTGGAAGTTCTGAGTACTAGTTGCATAGGGAAGATCCCATATACTGTATACCGTGAAAATTTTCGCCCTACACTCATTTTGGTGAATTTGAAAGGGGTCGAATTCAAAGAACACAGTATAATTTCTTAAACAAAACTATGACCGAGCAAATTTAAAACGAGGCAAATTTTTTTGCAAGTGTGAAAGAGTGAAAATAACACTGGGCAAAAATATCCCTGTATACAATATTCTGATACATAGATACATGTAAATAGAAAGATTTAACAAGTGATAAAGATTGATGTATTTTTAAAAAACATTTTAGAGAGTAAGAAGACCGAGTTGGTCACCTTTGTTAAAGGTAAGTAAATTAAGTGTAGGTAACTATAAGAATGGTTGAAAAATCTCTTATTTTTTGTTGAGGTCTGTATAATAGATAAAAGTATCCATTTAAATTTGTTAATTTGATGATCAACAATAATTTTAATGCGATTTTCAACAAAACACTTTTTTATTGTATGTGAATTAAAATTAAGTTAAAAAAAATTAAACATCTCTGCTTTTTATGACATATAATTCAAAAAGTCTGAGAAATGAAATTGTTTTTTATTTTGAAAATGATTGATAACAACTACCATTTGTGAATTGGTTTGATTTCCAGGTCAAATTGTATATTGCTTTTGGAAAGAAATATGGTGGCCAGGTGAAGTTGAAGAGGTATTGGGGGATGTCTACCAGATCTCTTTCTGGGACGAAGAGGAAATGTAAGATTTAATTTTCTCAAAGTGATATTTTTTTCTTATAAAAGATGCAGGTTCGTTTCATTCAAAATACATTTTGAATGTTTATCATGTTTATGTAATTTATTTCCAAAAAATAATTTTTGAACAAGATGTTAATTTTTAAGTAAATCTGAGTACAGTGTACAAAGGAGACTAGAATTAAAAAGAAAATGTTAAAAATTAGCTGCATCAGTAATCAGTCTAAAAACTCTAAATTATTGGTAATGAGGCAGCTAGAGTCTAATTAGAATTTTGCTGGTATGGCATTTCTCGCTTAAATTTGAAAATCTGACATATGTGAGAGAATCAAACAGTTTTCTTTAGTTTAATGCATTGTGTAAATAAAAGTCAAGAGATGTTTTAGCTAGGGATGTCACGGGTACCCGAAATGACCGGGAACCACGGAACAATTAATTAGGGTTGGGTACGGTTCCGTTTTTCTGGAATTCGGTTCGATTCCGATTTGTACAGTAGAGTAGGTTTTATTATAAAAATGGCGTCAAAACCGAGAGATTTGTTAGTACATTGCCATTATAAGGTGATTTAAATAATTTGGTACAATTGTTGTCTAGTCAGGAAGCTACTTTAAACTAGTGATTATGATGCTATTTCTAAGATTAAATGAAAATATTCTTTTTGTACAATATCATGAGCTTTTATTCCATTACCTACCCGAACCGAAAAACCCGAAACCGAACCTAAAAAAATCAGAACCGACCCGACCCGAAAAATTTTGGAACCGTGACAGCCATAGTTTTAGCATTTTTACCCAACTTGAAACTTTCTTGTGTGTTTAGTGGAGGCAGAATTTACATTTTGTTTTCCATATCTGTAGGATTACTTGTAATGGGAACAATCTTCGGAACTTTCAAAGTGAATCAAACTTGATTGCTTCAAGTTTAAGTAAATACATTTGGTTTAGTTTAAGTACTTTTTTCGTTCATAAGATTTTAATTTTGAAAAAGTCCAAGAGATGGATTTTCTTGTTTAATGCTTATTTAACTCTTTACCCCTTAATGCCACCTTTTGACGCATAGACCATATCCTTAACACTTACCCTGGGCTACCCTTAGACTGTTTTCAGATGAACTGAAAACAGCTGATGTGTGTTTTTGAATTAACTTATTACAGGTCTTAGCAAATCAAAAATATAGAAAATCAATGGATTTGTAATGAATTAAAATTTCAATATTTAAAAAAAAATTATTTAAGTCACTAATAAAACAATTCAGGTGCTAACAGGTATATGGAAATGAAACTGAGTGTTCTACATTAAAGCCTTATTAAGAATAATTTTCACAACAGATACTTGGTAAACATGTTTAAAACTCTATGTGTTACAAATAATTATATAATATTTTTATTGAAAAATTCCATTATCCTCATTAAATTGGCTTTTTGATATTAAATAATGAAATGTACCTGTGGCTGACTTTTCAATTAATGTCTATCATTTTCAGACTACTATTTTCTTTTATTTCAATAAATGGTGTAAAAGAATTTGATAAATCTAACATGTTAACAAAATAAGTGTGTTAACTTCTTGAAAAAAAAATAAATTTACCGGTTTATTCGTGTATTTAGGGGTTGCAGGTAATGCACACCTTGTGTTCCGTTTTCTGTAATTACACAGATTTTCCCCCAATATTTTGCATGAATTTGACATCTGGCTTTCATTATTCAATCTTACTACCAATAAAACTAAATAATTCTGCCTCTAAACTTGATTATAAACAAAAAGTGAAAACATGTGCGATGTCCGCATCGTAATCCGCCATCTTTGTTTATTGTAGTAATGCATCACGCCACCAAACACAGGTAAATCATGTGATATCTTTATTTAGAATGAGTGAACAATCATCTGTATACATGGCCAGGTGTATACCAGTCCGTGTTTATAATAAACAACAGGTGTTGATAGGTCTAATTAAGAGCTGTATATAGGGTGCGTCAAAAGTTGTCATTAAGGATATGGCCAGGGTCGTCAAAACGCGTCATTAAGGGTTAAAGGATAGAAACCTCTGAGGGGAAAAGAGTTAAGAAATAAGGTATCATTATAAAATTGGATAGTTTTCCTAGTTGTTAAGATTAATTTGCAATTTTTACAATTAACAATTTTCAGTTTCTTGTAATGGCTTGGCTATGACATCTCATTGAGACAATGGGACCAAAAAATGAAAACATGAAAAAATGAGGAAAAGAAATGAATGGAATACAATTTCATTTATTTTATGTGCTACTATCCCATCATTAAATTAAATTCCAAAGCTAACTTTAAACATTATTAGATTATTAATCACATTGTTTATTTTATTTTCTACTAATGCATGCTTGGAAAAGAAAGGCAGGGTAGGACAATGAAAAAAATAAAACTGAAGTGGGACAGGGAATAACAATGTTTAAAGAACAAAGTTCACTTTATGGCCTTTTTTGGCCCTTTGAATTTCTGAAAAACTGAAACTGCATAATTTTAGTTAACAATGCATAGGTATCATTTAGACATTTGGTGATTGCATGTCTTTCAAAAATGACGTAATTTTCTGGGTAGTCAATCCATTTTGACGTCACAAAATGCGTCAGTATCCTCATATTCTGAAAAAGTCTACAAAAACAGCCAATTTTTAAAGCTATTTTTCAATATTTAATATAGAGCGCAACCTCTGATTTAAAATATACAACCAGTAAATGATAGAACTGTTTCTGAGGATTACAAGACATTTTATTTTTTAGATCAGAGGGTGCGCTCATATTATTTTTCTTCTCTAAAAGTACTAAAATATACTTGTTCATATTAAAATTCAAAAACATTGCAATCCCATTTTTTTTTTTTTTTTGTCAACCATGAAACAAAAGTTTATAACATAAATCATATGTTTGCATAGCCTAAAATCAAATAGTTGAAACCATCATGTCCTACCCTGTTATTATGGGAATGTTGTAAAGAACTGTGAAATTGATCTTCATAAAGAATGATGGATTAATGATATTACTGAGTTAAAAGAAAAATGTGGTTGCATGTGTATGATTGATTTTTGTTATGATTTAAGAAAATGTTTAATGCAGGAAAATGGTACACATTGTTCAATTTAATATGGCTTAAGCTTTCTCCACCCTTGATTTTTAATTAAGCTGTGATCATTATATACAATTTTATTTCGCACTGGAATAAACTTCAATTTTCCTTGTATAAATAAAAAAAGTACAAGAATATTTCCTAATGCACATGCAAGAAATTCAATACACCCTTAAACATTTCAGAAAAATTGAGAAGACGGCCAGTCTTAAAAGAAAAATATTTGACCGACATTAATTATGCAAGAGCCTATACAGAGCCTAAAGAAGACAACCTGATCCCAGTGGAAAATGACCGTATTGGCCAACTTAGAAACACGAGAGAATCAGGCAAGTAGAGTTTTCAGTTCTCTACAGAAAAGAAAGATATAGTAGAAAATGAGGGCCACTTAGGTGGTGGAAAAATGCAGTAAATTTAAGTGTGGAGAACTCATATGGAGAGTTGGCAATTCAGAATACTGTAGACGTATTTTTTTCCACGGGGTCATAATTCCGCGGAGTCACAATATCAATTTAATCCGTGGGTAAAAATTTACGCGGATTCTTTGAATGTAAAAAATATCATTTGAATTATTATTATTAAATTTGGTTCTGAGCAATTTTTTTTTTTTACCTAGATTTTGTCCAACTTTGGACTTAAATTGTAGGAACTGTTCACAGTGAACAGTAATTATCGGTTGTGCACTTGTCGGTAGTCATTAGTTAGCCGTCAAGATGTTACGACGCTGGCTAACATCGTCTTGTGAAACACCACATGATGAATATTTACCCAACCCATGTCTAACACCTGAAAAATCTGTCGTTTAAATTATGAGTTAATCTGTTTTATCAATTAAAAGTCAGAGCACAAAGGGATCTAAAAATTGCAGAAAAAACACGGGTATTGGCGTGTAGTTAATTGGGTCATTGAAAGACAGACCCGCTTGGGGCTATTTGTCGTCTGACACGTGCCGTTATCTCAAGCTGGGAGAAGTTTAAATTTCATGCAAGTAAATTTACAGAAAATTCAAATCTTTAGGAGATTAAAGTATTTATTATGTGAATTCTCAATACTAATTTGTTTGACAGTTTGCATAGATAGAAACGATATACATTGGGTACACGTATATGCAAGTGTTATATCATGTAGTAACTTCCGATTATCCTTATTCATGTAATGCAATTTCATAATTTCATTCCAAAATGCACTTTAAGTAAACTGGGAAAAAATTCCGCGGAAAATTTGTGCCCGCGTTCATAGCTTAAATTAATACCACACGGACAAAAGTACTTCTACAGTATGTGAAAATATATACCTAAATTAAAAGGAAATGCAGACATTAATTCAGAGTTACCCATAGATTGTAGACTTGTCCAATTTATTATCCCCTCGCGCAACTTGTTGCGAAGGGGATATAGCATCGCTACTGTGCGTGTGTGTGTTCGTATGTATGTATGTATGTATGTATGTATGTATGTGTGTGTGTGTACTCCATTTCAATTTTCTAAATTCCAAGAAAACCCTCTCATGAATATCCATCAAACTTTGTACACTTCTTTGGCATGGTAAAAGGACAAACCCTGTTGATTTCAAAATCAATTGATTAAGTATTTTTTATAATTATCGTAAAAAATGAAGTTAAAAACATGAATTTTATGTACGACTTGACAATCGACATTTCCGGTAATTTTATGTACGACTTGAAGTTAATCGCTACCGTATACAGTTCAAATCAACAACTTGACATTTTTGGGGATTTAAATCTAGTAAAGGTAAAAAAAAAAAGTTTTGTAGCATTTGAGTGTTAGACTAGTGCCCATAGTTAAAAGTTGAAGCGGGCAAGAGATTTAAGTCTGCCGATTTACATCGAAACAAGCAGTCGACTTTCGGACAAATTTTCCCGTATTACTTACAATAGAACTAGTCCAAAATTCAGTAGAGACTTTGACAGATATTGCACATTTATCACGCAAAAATTGTTTTATATTAATAATAACTGCATATATATCTACTATACCAGAGACATAAATAACAGAGATTGGCAACTCCGCCATTAGCGTGATTTGTTGTTGAAAAATGGTACGGGACCAACCTTACTTTGAGAACTACTTTTTAGTAAACTGAGATAATGATCTTAAACCAAAAGTAAACTGTTTAAATGAAAAGTGTGCATAGGTTTTAGACATTTTTGAAACAACAAATTGAAAAATAAGATTAATATATAGAAAATATATTGGCCAGCTATAAAACATCGGCGAAATCTCGGACGACGGGTAGCCAACTGCCTCCTAAAACTCCTCTTTTAATACTGTTTATATGACATAAACTCATGAAAATATAATATTTTTAATGTTTTGGTGATATGTTTTAGCTGTTTATATTTCGATATAATTGTTTATTAGAAAGATATACTGATTTAAACTGGTAACACTTTACAATAGGGACCGCGAGATTTCGATAAGTTGCCAATCTCTGTTATTTATGTCTCTGACTATACTATGGGTTAATTTTAATACGACAACTAGCAACTAGAATTTCCATCAGAGCAGACTCCAGAGCGCTTGATTTTCAGAGACGTTTCATAATGATACGGATCGTTTATGTATGCTTATATAAAAATGAATGTCACTAAATGAATCTAAATTATTAAACTTTAAAGTATATGTGTTGAGTTTCTGCTAGGAATAGGAAAACTGTTATGTAAACCCCCTCCCCCAATTTATACACCACAAAGCTTGGGGATTGGGATTAAATAGATATTACATGTATGTATTCAAAGTGGTTTAAAGAAATACTTTATTTATTTTGATCTGATAAATTTACATGTATTTTCCTAAATAACGTATTCCCCCGTACAATAAGTCATGTCGCGAGGGGATGCTCCGCTTAGCGGTGCCCTTGTTTTATTATTGAAATTATGAAATATACTTTGTAATAACAAACAGATAAAAAAATGCATGTATTCACCTGTATGAATACTAGGAAATCAGATATCTTTATTGGTATATAATGTTGATTTTAATTTTAAAAAATTAACAGACTTGTGTGACCAGGAAGCCAGTAGGGACAACAGGGATAAAAGCGGAATCGCCCCCGACCAAAATACCCTGGACCAAAATACAGCTGATAATGGTAAAAATATATACCTAAATTAAAAGGGAATGCAGACATTAATTCAGAGTTACCCATAGATTGTAGACTTGTCCAATTTTTTTAATTTTTGAAATTATGAAATATACTTTGTAATAACATACAGATAAAAAAATGCAGGTATTCACCTGTATGAATACTAGAAAATCAGATATTTTTATTGGTATATAATGTTGATTTCATTTTTAAAAAATTAACAGACTTGTGTGACCAGGAAGCCAGTGGGGACAACAGGGATGAAAGCGGAATCACCCCAGACCAAAATATCCTGGACCAAAATACAGCTGATAATGGTAAAAATATATACCTAAATTAAAAGGGAATGCAGACATTAATTCAGAGTTACCCATAGATTGTAGACTTGTCCAATTTATTTCATTAATGAAATTATGAAATATACTTTGTAATAACATACAGATAAAAAATGCATGTATTCACCTGTATGAATACTAGAAAATCAGATATCTTTATTGGTATATAATGCTGATTTCATTTTTAAAAAATTAACAGACTTGTGTAACCAGGATGCCAGTGGGGACAACAGGGATGAAAGCGGAATCACCCCAGACCAAAATACTCTGGACCAAAATACAGCTGATAATGGTAAAAATACATACCTAAATTAAAAGGGAATGCAAACATTAATTCAGAGTTACCCATAGATTGTAGACTTGTCCAATTTACTTTATTAATGAAATTATGAAATATACTTTGTAATAACTTACAGATAAAAAATGCATGTATTCACCTGTATGAATACTAGAAAATCAGATATCTTTATTGGTATATAATGTTGATTTCATTTTTAATTAACAGACTTGTGTGACCAGGAAGCCAGTGGGGACAACAGGGATAAAAGCGGAATCACCCCCGACCAAAATACCCTGGACCAAAATACAGCTGATAATGGTAAAAATACATATCTTAATTAAAAGGGAATGCAGACATTAATTCAGAGTTACCCATAGATTGTAGACTTGTCCAATTTATTTCATTAATGAAATTATGAAATATACTTTGTAGTAACATACAGATAAAAAAAAAAATGCATGTATTCACCTGTATGAATACTAGAAAATCAGATATCTTTATTGGTATATAATGTTGATTTCATTTTAAAAAAAATTAACAGACTTGTGTGACCAGGAAGCCAGTGGGGACAACAGGGATGAAAGCGGAATGACCCCTGACCAAAATACCCTGGACCAAAATACAGCTGATAATGGTAAAAATATATACCTAAATTAAAAGGGAATGCAGACATTAATTCAGAGTTACCCATAGATTGTAGACTTGTCCAATTTACTTTATTAATGAAATAATGAAATATACTTTGTAATAACTTACAGATAAAAAATGCATGTAATCACCTGTATGAATACCAGAAAATCAGATATCTTTATTGGTATATAATGTTGATTTCATTTTTAAAAAATTAACAGACTTGTGTGACCAGGAAGCCAGTGGGGACAACAGGGATGAAAGCGGAATGACCCCCGACCAAAATACCCTGGACCAAAATACAGCTGATAATGGTAAAAATACATACCTAAATTAAAAGGGAATGCAGACATTAATTCAAAGTTACCCATAGATTGTAGACTTGTCCAATTTATTTCATTAATGAAATTATAAAATATACTTTGTAGTAACATACAGATAAAAAAATGCATGTATTCACCTGTATGAATACTAGAAAATCAGATATTTTTATTGGTATATAATGTTGATTTCATTTTTAAAAAATTGACAGACTTGTGTGACCAGGAAGCCAGTGGGGACAACAGGGATGAAAGCGGAATGACCCCCGACCAAAATACCCTGGACCAAAAGACAGCTGATAATGGTAAAAATATATACCTAAATTAAAAGGGAATGCAAACATTAATTCAGAGTTACCCATAGATTGTAGACTTGTCCAATTTACTTTATTAATGAAATTATGAAATATACTTTGTAATAACTTACAGATAAAAAATGCATGTAATCACCTGTATGAATACCAGAAAATCAGATATCTTTATTGGTATATAATGTTGATTTCATTTTTAAAAAATTAACAGACTTGTGTGACCAGGAAGCCAGTGGGGACAACAGGGATGAAAGAGGAATCACCCCCGACCAAAATACCCTGGACCAAAATACAGCTGATAATGGTAAAAATATATACCTAAATTAAAAGGGAATGCAGACATTAATTCAGAGTTACCCATAGTTTGTAGACTTGTCCAATTTATTTTGTTAATGAAATTATGAAATATACTTTGTAGTAACATACAGATAAAAAAATGCATGTATTCACCTGTATGAATACTAGAAAATCAGATATCTTTATTGGTATATAATGCTGATTTCATTTTTAAAAAATTGACAGACTTGTGTGACCAGGAAGCCAGTGGGGACAACAGGGATGAAAGCGGAATGACCCCCGACCAAAATACCCTGGACCAAAAGACAGCTGATAATGGTAAAAATACATACCTAAATTAAAAGGGAATGCAGACATTAATTCAGAGTTACCCATAGATTGTAGACTTGTCCAATTTATTTCATTAATGAAATTATGAAATATACTTTGTAATAACATACAGATAAAAAATGCATGTATTCACCTGTATGAATACTAGAAAATCAGATATCTTTATTGGTATATAATGTTGATTTCATTTTTAATTAACAGACTTGTGTGACCAGGAAGCCAGTGGGGACAACAGGGATAAAAGCGGAATCACCCCCGACCAAAATACCCTGGACCAAAATACAGCTGATAATGGTAAAAATACATACCTTAATTAAAAGGGAATGCAGACATTAATTCAGAGTTACCCATAGATTGTAGACTTGTCCAATTTATTTCATTAATGAAATTATGAAATATACTTTGTAGTAACATACAGATAAAAAAAAAAATGCATGTATTCACCTGTATGAATACTAGAAAATCAGATATCTTTATTGGTATATAATGTTGATTTCATTTTAAAAAAAATTAACAGACTTGTGTGACCAGGAAGCCAGTGGGGACAACAGGGATGAAAGCGGAATGACCCCCGACCAAAATACCCTGGACCAAAATACAGCTGATAATGGTAAAAATATATACCTAAATTAAAAGGGAATGCAGACATTAATTCAGAGTTACCCATAGATTGTAGACTTGTCCAATTTACTTTATTAATGAAATAATGAAATATACTTTGTAATAACTTACAGATAAAAAATGCATGTAATCACCTGTATGAATACCAGAAAATCAGATATCTTTATTGGTATATAATGTTGATTTCATTTTTAAAAAATTAACAGACTTGTGTGACCAGGAAGCCAGTGGGGACAACAGGGATGAAAGCGGAATGACCCCCGACCAAAATACCCTGGACCAAAATACAGCTGATAATGGTAAAAATACATACCTAAATTAAAAGGGAATGCAGACATTAATTCAAAGTTACCCATAGATTGTAGACTTGTCCAATTTATTTCATTAATGAAATTATAAAATATACTTTGTAGTAACATACAGATAAAAAAATGCATGTATTCACCTGTATGAATACTAGAAAATCAGATATTTTTATTGGTATATAATGTTGATTTCATTTTTAAAAAATTGACAGACTTGTGTGACCAGGAAGCCAGTGGGGACAACAGGGATGAAAGCGGAATGACCCCCGACCAAAATACCCTGGACCAAAAGACTGCTGATAATGGTAAAAATATATACCTAAATTAAAAGGGAATGCAGACATTAATTCAGAGTTACCCATAGATTGTAGACTTGTCCAATTTACTTTATTAATGAAATTATGAAATATACTTTGTAATAACTTACAGATAAAAAATGCATGTAATCACCTGTATGAATACCAGAAAATCAGATATCTTTATTGGTATATAATGTTGATTTCATTTTTAAAAAATTAACAGACTTGTGTGACCAGGAAGCCAGTGGGGACAACAGGGATGAAAGAGGAATCACCCCCGACCAAAATACCCTGGACCAAAATACAGCTGATAATGGTAAAAATATATACCTAAATTAAAAGGGAATGCAGACATTAATTCAGAGTTACCCATAGTTTGTAGACTTGTCCAATTTATTTCATTAATGAAATTATGAAATATATTTTGTAATAACATACAGATAAAAAAATGCATGTATTCACCTGTATGAATACTAGAAAATCAGATATCTTTATTGGTATATAATGTTGATTTCATTTTTAAAAAATTAACAGACTTGTGTGACCAGGAAGCCAGTGGGGACAACAGGGATGAAAGAGGAATCACCCCCGACCAAAATACCCTGGACCAAAATACAGCTGATAATGGTAAAAATACATACCTAAATTAAAAGGGAATGCAGACATTAATTCAGAGTTACCCATAAATTGTAGATTTGTCCAATTTATTTCATTAATGAAATTATGAAATATACTTTGTAATAACATACAGATAAAAAATGCATGTATTCACCTGTATTAATACTAGAAAATCAGATATCTTTATTGGTATATAATGTTGATTTCATTTTTAAAAAATTGACAGACTTGTGTGACCAGGAAGCCAGTTGGGACAACAGGGATGAAAGCGGAATTACCCCCGACCAAAATACCCTGGACCAAAATACAGCTGATAATGGTAAAAATATATACCTAAATTAAAAGGGAATGCAGACATTAATTCAGAGTTACCCATAGATTGTAGACTTGTCCAATTTATTTTATTAATGAAATTATGAAATATACTTTGTAGTAACATACAGATAAAAAATGCATGTATTCACCTGTATGAATACTAGAAATCAGATATCTTTATTGGTATATAATGTTGATTTCATTTTTAAAAAATTAACAGACTTGTGTGACCAGGAAGCCAGTGGGGACAACAGGGATGAAAGCGGAATGACCCCCGACCAAAATACCCTGGACCAAAATACAGCTGATAATGGTAAAAATACATACCTAAATTAAAAGGGAATGCAGACTTTAATTCAGAGTTACCCATAGATTGTAGACTTGTCCAATTTATTTTATTAATGAAATTATGAAATATACTTTGTAATAACATATAGATAAAAAATGCATGTATTCACCTGTATGAATACTAGAAAATCAGATATCTTTATTGGTATATAATGTTGATTCCATTTTTAAAAAATTGACAGACTTGTGTGACCAGGAAGCCAGTGGGGACAACAGGAATGAAAGCGGAATGACCCCCGACCAAAATACCCTGGACCAAAATACAGCTGATAATGGTAAAAATATATACCTAATTAAAGGGGCATGGTCACGATTTTGGTCAAACTCTATTTTTCTGTTTTTATTTTTTATAATGCTTTGGGAATGCATTTCTAATGATGAAATTCAATTTTAGAGTCAGTCGTTGAGTTATAAGCAAGATACAAGGCTCTCAATTCTTTGTCATGTAAACAAGGCTCGTGCCCTGTTTTTGTTTACATTGGTTCAATATACCTGTAAAAAATCTTTTTCAAGCTAATTTGTCTTTCTTTTTATTCATTTTAAGCATAAATAAACAGTTCCTAGCGTTTACTACATTCATTTTAGGTCTAAAACTGGAATTTTCACTTCAACATTCAAGATGTAAACAAAGGCTTTGTTTACATAGCAAAGAATTGTAAGCTCTGTAACTCGCTTATTACTCAACGAATGACACTCAGATTTTGGTTGCCTATTTAAAATGCCTTACTGAAGCATTGTAAACATTAAAATCGTAAAAATAATTTTTGACAAAAATCGTGACCATGCCCCTTTGAAAGGGAATACAGACATTAATACAGAGTTACCTGTAGATTGTAGACTTGTCCAATTTTTTTTTTTATTAAAATTATGCAATGTACTATGTAATAACATACAGATAAAAAATGCATTTATTTTCTCCCCCGTAAACTCCGACGAAAATAAATCTTTTCTTGACTAATTTGAAAAACAACAACAAATAGTTTAGGTTAGGTGCGTTCGTTACAAGATCGCATTTATAATCAATAATCAAACTTTTTAATGACTTAATATATAACACAATATTAATTGACACCTACATTTAATGACTTAATATATGACACAATATTAATTGACACCTACATCGGCAAAAACATAACTGTACGTGTATATAATGATTAAATACAATGCATTGCATAGTTCTTAGGAACGGGGATGGGAAGGGAAATGTATGTCCTTGAGATCTTGTAACGAACTTCGCAATGACCAAAATCACACCTTTGACACTATTTATAGTAAGTGCCAAATCACTCATGCATGCAAAAATTACTATGAATAGATCAGAAAATTCCGTAATACTCAAAAACGTAAAGAAATTCATGTATTAACCTGTATGAATACTAGAAAATCGGATGTCTTTATTGGTATATAATGTTGATTTCATTTTTAACAGACTTGTGTGACCAGGAAGCCAGTGGGGACAACAGGGATGAAAGCGGAATCACCCCCGACCAAAATACCCTGGACCAAAATACAGCTGATAAAGGTAAATATATATACATGTACCTAAATTTAAAAGGGAATGCAGACATTAATACAGAGTTACCCATAGATTGTAGACTTGTCCAATTTTTTTTATTATTGAAATAATGAAATATACTTTATAACATACAGACAAAAAATGCATATATTCTCCTGTTTAAATTAAAAGGTAACTCAGGTGACCTATTGCTACCCTTTTTCGTCCGTCGTCGTCCATCATCCATCGTGTGTTAACATTGGAATATTTTCAACTTCTCTGCAACAGCTCAACCAATTTCAACCAAATTTTGCATAAAGCATCTATGGGTAAAGGGGAACAAAAATTGTGAATTTCATTGCCCCTGCCCCCCTTGCTCCCCGGGGCCTGAGGGGTGGGGCCAAAACCACTAAAATTAATGCAATCTTTAAAAATCTTCTTTACTCCTGGAAAATTGTGAAATTCATGGCCCATGGGGTCAGGGTTCAAGTGCTAGGGTTGGGCTAAATAGATTATATAGTGAAAATGCATAAATTCTTTGATAATCTTCTTCTCTGTTCCTGGGCATTAAATAAACTAACCAAGTAAAAAGTTATGTTGAATAAGGATGCCTCTACCAAAACTGTGAAATTCATGGCCCCTGGGTCAGGGGTTCTAGTGCTAGGGTGGGGCTCTATTGATTATATAGTGAAAATACATTAATTCTTTAAAAATCTTTTTCTCTACTCCTGGGCATTAAATAAACTAACCAAGTACATAGTTATGTTGAATAAGGTTGTCTCTTCACAATTTGTGAATTTCAGGGCCCCTGGCTCAGGGGTTCTGGTGTTAGGGTGAGGCTCTAAGGATTATATAGTGAAATGCATGAATACTTTGAAAATCTTTTCCTTTGCTCCTGGTTAATATGCCAATGATCTAATTACATATTTAAGGCCAGCATTTTTTTTTTTCATGTATACAAACCCGCCGCTCAAGTTCTTGAATTTTCAGGAAAAAAAATAAAACAGAATATTTTGTTAAATTTGAGTCGGGATCGAGATTTCAAATTCACGAACTCGTATTTCTGGTTTTAAGATGAACATGGCGGGTAAATAAAGGTAGATCTGCAAAGTTCATAGCAGCACCATAGCTTGGTAAAGTGTAAAAATTTATCGATAGGAGTGCCATTCAAAAAATTTTACCTGTTCAGAGGACAAATAAAATGCTGACGACTTTGTTGCATGATGACATGCTGGTGAAATGATTATGTTTTCATATTCAAAAGTATCTGTCTGTAAATTATTTTTCTCCCACAGGTTTAAAACTGCCCATGGTAGCTATTGCCATCGACATTGTTTAGATCTCTGTTATAGCTTACAGTCTAAGCATCATTCTTCAGAAAAGGGTCGCTTATGCATCAGATGTAATGAATAAAACTATGGTAGAAGTTAAGTCCATTTGAGGAAGAAATAAACAATAGCCAGAAGAAAAAAAAATTCAACTATTAAAAAGCAAGTATATACAAATATATACAGGCATGTAGTATCGTTTGTGGCAGCCAGAAAAATTATTTTACACTAAATATAATTGAAAAAAGGTTCACCTTACTCCCCAATACTCCCTGTCTGGTTTATGTTAGGAATTATATTTTAGGTATCAAGCATATTTTAGAACAATGTCTACACATTCATCGAACACATATTTAAAAAAATGAAGATATATTGAAAGAGTTTTAAAGAATTGATATTTTAAAATATATTTTGATCAACACCACAAAATTTATATCACTGGGCCAAACTGGCAGATGATGAAATAAACAATTAAATGTTCTACTTTCCTATTTGTAACCATCATGTGTCAATTGGCAAGGAGCCTGTTTGGATAGCATAAAAAAAGAAGCAAAAATGAATGTACAAAATTAATGTTGATAATTTATCAAAAAAAAATTAATTTTTAATTTATTTCCTCCTCCTATGAGACATTTTCATTGTGATGCTCATAACTAAACATAAAAAAAAAATGCTGGCCTTATTATGAAGAAAGGTGCCTCTTTCAAAATGGTTAATTTTAGGGCCCCTGGGTCAGGGGTTCCAGGGGGGGGGGTTACTTTGTCTAACAATGAATTAATGCTTTGAAATCTGATCTTTGATAAGCAATGATGCCTCTTTCAAAATTATGAATTTCATGGCTTTTGGATTAAAGAATGAACCAAATTCAATTGCTGGAAAGTTGTTACATGATACTCAGGTGACCTATAAGGCCCGTGGGCCTCGTTATTTTAAACAACTTTGTCATCTTTACACTGATCTAGTGTTAATTAAAGTTTTGCCATGTCTACCCGGTGTAATATTAATTATGAATCTTTGGCTAATAAAACACAATAATTTGGAGCATTATTTTTCACAGAAACAACACATGATATTCACCGTATGCATGTTTATGTATGAGATTAAAGATTGAGTTCCTTAAGAAAAACATGCATTGCAGCATAAATGGAGTGTGTTGGCATTTTAAGTTAAAAAACCCAAAAGAATTATCCCTTTTTCATTATAGATTTTTTTTATGACTTGAATCATTATTCGACTTAATCATTATTTGAATGTTGGTCTATTTGACTGAAAGTCAAATATCGATTATTCATTGACATTCCTAAAAAATGTGTTTATATAGATAAACAGACCCAACTTTATTATATGACAGGAAGTGGTTGGTCAGCCATCTTGATTTTTAATGAGTGAATACATCATGGCAGAAGAATTTCCCTGTGGATTTATAGCTTTTTCTTCACATTTTGAATTTGCCCAGGCTTGCTCATTTTGTGCAGATTTTTCTTTTGATGTGTTAGAGGTCTATGTAGATGGAAAGGATTATCTTTGCTTTTTTTCAGTGGCTGAATTTACTACATGTGGGTTTTTTTGTCATTTAAATGGATTTTGTTTCTCAAAATATGTACTTGCATAATTGGAATATGAAGATAGCCGAAATGCTGAACATCAGAAGAATTTATACTTTTAAGTGTCAGTATTTATTAGAATATCACTTTTTAGCTGTTCTGATCACCTTTTGTCCAGCATCAGCATTTATTAGCTCACCAGAGCCAAAGGCTCAAGTGAGCTTTGATCAAAATTTGTCTGTCACTGGCATTGCCGTTGTAAATTTTTCACATTTTCATCTTCTCCAGAACCACTGGGCCAATTTCAATTAAACTTGGCACAAAGCATCCTTTGGGAAAGGGCTTTCAAGTTTGTTCAAATGGAGGGCCATGACCTTTTTTAGGGGGAGATAATTAAGAATAATAAAAAATGGCATTTTAAATCTTTTTCTCTTAGCAATCAATGAGCCAGAAAAACTGAAACTTGTTTGGAAGCATCCTCAGGTAATGTCGATTCAAGTTTGTTCAAATCTTGGTCCCCTGCGTGGGGTCACAATTGGCAGTCGTATTCTTAAAAAAGATATATAGAGAAAAATCTTCACAATAACCAAACAGCCTGAAAAGCTTAAGGCTAAAATTAAAAATATGTTTGTTTGCCATTTACCGACCCAGATTTTAAGGAATGGGTAGGTAGGTAGGTAGGTAGGTAGGTAGGTAGGTAGGTAGGTAGGAAAAATATTTTTTTTTTTCTTCTTGACTTCAAATCAAATTACTATTAAAAAAAAAAAATCAATATGTTCATGTACATATTCTTTGTAATTGGAACTTATGCTTCATGGAACAAAATGTATTAGTGCATTTGGAATTTTTTATTGACAATAAAAAAAATGTGTAATTGAAAAGTGAAATAAAATGTTTTGAGTCGGGCTAATTTTCATGGGTCGGTCGGCTGAGGGCAAACAAACAAAATTTTAATTTTGGCCTAAACTTGTGTAGAAGCAGCCTGAAGTTGTGTAGGTTCAAGTTTGTTCAGATTGTGATCCCCGGGGGGTAGGGTGTGGCCATTGGAGGGGTGGTCAATTATTTTATATAGGAATATATAGATGAAATTTTTAAAAGAATTTTTATCCTCGGGCAGTGAAGATTCAAGTTTATTTAAATCATAATCCCTGGGGATAAGTCCGGACCACACTAGGAGATCCAAAGATTCAAGTTTGCTTAAATCGTGATCCTCAGGGAAAAGGATGGGCCACAATGGGGATCAAATTTTTGCATGGGGATGTATCGAGAAAAAGACTTTAAAAGTAGTAAATATAGAAAATCAGTAACTTTTGTGATTGTATTGTCAGATAATTCAAGTTTGTCCAATTCCTTATATTTGGAGAAATAATGGAAAATATTTTTACACAGGATCTTTTCTACTACATTGTCCAGATATTTAGTATATACTCCATAAAGCTGATTTTATTATGGCTAGTGTTGTTTAGGTGAGCAATGTGCCCCATAGGCCTGTTGTTTATATAATAACCTATTGAAATCATCATTTATATGTTTGAAATTTATTTGTCAAGTCTTTATTTACTACAAGTCAATTAGAGCCCTGCTCATTGATCAGTCGGTCCATACATCAGTATATCTGAGTTCACTTGTACAGAGCACATTTTCTCTTTCCTTGAACCAGTCTGGTTTATCCACAGAGTGCCTTTGGGTAAAGGGTGTGCAGTAACCTTGAACCAAGTTTCTAAGTCAAAGGTTAAGGTCATAGCAGAAAACTGTTGTCAAGATCATACATATATTTTCTCCTCTTGGTCCAGTCATACTTCACAAACAGAGTGCATTTGGTCATAGGATGTGCAGTGACATTGAACAAAATTTCTAGGTCAAGGTCATTTCCTTTCCAAAAAAAAAATCCAGATCATTTATTCTCTCCTCTTAGCCTATCAGGTATCTGGCACACACTTCACATAAACAGAGCTTTTAGGTAAATGGTTTGCAGTGACCTTGAACCATATTTCTAGTTCAAATGTGAAGGTCTTAGCTGATAACTTTAAAATCCAGTTTTGGACCATAAATTCTTTGGCTTAATCTTGCTCAGTGGTTAACAATAAGGTTGAATGAAAGTTCTATGCCAACCGGAAAATTTCAAAGTCATAGGTTAAGTCTCTGAAATGCTTTTTAATTCTTATGTCCATTATTTAAGCAAAGCCCATTGAGATAAGCCCATTGAGATGGTCACAAACTCAATGATGTCTAGTTATTCCCTACATTTTCTTAATTTTTTTTTTTCAGAGAGAATGGTTGCCATACCAGTGTACCAGTACCTTTCAGATGAATGTTACTTTTCTTCTGATGATAGCACCAGGGATCCAGATTTTTTGTGTTCTATAAGTGAGTTGGAAAGCAGTTTAAGAAGTGAATCTGATGATGAAAGTGACTCTTTGTTTAGGCCCAAAAAAAGAAAACTTGAACACAATGTTAATAAGGCTAAAAAAGGGAATCTCATTAAAAACTTGGAAGAAAAGGAAAATATTTCTGACAGTGAAGATGATTCCTCTATGTCTGATATTATCAGCTTACCCTGCAGTTCCCAATTCAACACAGAAGTTGAATCAAAGAGAGAATTTGGATTGCTTCCTAAAGGAATGATAAAGGAGGGATGCAAACAAATATATGATAAACAAAATTATTGTACCTTCTGTTCCAAAAATATCAAAAGTAAAATATCAAGACATATCCTTACCCACAAACTTGAACCAAAAGTGATGAAAATTCTTTCCTTACCAAAGAAATCTAAAGAGAGAAAGGTTGAATTAGAACTTCTAGCAAATGAGGGAAACTTTAAGCATAATTTAGAAGTTTTGAAAAAGAAGGAAGGACTGCTTGTTGTAGCAAGAAGAGATTCCCAATCACATCACAATCCTAATGACTTCTTGCCTTGCGAGTATTGCAAAAAGTTCATTTTGAAAAAAAATCTGTGGTTGCACCACAGAACTTGTCCAATTCATGTATTTTATGAAAAAAACAGAAATGTAGAAAGAAGAGGTATTGAGAATGAAAAATCTAATAATGCTGTGAGAAGGGGATATAGTTTGTTGCACAGTGGATTGATCGATGAAGATGTTTCAGTACATGTAGTGAAAATGTTAGACAGGATGAGAAATGATGGAGTTAAAGACGTTGTGATGAATGATTCCCTGATAAAGAAATATGCTGCATTAAGAGTTGAGTCGCTTGGAAGCAAGGAAGACCAGAAAATTGGGGACATGCACAGAATTTCACAATGCTGCAGAATACTGGGACGCTTGATTATTGAGTGCAAAAAATTGAATTTGACTGCTATAATCAATTTAGATAGACTGGTGTCACCACCTAATTTTGATTTGATTGTTTCTGCAACACAGACCATGTCTGTTTCTGGAGAAAGTCCTGCAATTTCACTTGGAAGTTCTATTGGGAACATTCTCGGACACATAATACAAATCAAGACTGGAGAAGCGCTTAGATCCAACGATGAAAAGAGAAGCCAGGAGGCCAGTGATTTTCAGAAACTATTCGAATCTGAATGGAATTATAGAGTGAATGCAGTTTGCACAAGAAGAAAAAACACACTGAATAGGAAGAGAGTCCAAGTACTTCCACTTACAGAAGATTTACAAACTCTTCGTGAGTTCATAATATGCCGTCCTGACTGGAAGACAGAACAAAAAGGGGAATTCGAAATGGCCCTAACATCAGCAGATAAAATTTTGGCAAACAGGTAAAATTTTGTAGCCTCCTATCAGCTTACTACTATTGAACATTAAAGGCCGGCTTGCAGGTCTCCTTTTACCCAAAGTTTACAATTCTGGAGCTAGGATATAAACAACCTGAGATTCCCCCCCTCCCCCATTTTTTAAAAATTAATAACTGTCAGATTCTATGACTTAGACTCTAAAATAAAGCTTAACATGCAAAAATGAGACCCTCTGACAGGTCAATATAAGGGCTATGGTACTCAGGTGATCATCATGGCCTGTAGGTCTCTTGTTATATTTTGTCTGATACTACCTCAAAGACTCGTTATTACTTAAAAATACAGTCAAACTTGTATTAAGCAGTCACCTGCGGGAGGCACCCAAAGTGACCTCTTAACAGAGGTGACCTTTGAATAGAGGCTTATGATTAGCCAACATTTTATACCTTATTGAAACAATTATTGGATTTTATTTTAATTATATACTTAATATTTAGCACGATGTATCAAAATGATAGATAAAGTAATTGATTTGGTGTTTTTTATAGTATCTATTTTATTTATAAATAAATACAACTTCATAACAATGCATTGTGCATGCAATTGTTTAATTTTTTTTTTAAATTATTGAAAAAAGTCATTACGTGGTAAAGCCTTGTCGCTGACATTTTCACAATAATAACACTTACTATTTTCATGAGTACCGTATATTTAGAAAACAAACACTGTTAATACAAATGAACAATTTATTTTTTAACCGGCCGTATCTGAACTCAAAATCATATTACCGGACGGTAATTAATCGAGCAGTTTTCTCTTGCCTCGCCACGGACATTTTTGACACCTATTTCATTCATGTTTATAAAACAAACATTGTTATACATGTTTGAACAATTCACTTGATTCCTTTTCGTATCTGATCTGCCAGTTATGTATTATAAATACATCGATTAATTTGGTTTCGTATAATTATTGTTAACATTTATTACCGACATTCGGAAGCCATGTTTAAAATCCCCGGGTGTAAATCATGTGACCGATCAAAATGGCCGCCTAATGCATGTCAACTGTACAGTTTCGGATCAAAATACGATGACCGCTGACCGCGTTAGACAGGTGACCGCTCTTTAGAGTGCAATTATATAGGATTTTTCATCGGGAGGAAATAAAATGACCGCATACGAAAGGTGGCTGCTTAATAGGGGTGACCGCTTCGGCAGTTTTGACTGTAGAAGAGGGGATTTTTTGATTATCAGTAGAACTATTTTGGGCTTAAAAAGTAGATAAACAATTGCATTTGTATTTAGTCTGATTATGAATTAATATTAATTGTTTGGATCTGTAAGTATTTACATGTATATACAGTAGTATTGTTTGATCTTTGAGTGGGTCTTGGAGTAGAATTTTTGGGTCTTATGTATTTTATGTAAATAGAGTATTATTTTCTGGGGTCTTCTATGTTTTAAAGCATTTTTTTTTTCTCAGAATGGACATGGTCTTGAGTGCAGGAAAATCCAGAAAAAATGTGGATGCATATGTCCTTCTTCCACCTGACACAAGAGAAGTAAAGCGTAATTGTACCCCTATTTTAACTTTCAATGCATATTTTGTAAAATTCAACGCGTATTTCTGCAAATACGCACCTTATCTGGAGCTCTGCTACTGTCTTCGAAGGGGGCATAATTAAAAAGACTATTCTGAAAAAAATTTATCTATTATGCACTGTACCTTTGTAAGTTCTCTTGTTGAGTGTGATAAACGATAATTTTCTTTGTGGGTTTTCGTATCGTGACCTAAATGCCTTGCAAGCATTTCTACTTCATTTTCTGTCATGTCAAGGATCTAAAATTAAAGCAGAATTTTTATAAAAATGATTGTGTCTTAGTTTAATAACACAAATGTAAAAAAAAAAAGAAGAAACCGAAATCTGTGAGCCAATGCTCAGTAGTAATACCCCAACTCTTGTAAATGCATCTGGTGTGAACAGAATATTGGAAACAGACAAAAGCATGATCAAACAGGAAGTTGAAGATGGATGTGTACAAAAACGAATCCCACTATATGACATGCCTAGACAAAGAGTTTGCTAAAATTTCAAGTATCTGCATTGAGTAGTTGATGAGAAAACTTACAATGACATCCAAGGGTAAAAGAGTAAACCCCCTCTCCTCCGGAGCAGGGGTATAATAAACAAGAGGCCCATGGGCCACATCGCTCAACTGAGCTAGGAAATAAATCAAAAATCACTTCAGTATTGAGAAGTTTACATAGGTGGGGGGGGTTCTGGAATTTTAAACTACCAGCCCTCATTTGAACCAGTATGACTGTACTACCTGAGAAAGCCTCCATATCAATATGATTAAACATGGCATTTCTCTTCTTGGGAAAAAACTTTTCCTTTATATTTCTAGGCAAAACTTTGATCCCCAATTGTGTACCACCGTACCCAACCCCTACTTCTTGTTGGGGTTGTCACGCAGTTTGGTATGCAGACTTATCAAGAAAATATCTAGGTCAGGTTCTGTTTTGAGTATGCTCAAACAATGTTTAGCTCTACTGGTGGCAGACCAGAAGAGCTTATGCAATAGTAATGTGTTCATCGTCCGTCTGTCTAGCTGTCTGTCTGTCGGTCTAAAAAAAAATTTCCAAAATGCTACTCCTCCTACAGTTTTTATAACTTAGTCTACAAATATACTACACTAAGATACATAATTCTGTGTATTGGTGATTGATTTTGATGAACGGTGTTGCCATGGTTATTAAAAATAGAAATTTTTGTGCAATGCTTTCTAAATGCTACTCCTTCTACAGTTTTGGTCTGATTTAAATATAACTTGGCACATAAGTAGACTACACAAAGATACGTAATTCTGAGTATAGGTTTTTGATTTCAATAAACTGTGTTGCCATTTTACTAAAAATAGAAATGTCTGTGAAATACTTTCAAAAAGCTGAAACTTATGTGGAAGCATCTTTGGGTAGTGTAGATTCCTAATTATTAAAATCATGACCCCCTTGGGTAGGAGGGGGCCATTATAGTAAATCCAAGATTTACATTGAAATATAGATAAAAAAATCTTTTCAAGAACCACTGGGGCAGAAAAGCTGAAACTAATGTGGAAGTATCCTGGGGTAGTGTAGATTCTACATTCTCCAAATAATGACCCCAGGGGGTAGGACAGGGTCATCATAGGTATATCAAATGCGGAAATCTTGTAAAGAATAGCATGGCCAAGTTACTCAGGTGAGGGATGTGGCCCATGGGCCTCTTGGTAATATACGGTATCATTTTTAAACATCTCATTTTTAAACATCTATCGGGCTATAAATACGGGTTGGTCACGAGATTAAATTCCATGAATTTAATCTCGAACCAACCTGTATTTATAGCCCGATAGATGTTTTAAAATGATACCTTATTACTTATATTTACATTTGTGACTTATTCATACTTTATATTTGCCTGATTGTGACTTTTAACGTGTGAAATGCATTATTTTTCAAACCCAACGGCATGTATACAATCCACTGAATGCGTGTCGACCCTTTATGACGTCACTGAGAAATTACGTCAAACGGTTATCCATACGCACATCTATGACCTCTTGACCCCGTACCAGTATTTATACAGTTATAGATACACATTGCTTTCAGTAGTGTTATATAGAGGAAAACATTTGCAAATGTAAATATTCAGAAATAATCTTCAAAGACGATAGTAGTAATGATAAAGAAAATTTGCCTTTGCTTACTCAAAATGGTTAAAATACATGTAATTAAAGCTTTCAAATAAATACTCTATCTTAGTCTAATATAATGTATAGAATCATTGGATTTATTTATTCTATCTTTATGTCAAATGGTGGGTCAGTGTAATTAGACAGAATAACACTGAAAATAGGGTGCAGTGTAGAGAGGGTCCTTAAGTGAGTTTTGGAACTAGACCGTATAGTGCGGTTGGGCTTCCTATACAATGCATAGGTTTGAACATGACAAATTTTTTATCTGTACAGTGTACCTATTGCAGGGCCGTCGCTCCCCTCAAATTTGAACCGAATATCGGACCCATTCCCAATGGCAAAAAGCCGCAGATTTTCCCAATTTCAGGATAAAAATTCCCAAATGCATAGGCCTAATTATTTACAACTTGCAGAATTGCGCAAGCTGTTTGCTTTTTGGTCAGTAGATTAGCCATAATTGATTAAAGCTGACTTAATTATATCATAATGATCAAGTAATGGGGATGACACTGATGATTATTTTAATTAAAAGGTTCTCACAACTGGACTTAACCCCTGTGGTGACCTAACAAGCCCAACTAGCAGAGTCAGTTTATACGGCACCTGCACTGCGGGCATGAGTGATGCATTTTAAAGTGCTCAGAAATTTACTAATGATGGTTATAAATTATTGTGATCACAGTATCATTGGTTGATATCTTGTAATTAAATAATAAGCCTTCCAAATAAATTCTTTGATTATCAGGAAATCATTTAGTTTTGTAAACAGATCTTTTGTATTTTTGTATCTGTAATTGGGTCACAGGGTGTTACTAATACCCGTAAATACACAAGATGTCAATAACATCCATGTATTACACAGAATTTTGCTTATAAGATATTTCAAATATTTAATCTTTTAAATAAAAAATAATTATTCCACATCATATAAATTTGGTTCCCTTTTCAAAATTTGATGTTTATCTTTTTTTATTTGCTATTTTTTAAAGAATTTTTTTTTTATATATATACGCCTGTGGGTAGCCCTGATTTACAAAATATTAAACCAACATGTATCAATCATGTGAAAAAAAATGAAGACTTTTTATTTTCCTGACCACTGTAAAATTTCAATCAAAAATTTAAATTTGTAAATCAACATGTATAGATAATTTTTTTAAAAATTGAACTCTTCATAATTCTGAAAATTTCCCTATTTTTTTAGTTTGTCTTCTTTTTACTTTTGGTTAGTTCTGAGAACATCATGTGAGCTGTAAAACTTAAATTTTAAGAAGTGAACAACAGATTAAGCTATTAAATACAGAAGTCATTTTGATGATATATTAAACTATTCTTAAATTTTCCCAATTTGACAAAAAATGTCGATAATTTTCCCAATGGAGAGGGACCGGTCCCTGTACCAAAAAGTGCTGTGACAGCCCTGGGTGCATTCGGTTCTGATTGGCTAAGACAAAATAAACTGCTGGCTATATGCCAGGGCAACATAACCTTCAGGTTAGGAAAAGACAATCACATATACGTTAAAGATAAAAATTTTATTCAAACATTTGTTTTTTATATAATAAGTTAAACAATTTTAAAAAAAATTAATAAAAACAAAGAGTTCTTACTTCTAGGATACTGGAACCCAGCTTTTATCTGGGTGAGAATTAAAGTGCCCCATTGTTGCAAACATTTCTTGTTGCAAACTAATAATTAATTGTCTTTGGTAGTTGTTTACTATTAGCAACATAAGCTTGGTCACAAAAATAAGTTGGCATGAACCCAATTTTCACCAGTTAGTTGCAAAATAAAGTAGTCGCAAATACAAGTTGGTTTACCCTAATCTTGTAGTAGCCATACTTTAGAATATAATATTATTCAATAGAGAGTGCCTTTCTGGTTTGTTTGCAGGTCTCACAACTTCTGATTGCAGTAGAATCTGGGTTTGTGAATAAATGGAAAGGGAAGAAGCTGTCTGAAATATCAGTGGATGGTAAGTGAAATTAAGAATTCATCAGACAATTTCCTTTTTATAACTGAGTGTCAAAATATAGATATAGTTCATCTACCTTTACATCATTTATTATAGTCTGTTAAATCTGAAATTCTTAATCCATACAAAATTGTGAATAAATTGATAAAACAAAAATACAGCCACTTATTATAGTTCAATGTCCTTATATTGTTTCAGTCAACATTTTTATGCCCTGCCATGAGTATGGTCGGGGCATATAGTGTTTGTCATGTCCGTCTTCTGTCCTTCTGTCACAATTTGCATTTTGCTCTGTTCAAAGCTCAGTTTCAAAAAAACTGTCTAAGATATTTTAATTAGTGTTAAGCTCAGTTTTAAACATACCATTCAAAATGGTGTTATCAAACTTCACATGTTGATACATACTGATGAGAGCTATTGAATTGCATCACCATTTTTGACCTTGACCTTTCCTTTGACCTTGACCTCACATATCATTAATAGGTGCTTAGCTCAGTTTAAAAGATACCATTCAAGGTATTTTTATCAAACTTCATATGCTGTTACATACCGATGAAAGCAATTCAAATGCATCACTATTCAACATATTCTGATCAAATTTCATACACTAATACAAATTTTCATGTTGCATTACTATTTTACCCTCAGCGGGACATTCATGTCCTATGGACATTTTTTAGTTCTTACTTAACCTTTGCTGTGGTCAAAAAATGTACTGCTTTGAAAAAAAATCCACTAAAAATGCTGGGAATAAAGACTGAACCATAATATTGTCATTAGTATTGCAAGTTTGCCCACAATTTAACCTGCCCTGTGTGATAAAACGAATACTAGAAATCAGATATCTATTGGCACATGTGTATATAATGTTGATTTCTTTTTAAAGAATTAACAGACTTGTGTGACCAGGAAGCCAGTGGGGACAACAGGGATGAAAGCGGAATCACCCCCAACCAAAATACCCTGTATCAAAATACAGCTGATAATGGTAAAAATATATACCTAAATTAAAAGGGAATGCAGACATTAATTCAGAGTTACCCATAGATTGTAGACTTGTCCAATTTATTTTATTATTGAAATTATGAAATATACTTTGTAATAACATACAGATAAAAAATGCATGTATTCACCTGTATGAATACTAGGAAATCAGATATCTTTATTGGTATATAATGTTGATTTCATTTTTTTTTTAAATTAACAGACTTCTGTGATCTGGAAGCCAGTGGGGACAACAGGGATGAAAGCGGAATCACCCCCGACCAAAATACCCTGGACCAAAGTACAGCTGATAATGGTAAAAATACATACCTAAATTAAAAGGGAATGCAGACATTAATTCAGAGTTACCCATAGATTGTAGACTTGTCCAATTTATTTTATTATTGAAATTATGAAATATACCTTGTAATAACATACAGATAAAAAATGCATGTATTCACCTGTATGAATACTAGGAAATCAGATATCTTTATTGGTATATAATGTTGATTTCATTTTTTTTTAAATTAACAGACTTCTGTGATCTGGAAGCCAGTGGGGACAACAGGGATGAAAGCGGAATGACCCCCGACCAAAATACCCTGGACCAAAGTACAGCTGATAATGGTAAAAATACATACCTAAATTAAAAGGGAATGCAGACATTAATTCAGAGTTACCCATAGATTGTAGACATTCAAAATTTTTCTATAATTTAAATTATGAAATATACTTTGTAATAAAAAATGCATCTATTAACCTGTATGAATACTAGAAAATCGGATATTTTTATTGGTACATGTATATAATGTTGATTTCATTTTTTAAAAATTAACAGACTTGTGTGACCAGGAAGCCAGTGGGGACAACAGGGATGAAAGCAGAATCACCCCAGACCAAAATACCCTGGACCAAAATACAGCTGATAATGGTAAAAATATATACCTAATTAAAAGGGAATACAGACATTAATACAGAGTTACCTGTAGATTGTAGACTTGTCCAATTTTTTATGGCGTCGAGCAAAGCTCGAAAGCCATCTAGGGATCGTACGGCCGGAAGTTGCCAATTCTAAGGAGCCAAACAACTCAAATGAGTGCAAAGTTTTCTTATGTGTTCGAAGAAAAAAATATGACATACTTCCATTTTGAGCAGAACTGTACGTCAACAAAACAAGTTGGCAGATACAAAAATTGTTGAGGTCTTTGATAATGTTAATATTTTATTGTAAACAATATGTCTGTGTTTCGGCGGATGAATACACTTTTACCGAAGAACATGCGATAGTTAGGCCTACATACTCAATTTGTTTTTGAAACATACCTGCCTGCAAAACAGATTATTTTGTTTCCAAATCGAATGTTAACAATGCACAGATGTTGATCTTTTAGAAACAAAACTTCCTACAACGGTGATATATCTACACCAAAAGTAATTCTAAACCCTCTACTTTCACTTCGTAAACAACAGGAATGGGTGCTTTCTTATTTCTACCCCTGTTCTTTTCGGCCCGCGTCATTTGGACCCATGTGAATTTTAAATCAAATTGATAATAAGAAACAGAGTGTTTATCAGCAGTATACAATATAAAGAATTAAATACAATCATACTTTTGATATACAAATATATTCTATTTGAATAGAGAAAAAATATCTGAAAAAATTTTAACTTCTAAGATATTTTTAACTAGCATTCAAATTTTTTTTAGAATTAGGTGAGTCAAATTGTAATGAATTGTAATTTAATGAAATATGTGATAAAAAACATAATTTTTATTTATTTGAAAGTAGTCAACTAATGTATTTGTCTTTATATTTGTTTTAAATAGTAAGTATAATTGATACCAATTTTCTAAATGAAGGGTCAATAACAAAATTAGAATGATATCTGAAAAAAAAAATCATACTTCATTTTGAGTTTTCCGTATTAAGTTGACTGCATAAAATCCATGTAAAATATCTGTTTTATTAAAATTGACCATCCGACTCAATTTTTATAAACATTAATCTCCAGCAAAACAATAAGAAAAGTTGATCTCAAGTACAATCGTATAAGATCATACTTTGTTTAAAGGATTTTTTTTAATCTATAGTACCTAAATGTATGTGTGATCAATGAAGGAGAACCATAAACAACACAAATAAAAAAAAATATATGCATTTTTGTTAGGTGAGGGGTTTATTTTGAATTTAAAAATAATATTCAGGTTTTTACTCTTTAAATTAATGTCAACTCGACGCCATTGTGGCCCTTCAGGCCTTTGATTTTATTATTAAAATTATAAAATGTACTATGTAATAACATACAGATAAAAAATGCATTTATTTTCTCCCTCGTAAACTCCTCCGAAAATAAATCTTTTCTTGACTAATTTGAAAAACAACAACAAATAGTTTAGGTTAGGTGCGTTCGTTACAAGATCGCATTTATAATCAATAATCAAACTTTTTAATGACTTAATATATAACACAATATTAATTGACACCTACATTTAATGACTTAATATATAACACAATATTAGTTGACACCTACATCGGCAAAAACATAACTGTACGTGTATATAATGATTAAATACAATGCATTGCATAGTTCTTAGGACGGGGATGGGAAGGGAAATGTATGTCCTTGAGATCTTGTAACGAACTTCGCAATGACCAAAATCACACCTTTAACACTATTTATAGTAAGTGCCAAATCACTCATGCATGTAAAAATTACTACGAATAGATCGGACAATTCTGTAATACTCAAAAACGTAAAGAAATCCATGTATTAACCTGTATGAATACTAGAAAATCGGATATCTTTATTGGTACATGTATATAATATTGATTTCATTTTTAAAAAATTAACAGACTTGTGTGACCAGGAAGCCAGTGGGGACAACAGGGATGAAAGCGGAATCACCCCCAACCAAAATACCCTGGACCAAAATACAGCTGATAAAGGTAAAATATATATACCTAATTAAAAGGGAATGCAGACATTAATACAGAGTTACCCTTACATTGTAGACTTGTCCAATTTTTTTATTATTGAAATAATGAAATATACTTTATAACATACAGACAAAAAATGCATATATTCACCTGTTTAAATTAAAAGGTTAGTTTTCATTTATTATCTGCATCCTTGTTAGGTCACCTGAGTTTACTCAGGTGACCTATTGCTACCCTTTTTCGTCCGTCGTCGTCCATCATCCGTCATGTGTTAACATTTGAACATTTTCAACTTCTTCTCTGCAACAGCTCAACCAATTTCAACCAAATTTTGCATAAAGCATCTATGGGTAAAGGGGAACAAAAATTGTGAATTTCATTGCCCCTGCCCCCCTGGAGCCTGAGTGGTGGGGCCAAAACCACTAAAATTAATGCAATCTTTAAAAATCTTCTTCTTTACTCCTGGACATCAAGCAGTCAAACTTTTTGCATGATTGTAATCAACATTGAGTCCTCTACCAAAATTATGAAATTCATGGCCCTGGGGTCAGGGGTTCTAGTGCTAGGGCGGGGCTATATAGATTATATAGTGAAAATGCATTATTTCTTTGAAAATCTTCTCTGTTCTTGGGTATTAAATAAACTAACCAAGTACATAGTTATGTTGAATAAGACTGCCTCTTCCAAAATTGTGAATTTCATGGCCCCAGGGTCAGGGGTTCTTAGGTGCTAGGGCCGGGCTCTATAGATTATAGAGTGAAAATACATTATTTCTTTGGAAATCTTCTTCTCTGCTCCTGGATATTTTATAAACAAACCAAACATAGTTATGTTGAATAAGGTTGTCTCTTCCAAAATTGTGAATTTCATGGCCCCTGGGTCATGCGTTCTGGTGTTAGGGTGGGGCTGTATTGATTATATAGTGAAAATACATTAATTCTTTAAAAATCTTCTTCTCTGCTCCTGAGTATTTAGCAGATAAACTACCTATATAGCTATGATTAGCAAGGGCCCTTCTTCCAGAATTGTGAATTTCATATCCCCTGGGTCAGGGATTCTGGTGTTAGGGTGGGGCTCTAATGATTTTATAATGAAAATGCATGAATTCTTTGAAAATCTTTTCTTTTGCTTCTGGGTATTATGCCAATGATCTAAGTACATATTTATGATGAGGAAAGGTGCTTCTTTAAAAAAAAATGATAAATTTTAGGGCCCCGGGGGGGGGGGGGGGGGGGGGTTCATATTCTATAAATAAATTAATGCTTTGAAATCTGCTCTTTGGTATTTATCATTCATTTATGATGAAATAAAATTTATGGTAATATTTCCAGAATTTTTAAATATGTGGCTCCTGTGGGTGGGGTGCACAACTGGTTATAAAGTGGAAAAGCATTTTCTCTTTGTTACTCTGATCTACCTCTGGGTATAAAGTAATCAAAGTAAGCAATTTAAGTGTATAGTTATGATAAGCAATGATGCCTCTTTCAAAATTGTGAATTTTATGACCTTTGGTTTAAAACAGGAAGCAATTCAATTGCTGGAAAGTTATGACATTATACTCAGGTGACCTATAAGGCCCGTTGGCCTCTTGTTATGCTTACATGAGCCTATAATGCAAATGTTGTCGTAATTTGTTCAGATGCTTTGTAATTAAAGGTAATTGATAAGTTGGTGTATATATTGACAGAAATGCCAGATTAGTGACTTAACATGTACAAGGTACTTTTGAATATATAGGTCAAATTCTTATTTGGGTATGATCGAACAATTTGTGACAAAATTATGCCCCTTGGATTCAGAAAAATTCCAAACATTTGCAGTTTTCATTCATTATTTCTGCTAAGGTTGCAATTTGGTATACAGGTTTATAATATGGAATGAAATTTGGCATACAGGTGTATCTTATGAATATCTAGGTCAATATTTATTTTGGGTACAATCAAAAAAAGTTTGACAGAGTTATGCCCCTTGGACTTAGAAATAAGTCGCTGCACTAGTCATTTCCATACTGCCCATAATAACTTGTGCTTCCTGTGATATAGGCCGAATCAGGGCATAAGTGTTTTACAAACATGTGCTGTTCCTATTTAAAAATTGTTTGATGTAAAAGAAGTCATAAGGTGGTCTTTTTATACACTGTCCATGTTCTTAATCAGCATGATCTTGGCAAATGTTATATATAGCTCATTCTCCTTTTTCAGGAAAACGAGGTATTAAAAGAAGATGGACAGATGAAGAATCAGACTTTCTCAGAAAGAGATTCAAAGGATACATTTTGGGAATAAATAAAAGTGTTCACCAATCAGAATTACAAGAGGCACAAAGGAAATGCCCAACAAGAACATTGCCCCAAATTAGATCAAAATTAAACAACATCAAGCTGGGGAAATCAACTTGAAGTTTATTACCGGTACTTCTTATTTTGAAAAAAAAAAATTTATGCTTCAGCTAACAAAATTTGGAGATTGTATTGAAATTGCAATGTCTATCTATCTGTAGACAATTTTGTTTAAATAACTTCCAGAGTATGCTTTTGATATGATCAGGCAATGTGAATGATATGACCAATTGTCTTTTTGCAGGTTTATTTTTACTCAATGACATTATATCCTTTTAAGGAAAAATCTTTTAGTGATATGATTGTCTCAAAAGATGTATGTGAAGGTGTATGGGTTATATTGGTAATATAACAGTTACTCTACATGTAATAATGTCTGTTTATCCATTTACGGTACATGTTTCATTCCATTTGTTTCATCAAACATAATAAGCTGAAACATATTAGTGGGAGCTATTCAACTGCATAAAAAACATTTGATCATGCACTTTCTTATGACCTTGACCTCCCTTTTATGTAATTTGTATTTTGCTTTGTTCTAAAGAAACCATTTAGGATATTTTTATCTAAGCATGCACTTGTACATAATTTGGTGAGAATTTTTCATGTAATCCATTTTGTTTAGATTTCAATTTGAACTTAAAGAATGTTTAAGATATTATTTCAAACTTCATACACTTCTACAAATTTTAATGTTGAATTACGAATATACACTCGGCGGGGCATTCATGTCCTATGGACATATTTCTAGTTTTTAGCTCACCTGAGCTGAAAGCTCAAGTGAGCTATTCTGATCACATTTTGTCTGTCGTCTGTCCGTCCGTCTGTAAACTTTTCACATTTCAACATCTTCTCAAGAACCACTGGGCCAATTTCAACCAAACTTAGCACATAGCATCCTTAGCCTAAGGAAATTCAAAGTTGTGAAAATTAAGGACCAAGCCCTCTTACAAGGGGAGATAATTAGGAATAAATGAAAATTTTCGAGAATTTTTCAGAAATCTTCTTCTCAAGAACCATTTGGCCAGGAAAGCTGAAACTTGTGTGGAAGCATCCTCAGGTAGTTTAAATTCAAAGTTGTGAAAATCATGACCGCCGGGGGTAGGGTGGGGCCACAATGGGGGGTCGACTTTTTACATAGGAATATATAGAGTAAATCTTTAAAAATCTTCTTCTCAAGAACCATTTGGCCAGGAAAGCTGAAACTTATGTGGAAGCATCCTCAGGTAGCTAATTCAAAGTTGTGAAAATCATGACCCCCGGGGGTAGGGTGGGGCCACAATGGGGGGTCAACTTTTTACATAGGAATATATAGAGTAAATCTTTAAAAATCTTCTTCTCAATAACCATTTGGCCAGGAAAGCTGAAACTTATGTGGAAGCATCCTCAGGTAGTGTAGATTCAGAGTTGTGAAAATCATGACCCCTGGGGGTAGGGTGGGGCCACAATGGGGGGTCGACTTTTTACATAGGAATATATAGAGTAAATCTTTAAAAATCTTCTTCTCAAGAACCATTTGGCCAGGAAAGCTGAAACTGATGTAAAAGCATCCTCAGGTAGTGTAGATTCAAAGTTATGAAAATCATGACCCCCAAGGTTAGGATGGGGCCACAATGGGGGTTTGACTTTTTACATAGGAATATATAGATTACATCTTTAAAATTCTTCTTCTCATAAACCGTTAGGCCAGGAAAGCTGAAACTTACGTGGAAGCATCCTCAGGTAATGTAGATTCAAAGTTGTGAAAATCATGACCTCCGGGGGTAGGGTGGGACCATAATGGGGGGTTGACATTTACATAGGAATATATAGAGTACATCTTTAAAAATCTTCTTCTCAAAAACTATTTGGCCAGGAAAGCTGAAACTTGTGTTGAAGCATCCTAGTGTATATTCAAAGTTGTGAAAATCATTTCCCCCAGGGGTAGAGTGGGGCCACAATTGGGGATCGAATTTTTTATATAGAAATATATAGAGTAAATCTTTTAAAAATCGTCTTCTCAGAAACTAATAAGTTAGGAAAGCTGAAACTTGTTTGGATGCATCCTCAGGTAGAGTAGATTCAAAGTTGTAAAAATCATGATTCCTGGGGGTAGAGTAGGGCCACAATGGGGGTGGAATTTTTACATAGAAATATGAAGAGTAAATCTTTACAAATCTTCTTCTCAGAAAATAATCAGCCAGGTGATTATTTAATATTGTTTAGATTTTGGCTTCTGGATGATTCCTGGACGATTGGGTCTCACAAGGGGTTCAGAGTTTGATGTAGGTTTATATCCCATTTACAAACAATTGTTTAGGATCTTTCTGAGAGCTGCAATGCTCAACATGTGATATTACTATAAAATCATCCTGTTAGAAAAGGGACTAATGATAATAAACATAAGGATATCCATTGGAAAAAATTGATTTTTATTTATACAGGATCTACCGGTACATGTATTATACTACATTGTCCAGATAGTTTTTATTATGACTCCGTTAAGCTGATTTTATCATACCTATTGTTCCTCAGGTGAGCGATGTGGCCCATGGGCCTCTTGTTTAAAGTTTTTTTGGACAAGTGAATGGCTACATCCATTGTCACATTATCAATTTGACACTATATATAATGATGGCCCACCACAGGGCCTATTAATTCTTTTTGACAGTTCTGGATAATATGGATTAAACTTTTTGAAGGTTTTTACTATGGTTACAGTGATATGATAATTTGACATCAGTGGTAATTTAAAAAGATTGATAGATAATCAATCTAGGAAAACGAGGTATTAAAAGAAGATGGATAGATGAAGAATCAGACTTTCTCAGAAAGAGATTCAAAGGATACATTTTGGGAATAAATAAAAGTGTTCACCAATCAGAATTACAAGAGGCACAAAGGAAATGCCCAACAAGAACATTGCCCCAAATTAGATCAAAATTAAACAACATCAAGCTGGGGAAATCAACTTGAAGTTTATTACCGGTACTTCTTATTTTGAAAAAAAAAAATTATGCTTCAGCTAACAAAATTTGGAGATTGTATTGAAATTGCAATGTCTATCTATCTGTAGACAATTTTGTTTAAATAACTTCCAGAGTATGCTTTTGATATGATCAGGCAATGTGAATGATATGACCAATTGTCTTTTTGCAGGTTTATTTTTACTCAATGACATTATCCTTTTAAGGAGAAATCTTTTAGTGATATGATTGTCTCAAAAGATGTATGTGAAGGTGTATGGGTTATATTGGTAATATAACAGTTACTCTACTTGTAATAATGTCTGTTTATCCATTTACGGTACATGTTTCATTCCATTTGTTTCATCAAACTTAATAAGCTGAAACATATTAGTGGGAGCTATTCAACTGCATCAAAAACATTTGATCATGCACTTTCTTATGACCTTGACCTCCCTTTTATGTAATTTGTATTTTGCTTTGTTTTAAAGAAACCATTTAGGATATTTTTATCTAAGCATGCACTTGTACATAATTTGGTGAGAATTTTTCATGTAATCCATTTTGTTTAGATTTCAATTTAAACTTAAAGAATGTTTAAGATATTATTTCAAACTTCATACACTTCTACAAATTTTAATGTTGCATTACGAATATACACTCGGCGGGGCATTCATGTCCTATGGACATATATCTAGTTTTTAGCTCACCTGAGCTGAAAGCTCAAGTGAGCTTTTCTGATCACATTTTGTCTGTCGTCTGTCTGTCCATCTGTCCGTCTGTCTGTCTGTCTGTCCGTAAACTTTTCACATTTTCGACATCTTCTCAAGAACTACTGGGCCAATTTCAACCAAACTTGGCACAAAGCACTCTTAGGCAAAGGAGATTCAAAGTTGTGAAAATTAAGGACCACACTCTTTCTCAAGGGGAGTAAATTAGGAATTATTGAGAATTTTTGAGAAATTTTCAAAAATCTTCTTCTCAAGAACCATTTGACCAGGAAAGCTGAAACTTGTGTGGAAGGATCCTCAGGTAGTGTAGATTCAAATTTGTGAAAATCATGACCCCGGGGGGTAGGGTGGGGCCACAATGGGGGGTCGAATTTTTACATAGGAATATATAGAGTAAATCTTTAAAAGTCTTCTTCTCAGAAACTTATCAGCCAGGAAAGCTAAAACTTGTGTGGAAGCATCCTCAGGTAGTGTAGATTCAAAGTTGTGAAAATCATGACCCCCGGGGGTAGGGTGGGGCCACAATGGGGGGTTGAAATTTTACATAGGAATATATAGAGTAAATGTTTAAAAATCTTCTTCTCAGAAACTTATCAGCCAGGAAAACTGAAACTTGTGTGGAAGGATCCTCAGGTAGTGTAGATTCAGAGCTGTGAAAATCATGACCCCCGGGGGGGGGGGGGGGGGCCACAATGGGGGGTCTAATTTTTACATACGAATATATATAGTGAATCTTTAAAAATCTTCTTCTCAGAAACTAATCAGCCAGAAAAGCTGAAACTTGTGTGGAAGCATCCTCAGGTAGTGTAGATTCAAAGTTGTGAAAATCATGACCCCGGTGGGTAGGGTGGGGCCACAATGGGGGGTCGAATTTTTACATATGAATATATAGAGTAAATATTTAAAAATCTTCTCGGAAACTAATTAGTATGGAAAGCTGAAACTTGTGTGGAATCATCCTCAGGTAATGTAGATTTAAAGTTGTAAAATTCATGACCCCCGGGGGTAGGGTGGGGCCACATTGGGGGGGTTGAATTTTACATAGGAATATATAGAGTAAATCTTTAAAAATCTTCTTGTCAGAAACTAATCAGCTAGAAAAGCTGAAACTTTTGTGGAAGGATCCTCAGGTAATGCAGATTCAAAGTTGTGAAAATCATGACCCCGGTGGGTAGGATGAGGCCACAATGGGTGGTCAAACTTTTACATAGGAATATATAGAGTAAATATTTAAAAATCTTCTTCTCAGAAACTAATCAGCCAGGTGATTCTTTAAAATTGTTACAAGGGGTTCAGAGGTTGATGTAGGTTTATATCCCATACATAAACAATTGTTAAGGATCTTTTTGAAAACTGCAATGCTCAACATGTGTTATGACTATAAAATCGCCCTGTTAGAAAAGGGACTAATGATAATAAAAATAAGAATATGCAGGGGGGAAAATGGAGTTTCATTTATACAGGATCTACATGTATTATACTACATTGTCCAGATAGTTTGTATTACGACTCCATTAAGCTGATTTCATCATACCTATTGTTCCTCAGGTGAGCGATGTGGCCCATGGGCCTCTTGTTTAAAGTTTTTTTGGACAAGTGAATGGCTACATCCATTGTCACATTATTAATTTGACACTATATAAAATGATGACCCACCACAGGGCCTATTAATTCTTTTTGACAGTTCTGGATAATATGGATTAAACTTTTTGAAGGTTTTTACTATGGTTACAGTGATATGATAATTTGACATCAGTGGTAATTTAAAAAGATTGATAGATAATCAATCTGTTCTTTTTATAGATATTTTATGGTTTGTTTATTACTATCTAATTAAGTTGTGTTTTATTAAAGATATTCAGAAATAGATTATGACTTTTTATTTCACTTATTAGGGCTTTGCTCAGAGGGTGCCCTATATTGATTAGTCTGTTCATCTGAGATCACTTGTCTGGAGCATAGTTCCTCTCTCCTTGGCCCAATCTGGCTCAAACTTTACGTGACTTTGGGTAAAGGTGTGCAGTAACCTTAAACCAGGTTTCTAAGGTTAAAAAATCCTTTGTCAGATCATATATTCTCCCCTGTTGGTCCAGCCTGGCTCGTACTTCACCAACAGAGTGCATTTGATAAAAGGTTGTGCAGTGATCTTAGAATTTCTAGGTCAAGGTCAAATTAGACTACTTTTCAAAAAAAAATCCAGATCAAATATATCATCTTATCCTTATCTTGCACAAACTTTACAAAAACAGAGCTCTTGTGTAACGGATTTACAGTGACCTTGATCCATATTTCAGGTCAGATGTGAAGGTCACAGCTTGTGTCTTTAAAATCAGTTTTGGAATATCAATCCTTTCACATTGGCTTAATCTTGCTCAGATTAAAGCAAACTAATGCCTAAAAGGTTAGAAGTGAGTTTAAATTAAAATTTTATTCCAAATGAAAAATTATCAAGTTGTAGGTTAAGTCTCGGAAATCCTAATTCCCATTTTTAAAGCAGGGCCCTATGAGATGGTCACCATCTCCATGATTATACATTTGAACATATGCATACAGAATCTGCCTACGATGTTGTGTGAATGTGATGTGTTCTTAGGCAAGACACTTTATCTGCATTGTCCTAGTCAAGCAAGCTGAAAGTGGGTACCAGCTTATGCTGGAATGTAGCTGCAGAACGGTAGCTCTCTGCTTGAGAAAATTCGAACAGAAAGCAGAGAGCTACAGATCCATGCGTTGTAAAAACCTTCGATTTACGCCGCTGATTTTTTGTCGCTCACTTCAGGTATTATTTGTTATAATTTATGTTTTCCCCAGCTTTATACAATGTACATATGTTATAAATGATATCCAATAATTAACTATACATTTAACGCCTACAGTACTCCTAAATATTTATTTACATTTCAACGGTTCAAAAAGGGGCGTCTGTGGAAGTGGACGTAAAAATCTGTAGCTCTCTGCTTTATCTCTCCGAATTATCTCAAGCAGAGGGCCACAGTTCTGCAGCTAACTGGAATGGTGTCCCATTCAAATGTAGTAATCGATTCCTATCCGGAAACCGAGTATAAGCCTTATGAGTCTAAATTGGTTATATTAGGATTTAACATTTTAATGATGAAAAAAAAAACCGATTGATTATATTGTGTGTTTTAGGGGTGTATTTTACTAAAAATAACACAATATTTTGTCTATCATGAAGCAGATGGTCTTACGCATAAGAGGAATGGCGCACTAGGTGGAAATAATGCCATTAATAGGACAAATAAAGAATCAAAAAAATAAATATATCAAATAATTTTACATAATATGTCTTTCAAAGAATTTGTACGAAAAGATGTATCGTCATGTGAATTGTTATAAAGAGTGACATGTCAATGACAAATATTCCGGTATAAACTTAGGTTATTATGATTAGAATTTAACAAGTCGACTACTCGAGTACAATTTCAATTTTATTTTAATTCAATTATTAGTTTATTGACCAATTAAGGGCCCTCGTGGGACAAAGAGAAAGTACTCTATGTGTAAAGCCATCTATCGATTTACCTTCAAAATTCACCTCGTACTCTGTATTTCTGTAATCAAACTGAAAAGTATTCACGATTCTTATTTTGCATCTTTAGAACGTTTTAATATGAATTCAATACTTAAGTATACGCCAACAAATTTCCAATGACAATGCAAAAAAAGCAGTTAATTAATTGTATCAAGCAACTGGGAAAACACAGGACTTACGAAAAATGCTCAGTTTTTCAAACCTATACGTATTTTTTAGTACACGTAGCAGCATGACAAAAAAATGGAATATAAATATATACTCGGCTTATACATAGTTTAAAAAAAAAAGGAAAAATAATTGTCTGTGAATATATGTTGATAATCCATACATTAAAATTTGTTCGGTTGCTAAACATTATTAATTTTGCATTTGGAAAATCCTGGATCCGCCAAAATAACCCGGGACCCATTTTTATTAAGGGGTCAGACCCCATTAAAGGGTTTGAACATACGTTTGCTGTTGCAGTTGTTAAAATAAAAAAATCAAGTCTATATTGATATACATGATATCTTACTTCAACTGGGAACTTTATTTCATATTCTATTTGTATGTGCAATCGCTCCTTCAATTAGGTCCCAATAAGCAGGTTTTAAGTGACAGACCCAAGTACATGGTTGTTTTAAGTATATATATATATATATATATATATATATATATATATATATATTTTTTTTTTTTTTTTTTTTTTTAATTCAACAAATAAGTAAAAAGACTGTGGGTATTACGATGCGCTCATTAATGACGGGACGTGGTTAAATCTATCAAAAAGTCATTAGGCTTTATTGGATTTGATCACGCCCTGACCATAAAGAACACCTCATTATACTCAAAAAATGATTACTTATTCCTTTAATAGATTTTTGCGACATTAATAACTCGAATTCTAGCTGAGACTACACGGGCTGACGTCAGACTTTAATGGCAGTAGAAGTCCTGTCGTGTTTATTTTATGTAACATACGGATCGTCAATAACGTCAATTTACGTACTTCTACTCGCTTTATTTGAATTATAATGAAAAAACATCTTTTTGTGAGGATACCCAGGGTCGTAAATACAAATTCGTGATACATTATTTGCAATACACCACAAACCAGTCAAAATTGTAGGGTTTATTATATATCAAGCAAACAGTGAAAGAATTTCCTCGGGTGTTTCATATAATACGGTATGGGCAGCGGAAAGGGTACAAAAGACATTAATGCAAAACTAACAACTTACTTTCCAAAACATAATGAAATACGAAACAGAACAGGTTAAAACAAAATCAACAGACTCGTTTGCAAAATCAACAGACACCGATGCAAAACAAACGATCAACGATGCAAAACCAACAGGCATTCACAGAATTAACGCTAGGTGGCATGCAAAGAGGTATCAGGAAAAATCGTACCCTGAGAAATCAAAACCAGGAGAAAACGTACCCTTGACAGGGTACGGTTAGAAGTTACAATTAGGAGTAGTCTGTTAGCAATTAAATATGAGACGTAATCTGTTAACGGTTACAGAAAGCAGTTGGTAGTAATCTGTTAACGGTTACAGAAAGCAGTTGGTAGTAATCTGTTAACGGTTACAGAAAGCAGTTGGTAGTAATCTGTTAACGGTTACAGAAAGCAGTTGATAGTAAGTTGCTAAGAGTTGGCAGTATGCTGTTTATAGTTACAGTACAGTTGGTTGTCGTATGAAAGGAATTACTTTTTGTATTTCCTTGTATTTTTTCTGTGGTCTGCACTAGAAACGGACAAGCACTGAAATAGTTTATGAGCGTGTATATACATGTACATAAGATATACCGACAAAGTCAGCACGTATTCGTGATACGTTAATTATAAGTGTATATACACATTGTCACGATTTCAGTAAGAAAATTGTCAAATTAATAAATCATCGATCGTCTCCCGCTAACGCTTTTGACAATGATTTTGATTTGTGCTGAAAATCGTGTAAAATATTAGGATAAAGAAAGAAAACAAAGAAACCGAAGCTATTCTTCCGTGATTCAATGTTCTATAAGAAATGTCATAGCTCTAGAAATATCGTGACTAATGTAAATGGTTCATTCCAAAGTAATAGAAAATAGAGAGTAATAATGTATGTTTTATTTCTCATCATCAAAGTCCCTTGCATTTAAGCTCTTAAGATACCTGTACATACCACCCTCACCATGCGACAATAAAGGAGGTCCTTTGAATAGAAGATATCATGATAGAACAGATCGGAAATGCGTCCATGGATTGGAACCATAAAAAAGATTTATTTGTTGTTTCATGCGCTTTTCATGGAGATTTTTAGCAAGCATTGCAGAAAAAAAACTTTGCGGGTTTATGTATTTTTTTCCTGCGATGATCGTTTACTGCATAGCCCGTATTATGGAAGGAGGAAAGAATTAAAAAAGACGTTTTAAGTAAAACGAACAAATATTTTTTTAAAATATACTAAAATACGAAACAGAGGACAGCTTAAAACAAAATCAATTAATTATTCTCCTTTGTAAAAAGGCGTGGTCCTTAATTTTCACGACTTTTGCCTACGGGTGCTTTGTGCCAAGTTTGGTTGAAATTGGCCCAGTGGTTCTGGAGAAGATGTTGAAAATGTGAAAAGTTTACAGACGGAGAGACAGACGGACAGGCAGACGACAGACTAAATGTGATCAGAAAAGCTCACTTGACGTTTCAGCTCAGGTGAGCTAAAAAGTATTTCATGAGAAACCATCGATGTTAAAACTACTGCAATTATTTATTAACGAACGTTTTATAGATGTGTGTAATCTCGGCAAATATATTTACTTTAGTATGAAATTAAGAACCGATATCTGTGATTAATGTTAGATGTTCTTTTAATTCTTTTCCCCTTTACTTATGTCATATTTCATATTTATGTATGTACTGGGGTCTCATGTAAAACACCCACTTCTGTAATTTACTGTGTTCTTAAATATCAATGTGTATAATCTGTGGAGCTGCAAGAAATAACTATCAACACTTAAAAATATGCAATTATTATCTTATAGTAAATTTTTCGCGAGTAACCGCTATTTTGTGTTAGAACCATTTTAACAAGAGCTTGGACTTTGGGTAGTTGTATCAAACAGCAACAATGTGACGTAGGCCTGTCTATTTCACTGTTGGCCACTCAGCCATGGTTCTTTGAAATCAACAAGATTTGTCTGGCTTTTGAGCTATGACTACGCAATCGGTGTATATTTCGCTTGAAACCAGCGTCATTTTCAACTTGTTTTGACGCAAGAAATAGACAGTAACGTTCTACTGAAAGTCCAAGGCCTGGTTAAAATGGTTCTATATTTATATCTTAAAATGTTTGCCTATAATTAGAATATTGGTATAAATCTTTACAGGATAAACTTAACCATTTACATGTACTTTTTAAAATCTTTGTTGAATTAATGGGTATTAATACTAAATTTACAATTGTCATATTGTTTAATTTTGCATTTACACTCCCCCGATAAATTGAAGTGTCATATTGTAAAATTTAAATTTTCTTGGTGGGTATCATTAAAGAACAAATTATACAATATGACATATTGCAATTCTTTTACTTACACCAACCCGGTAAATTCATGTTGTGACAGTAGTAATGGCAGCGGAAAAAGCAAAACTAAATATTTTAACATGATTATTAATAATAATTTAAATTCAACAATCCAAAATGCTATGATAAATGACCATAAATGCAAAAATAACAGTCTTTGATCTCTTTTTACTATACTCTGTCCCGAGTTTTTGCTTCCACCACTTTTCGCTTGATATTTCGATAATAATAAATACCTTTATGCTCAAACTACGTTCATCCACTAATATGAAAAATGTCCAGTTATCTGTTTTGAAACGCCCCCCTCTACCGCTTCAGGTTTCAATACACATCCCAAAATAGAAAGTCTACGGAGATTTAGCATTGCATCAGCCATTATTACGCCCGGATGATAACGTTGAAAAATTGTGCGAGGTGTCCCGAGAACTTCCGAATGGAGAAAAGATGTAAACATTTCCCATTATAAATCTCCGTAAAAAATTTGTTTTCGTTCCTGTGAACTTTTAATAGTGAAAAATGATAATTTGTCAGTGAAGATATCTTAGATATTTTCCCTTTTATCGATTTCAATAGCATTTCTTTCACAGGTATGTGTATTTTAATTAAAAATCATCAAAAAGAGATGGAAGCAATAACTTGGGACATACTATACCAAATGTATCAATATACCAATCAAAATTTTGAAAAAAAGTAAGTAAAACCAACAGGTACCACTTATATTGCTTCCCAAAACGCCACCTGTTTATTTTCGTGCGTCCCTAGTTTTATGATGGTTTCTGTTCGTTTTGCTTTTATGTCTGTTGGTTTTATATTTTTGAAAACCGGTATTTTCAGTACTCCATATATGTTGCTGTGGTAATGTGCTGTTATATGATAATCCTGAATGTAACGAGATATTTATTAGTGATTAAGATGTTTGAAACAAATCGTTTATTTTTTCTAGCAATAAAACATTCTGCATAATTAAATATACATGCAAATATATTGCAACTTAATTTTTGCACAGAATGCCGACAGTGTAAATTCGCATCAATTTAAGTCTAAATGGCTTGTCTCACAAAATCTTCACTACAGAAGTTTATCAACCCTAATTGATTTTATCACTGAAGTGGTAAATTACATATGTTATAGAAAAATTGCAGTTCATTTTGCTTTAAGCAGATATAATCATCCTCAGGAGTAAGGGTAGGTAGTGATATTCGGAGTTTAAAATCTCGTAAAGGAAATTGATTACTCAAAAGTAACACAAGCTTTTAAGACTATGCATATGCAGAATGCTGGCAAATGTGTAATAGTACCCCCTAAAAACACCTATGCAAAAGTTTCCGTTTAGTGTTAGTATCTGTATTGAACACATTGTTTTTTCTGTCAAGTCGAGATCAGTAGCTAATTATTCATAATTTAAAGAGGTTCGCTCCTCAGGTTTTGGGTAGCTATTTTGGGTCACCTCTAATCTGAAAATTCTGCATCACATATTAATTCTAGTAGTATATTTATTTCTTACAATGCCAAATAAACTTTATTGAATAAAATTGTTTAAAAAAAATTTCATTTTTACAGAGTTTAGTAAGGGACTATATTTTGTGGCGGAAGGTTTTCAAGAAAGAAATGAACAATTTTCATAACTCATTAGTTTTAGAGTACTGCTACTTTAGCTTCCTAATTTTCAGCACAGACCAAACTTCTGGATAGTTTGTGTATTATGATATATTCATGATGTTCTAATAAACATATTTAAACATTATTTTAATATTTCTATCGATATATTTGGCCTTATTTAGCTTATTTTTCATAGAAGTTAAGAAAAAATTAACTCCAATTTTGGCCTGAATTTAGCTTATTTCATGCTATATCTCAAATTTTTGAGATGTGACCCCTACTTGTTTTACTTTTAAATAAGACAATAAATGTATGTCTATTTGTATGCAAAGTTTTGGAAAGATGACATTACTATAATTTTTTTTATTTGCGTTATAATTTGATTACTCCAAAATTTTGTAACATCTGTTGTGTGTTCTTTATGTACTGGGCTTTGAAGCCACCAGTAGAGCAGGAATTTTTAAACTTTGACTTAGATTTTACTTTATAGTCACTACATGTATTCAACCTCATACTGTATAAAAATCATAACTAAATAATAGTTCAAACTATAAATATTTGTTTGATTTCTTCAAATTATCAATTTCCATGTCAAATTTTAGCAAAAATTTCAGGGAAATTATCATTTCTGTTTGGAGCCAAATATTTCCAAAAAATGGCATGTGACATGGGTCACAAATAAAATAAATGAACATTCTAGGTCCCCATCTTTATATCCAAGTGGTTTTCGGATGATTGACATTACTATTATTTCAGGTGCCAACCTCCTTAATATAGTTTATCTGGCAAGTTTACGAAAAAATTATTGTTGAGTTGAATTTATTAAATAATCACTGATCGCGACTTGTATAATACAAATATGACAACTGTTCATTATTGTGCCGTCAGTTAATTATCATGACTTCTCAAAATAAAGTTGTAGCGATATGCCGGAAATATTACATAAACGGCCGGTATTGGTTTGACCATCTTCGCAAACCACGGCCAATATGCGGACTCCGGACCGTGGCTTGAGACGATGTTGTTTGACATATAAATGTATGTCGATTTTTCAAAATAGTTTAACAAGTTTATATCAAGAAAGGTGACAATCATTAAATCTCGAATAAATACCGACCGAGAAAAGGGTGAGGTGCGGGATGTAATTTTTTTTAAAAGGTACATTTGTTTCTGTTCTGGTGCATTAATATTATAAATAACAAATAACATACTTTTTCTTAGCTACCAAAAAATATTTGACAAGAAAAACTCCAAATAAATCTGTGAGCTGTGAGTGTCTTTGATCAAATCTAGAGTTTTGAGCAAAGGTATGAACTTTTATATAGAAAAGACGTGAGTTCTGCGGCTAACCGTACGCGCATAATTTACGCGCATGTAACAATTCGTTCTATCGGCCCGTTGCCAAGTGTGTTGCTAACGCTGAGGGTATGGGAACGATGCTACCTTTTTCTCTTTCTCATGTAGGCGGAACTATTGATCTTGATAATGTAAGTAGTATAATACTAGTATATAGTTTGGAATTAACGAATATTAGAGAACGTTTGCTCTGCGATTGAAAGAAAAAAGCAAAACAAAGTCACTTCAGATTGAATGGAGAAGGCTGTATCGATTAAAAAGTCTGCTTTAGATCCAGCCTTAACATGCCATCAGGTTGTAAATGATTTGCGTTTCTAGCAATGCGTCCACTAGGGACACTCTTGCGTCACTTGCGTCTCAATCGAATACGTTAGCGGTTGCGGCAGAGACCTAAACGATTAAACCATTTAGAATATAGGTCCCATGTTGAATAGTCCCATGTTGAATAGTCCCATGTTGAGTCGAATAACTTTGGACTTGACGAGGGTCATTCAGGGTAAAATGGTAGGATAAGACGCCAACGCCTTATAACATCGAAGACAAGTTTTTCATGCATTGTAAAATAAGACCGACCATTATTATGAATACCGTCTGGTTCAAAGTCCATCAAGATGCATGAATCACTATAAAACAATATAATTGTTTAAAGCATGAAATGACGAATCAATAAATGATAGGTGGAACAACTTTTCTGTCCTTTCACGATTTGAATAGTTCAAAATAATACTTTTGCATTGAATAATTCCATTGGGATCGGACATAAGTTCTGTAGCTTAGATCGCTATCTCCCTATATGGTTCAAGTAACCATTTGCATTAATTGGTATCGTTATTATTTTCTCTATATGTATAGTTGGAAACATTGTTTTGACATTTTACAGTTCTTTTACTTAAAAATTCTGACACAAAAAGATAAACCCAAACAAAAGTTTTAAATGTTCACCCATGTATTTATACTATATGAAATAAACACATTTTATTTGTCCTGCCATCGGGGTGACTGATTTCCACTTAATTTTTTAGTAGTTAAAAACGATGCATTTATCTTGACCTCTAGTTGCGACCCGATACCTTGACCTTTGCTAAATATCACAAACACTTCCGGTTTGGTTGAATTTCGTTCAGAGCTTTTAGCTTGTTTTAGGTTGCCAATAGAAATGACGTTACACTTATGGAGGAGAAAAACTACTTAAGGAATGTTTTTAATTTTTGCCCAGATTATCCAATATAACCTGATTTGAGGCAGTGCACGCTTTTTTATAATCCGCGATATAATTAACCTGGTTTGAGGCAGTGCACGCTTTATAATCCGCGAAGCCCAAACCGGCCAAACAAAAACCCAACAGAAATGTACTTTCTGGTCCTTTTTTTTCTCACGGCTTCATTCGCTGTCTTTTCAATGACAGACACAAAGCTTATTCCGCAAGATTTTTATAAACTTTTTTTTATAAACTTCCAATGGTTTTTAAAATGCAAAATTCATGGTTCTGTAAGCTTGTTCACCCTGGTGAGATTATCTAATTGAAAATAAAAGGCTCTCAGATGTAAGATGTTGATACTTTGACCGATGATACGAGAATATTAGTAACAATGAAGCAAAGGAAAAACATAGGGGGTTACAAAATGATGCATTAAGATATTTAATAGACATAAAACACACTTTTTTTTTTACATTTTATTTCATTATTCGTACGAAATTACAATCATTTTACAAGTATTTCGAACGCCATGTGACGCATGGCTACACCATCGTTTGTTGGTGGTCGTCATGGCTACACCATCGTTTGTTGGTGGTCGTCATGGCTACACCATCGTTTGCTGGTGGTCGTTATTGTTATTTATTATACTTTCATGTTAAATACTGAAATCTGATTGGTTTAGACGCAGTTGACAATCCGTTCCCATACCCTCAGCGTTAGCAACACACTTGGCAACGGGCCGATAGAACGAATTGTTACATGCGCGTAAATTATGCGCGTACGGTTAGCCGCAGAACTCACGTCTTTTCTATATAAAAGCAGTAAAATTTGCTATAAAATTAAGACATTCAGTATAATAAAATATATAGTGCCTGTTTGGGAGGGTACCAGTTGAAATTGACACCCCTCGAAAACCATTGTCAACCTCCGCTTCGCGTCGGTTGACAATGGTTTTCTCGGGGTGTCAATTTCCACTGGTACCCTCCCAAGCAGGCACTATTTATATAATGTTTCTATTTTTAATTTCCATGGGTTCATTTCTTCATATAAATAAAACAGTCTACCTGTATATTTCCGATAATAGAAACCCGTTACTGCGAGATGTGCTAAAGTGAAAAAGCAGTTCGTGACTTCAGAATCAATACTGGATACAGCTGTTTAACAGTTATAACCACAGACGATAACTTGGATCCGTGGACAGTCAACTCAGAGCGATGTTTAACCAAAATAGAGGAAAACCCATGTATGGACAATTCATCGAAATTCGGCTACGAAACCCGAACGAGGAAATTACCAAATCGTGCGAATCCCTGCGACTAGAGTTTTTAAACCCTGATGCTACTTCATGTACTGATGTAAGTAATTACTACTATCTAATCTAACTGCACGTACATTTTAATCGGGAAATTTAAACTTCGGTTTTAAGATTTGTTCCTTTTCTATGGGCGGCGGAGTGAAAAACGAGGCCCAATTGAGGACAAGGGTAGGAGTTAATTCATTTTTAGTTTTTTGCACAGTAATGTATTTTCTAAAACGGGATGAGTAAATTATTGAGGCGGGGTTTGTGAGATTGAAGAAATAAGTGAATTCTGTTTACTCTCCATTTGAATTTTTGATTTTGATGATATGATATTTACATCTATCGAGTATGATTCCCTCTATTTCTGTTGTAAAAGAGAGATAATATGAGACATTCGAATTCGCCAAGTCTTAATCCGCTATCTGACAAAAAGAGCGAAATGAGCGAAAATAAAACGGGGGCTAATAGTTCCCCTATACAGTGTATACACTGTATAAGCATATCTGTTTCAGGCCACAATTGACTTTGATTTTGGCTGTTGCTTTTGTCATCTTCTTGGGCGACATCCTCTCTTGCATTCAACTTTTTCTACCGAAGAGCGTCGGAAACGGGCGGTATATATAACCCCTCTGACTCGTACGAGCATTCGTACGATGAAACGCATGATCGGACGAGCGCCTCTCTTCCTATCGCATTAGCGCACGTTCAATCGTCCGATCATCTGGTCTTTCGTGCGATCCTATCGCATTATCTTACAACACTCGCTTTTATTGTACAACAGTCGCATATATACGCAAGATATATCGCAAGATTCAATGCGTTTACATCGCACAACGTTCGCTCTGAATCGTGCGAGTTTCGTACGAGTACTTTTGCAAATGCGATTATTTTGGCAACAGTTTACGAACCATTTCTATTTTTTTTTGGTCGCACGAATATTTTGTCGCTTCTGCTCGTGCGCCAATTGTGAAATTGTTGGAGCGAATTCAAGACGAGGCAAAACCGTAAGTAGAAGCGAAAACAACACGGGCGAAAAAAACCCTGTGTCCAGTATATACTAGCGGCAAAGCATGGAAACTGAAACCGATAAATCTTGCAATGATTGTATAACGTTGCATGATTACATGAGACAAGTTGAGCAACAGTCTTACGATCTTACGAATCTTACGAATGTCTGCAATTCATCTTACGATCTTAAAAAATCGTGCATCGCTCTTGCGAGTACACAAAACGTTGTAAAACGTTCGTAGTAATGTTCGTGCGTTGCATTACAATAATTTGGATCGCATTTGGTCGCGTCTGAATAGTGTGCATGTCCACTATTTTTACGGGGACTTGATGCGACCACAAAAAGCATGCAACGAATGCGAGAGCTCGTATAACGTATGCGATTGCTCGTGCGAAGCAAAACAATTCCGATCGCAAAGTGTTGTAAAGTGCTAGTGCGCCAATTGTGAAAGGGGCTTCAATTGTTCGAAAAATACAACAGCTGAAACTGACAGGAAACTGACAGGACTGAAATCGACACACCCTGTTTATAGATTGGTCGAAACCTACAGCGACCTAAGAAAAACCACGGTCTGCACGTAATTATCACGGTGGTCTCAAAGGAGACGATTTGGCAGTTTCTTTTAGCTTACATATACTGTGTACGTTAACAGTAATTTAGTGTACTTTAGTTACTTTTTATAATCAATTAATTAATTAGTTAAAAGAAAGATGTAAATATAAACAACGAAAAGCTTTCTTTGATGGTTCGTGCGGGTTATGAAGGTTGCGATCATTGCAGAAAAAAATTACATGAATCACCAAAGAAAGCATTTTATTGTTTAACTACATGTAGCTACATTTCTGTTTTTATTTATTATGTACTTGACCCAAACACCCATGCACCTTGTCCAGAATACCTATAACTTTCGTGGTTTTATTTTTATATTTGACGTCAAAACACGTCAAATATTAAATAATTAAGGAGGTTGGCACCTGAAATAATAGTAATGTCAATCATCCGAAAACCACTTGGATATAAAGATGGGGACCTAAAAAGTTCATTTATTTTATTTGTGGCCCATGTCACATGCCATTTTTTTTAAATATAGGGCCCCAAACAGAAATGATAATTTTCCTGAAATGTTTGCTAAAATTTTACATAGAAATTGATACCTTGAAGAAATCAAACAAATATTTATAGTTTGAACTATTATTTAGTTATGATTTTAATATGTATTATCATGTATCATGTAGTGACTATAAAGTAAAATCTAAGTCAAAGTTTAAAAATTCTTGCATTACTGGTGACTTCAAAGGCCAGTACATAATGAACACAACATATGTTACAAAAATTTGGGGTAATCAAATTATAACGCAAATTAAAAAAAATATAGTAATGTCATCTTTCCAAAACTTTGCGTACAAATAGACATACATTTAATGTCTCATTTAAAAGTAAAACAAGTAGGGGTCACAACTCAAAAAATTGAGATATAGCATGAAATAAGCTAATTTTAGGCCAAAATTGGAGTTAATTTTCTTTTAACTTCTATGAAATATAAGCTAAATATGCCAAAATATATCGATAGAAATATCAATATTTTGTTTAAATATGTTTTTTAGAACATCATGAATATATCGTAATACATAAACTATCTAGAAGTTTGGTCTGCGCTGATAATTAGGATGCTAAAGTAACAGTACTATAAAACTAATTGATCATTTCCTTCTTGAAAACCTTCCGCCACAAAATATAGTCCCTTGCTAAACTCTGTAAAAATGTAATTTTTTTAAAAACAATTTTATTCAATATAGTTTATTTGGTATTGTAAAATATAAATATACTACTAGAAATAATATGTGATGCAGAATTTTCAGACTAGAGGTGACCCAAAATGGCTACCCAAAACCTAAGGAGCGAACCTCTTTAACAAAGCCCGGGAAACGGCGGATATTCCGGTCTAGGCGCAACCAAATCACCAAAGAAACAACACTGCGTGCTTGATAAGTTACTAATTAAAGTAAAAATGTCGTCAAAACAAGTTCTTTATTTGAATATTAGTTTAAAACAACTTAACTTACTTAAAATCCCATATTTTTCATGCATTTGCATACTTCTTTTCTAAGATAAAAAAACATGTACTATTTCATTAAATTATGCAATAAAAGTACAAAAATATAACTACATGTATCATGTTAGGTTATAACTGATGAAAATAAAAAGATAATACCTTTTATCAGAAAATTTTGAACGAGTTTTCGGAATACATAAATACTTTATTGTTCAATTTACACTCGACATTTTCAAAAACAAAAAATGCATTAGTTTTGAAATTTCTCGTGCATTGTTCATGAAGTTTACATGCTTAAGTTTGTCAACAAATACTTAGTGCTATATCTTGCGCTAGAAAAAAAAACATGGTTTATTATACTTGCCTAAATAGATTTTGCATGTAAGTTTCGTAAATACGCCCGACTTGTAATTTGTTAAATGAGTGATCTTCAAAATGAACTTATCATGCAATAGAAATGAATTTGAGAGACGTCGCGAATGATACTGGTGTTTCTTTTATTACGCTATTATATACTAGCGGAAAAAAGAAACTCTCCCCTTTGAGACTGTGCATTATAAAATTTAGTATAATTTTTCTATATCTATTGTTTGTATTTATAAAATTTAAACAATCGATAATGGTATTGTTTTTGACAATATCGGATGGTAACCGTCCGGATGCACGGACTTTTTCATGGTCAGTGAGCACCTGTTGTTTATTGAAGAATTTGTACGCACGAGTTTTACGGGCCAATACAGTTTGGAATAAGAACTGTAAAGGATTTGTTTAAACTTTTTTTGTTAAGGAAATCACTTTAGTTTCAACAAAATTTACCCTATGTCATGCCACGACTCAACGAAAACCAACGTAATCGTGCTGTTGGGATGCTGCAAGCTGGAATGGCACAAAATACTGTAGCAAGACACTTTGGAGTTCATCGGAACACCACCAAGTCATTATGGAGACGTTTTCAACAATCTGGCAACACCCAGGATCGACCGCGCTCTGGGCAACCTCGTGTGATATCACGTCAACAGGACAACCACATTAGACTTGTGCATCTGAGAAATCGTTTCCAGACAGCAAGTTTGACTGCCCGTAGCATTCCAGGGCTTTGACCAATTAGTCCAAGAACTGTGCATAATCGTCTGCGCGAGCAAAACATCAGACCAAGACGTCCAGCGGTGCGCCCAGTACTGCTTCAACGTCATCGTATCGCCAGACTAGCGTGGTGCACACGACATCTGCGATTCAGAATACAGGACTGGGCCAATATTCTGTTCACTGATGAATCCAGATTTCATTTGGATAGCAGTGACGGCCGTTGTAGGGTGTATCGTCGCGTTGGGGAGCGTACGTTACCAGGACGCTTGTGTTGTGCAACGTCGACAATTTGGTGGAGGTAGCGTTATGGTGTGGGGTTGAATATCAGCACGTGGAAGGACCCCTCTACAAATTGTCAATGGAAATCTCACCGGCGTACGCTATCGAGATGAAATTATTCAGCGTCATGTGATACCCTTCATACAGAGACATCAAAATCACATCACTCTGCAGCAAGACAACGCAAGGCCACAGGGACTTGTTTGTTCAACAGAATGTCGATGTCTTGCCTTGGCCAGCTGTTTCCCCCGATTTGTCGCCGATCGAGCACGTCTGGGATGAAATGGAAAGGCGTTTACGCCGTTTACCAAATCAGCCAGTGACATTGTCTGATTTAGGCCCGGCTTTAACCAACATCTGGAACAACATCCCTCAAGCATTTCTGAACACTTTAGTGGCATCAATGAGGCGTCGCTGTCAAGCATGCGTGAACGCAAATGGTGGTCACACGCGTTATTAATGTTGTTAATTCAATTTCAAATAACAGTGAATTTCGAGTGTGCTGAAATTGACGTTATTCGACGTTGACATTAATGTGTTATGAGATGTTGTTACGAATACATGTGTTAACAGTATTACAAAAAATAAAATTTGTTCATTGTAATTTTTAAATGTTTTTATATATTAAATAATGCACAGTTTCTTTTCTCCGCTAGTATAGATAGATTGGAGGGGTCGAGGAAGAGCCCTAAATATGAGAATATAGAAGTGTTGGTTATCAATGGCAAGGAAAAAGTCTAGATAATGACAGTATCGCTTGTCATTTAAATTTAGACCACGTGGTTTTATTTGACCCTTTCAGTTTCGCAGTAAAAATCGTGCATCGTGTTTATAGTCTATTTCCGAGAATATATCAGTATATAGGTACTTGTAGTCAAACGTAAAATCTAGACGTTTATTGATTTTAAACATTATCTTCATTAATTAGTGGATAAAATTAGTTGTAAAAATAATTGTGACAATAGAGAATATATTTGTTTTTCTGTTGTTGCAACAATTAATATCCTTAGGAGTGACCCCCGTAAGGATTAGTTTTCGATCCGAGCCTGACCTAGTAATAGCATCAATAGTGAAACAGACTATACTATTTTATGCAGAATGTTCCTTGAAAATGGCTCGATATACTAAGTTTGTATACAAAACAGACACCCATTATTTTTTTAAAAAGCATGATATTGCACACCAAAAGCGTCAAACATTGCTATGATTTTATCATGCAACCCAATGTTTACATTTTCAGCCACGTGTAGAGTGATTGAACACGAACGATAACTCTGTTCTGAATATCATCGTTTAGTGTCATTAACCGCTAGATGATGATATTAGACATACATCTTAATAGATTTTCATGTTTTAACATATATCAAAGTAAGATATGATATGAATAACGACCAGTACTTACCTATTTTGAGAACATCATCCGAACACTCATACTTCCGCTCGAAATTTCACAGGAACTGAACGATTCTCGGTGAAGTCTCGTGAACTTTCATTCGAGCACCTCTGGATTTATAACATACTTCTTAACAACGCTTAACATTCCGAACATATTCGCAGGGGTGAGTATGATTTATCATCAATGCATAAATGTTCAAAGTAGTAGACAAGTTCAACATCATGAAATGATCAAGGAGATTTAAATACATATATTTACATTTTCAACTGTCTTTGTCTGTGAAAAAATTACGAATCAATTTTGAAATATAAATATAAGTAATAAGAAATCATTCTTTAAATATTATGAGGTGATAATTTCGTCGGAGCCTGGTCAAATCTATCATAAAGTACTTTGGGCCAATACCGTGTTTCAGTTATAATATAAGACACGCCCATTTTGTGTCGCTCAACTTTTTATGAAATTATTGGGTTATAGGCTTCAAAATTGATTCGTAATGTTATCACAGACAAAGACAGTTGAAATTTTTAAGAAATAAGGAATCATTCTTTGAGTACTATGAGGTTATAATTTTGGTCGGGGCGTGATCAAATCCAATAAAGCCCAAAGGGCTTTATGATAGATTTGATCACGCCCCGACCAAAATTATCAACTCATAATATTCAAAGAATTATTCCTTATTACATACATTTATATTATTTTCAGCCATTGTACGATTAAATATTCAAATATAAATAAGCAAACCCCGCTGGCGCCCCAAATTTATGTCATTTGAAGTTTTTGGACAGTATAGATCAAAACCGATACATAGTGTTATCACAGGCAAAGACACTGACAAATTACAGATTTTAAAGGAAAAATTTCAACTATGTTCAAGTATAAAGCATTATTTTTTATATTATTTTACATGTTGTATATAATTTGTATATATGATAAAGTTTATCGTCATTTTGTTATTAAATGACCAATTTCGATTCAGCTATGTGTTTTAAAATTTAAAATCAAACGAAGCAGAAACATTCAGAGAGAAGAGTTGACAAAAAATGTAAATATATATATTAACAATGGTTGAGTTATTGAAATGAAGATATACACTTTTTAAATTTTATTAATTATATTTCTTACATATCGGTCGAGTTAAAGACATATTGTGATCTCATTTCGGATATATTTACTATCATATTACTTACAATGTACAATGTTTATACAAATTCATATCTTGCTTGTATGTACAATGAGAGCGCAACGAAGATATAGGAGATATTTGAAATGCGACGTTGCGTTTGTGCGTCGTTTGACGTTACACGCGTAACGTAAAGTAACACCAGTATTGATCCCTCCAACAAAGGCCTAACATTTGGGGCTTCTTTGTAAATGCTCCGTCACATAAGAAGCATTGTTAGGGCACTTCCGATCATGTAGCTTACTTAGCTATGAAACCTTTCCAAAACACAGTACAGATCTACTGCAATAATAACACATTGACATTAATACAGCTTGGAATAGTATTTGCATACAGAATTGCCATATTTCACATCTAAGATTTGCCTTGCTTCAATCAAAAAATTGGAAATAAAATCTTTTTTTTAAAGTTTGTTGGGTATGGATGAAAGGAAGAAGGCCTGAAAAATTATCATGCAGAATAAAAGAGAAATTTAAGTTTTAATGGCGAAATACTATTAGAAAGTGTGTTAAGAGGTTGTTGTTTACAAAATATGTATTTTGCGTAAAAAAGCCTGCGGTATTGGCTGTGTCCATATATAAACCGCACAGAACTATTGAACAGTTTCATTGTGCATGGGAGAGATGTTTTTAATGCTCTTAGAATCCATATAAGATTGCAAAAAGCAGGCAAGTGTGAATATTGAAATATAAGTATTGTTATATAAATCTCATTTTTATAATCTCTAGCCCTTTTACGTATTACTTTAGATTTAATCTAGACCGAATGTCCATTGATAGTTATAAATATGTTGAAGAGAGCCTCGAGAAAGGCATACACCAGACTAAAAAGCTCGCGTTCTGCCTTGATAGTCTAGGAAGTTTGAGTTTTAACGAGAAAATTTCTGTTGGTTGAAAGATATTAGATTGCCTATTATAAATCTCTTATAAGACTTGTCAATTTCATTGGGTAAAAAGAGGTGACATGCCCATCTTGGTCTTTTTTTCATGCTTGAAATTTTTTAAAATAGATCGTTAGCAAGTGACAATGACAGTACCGAGAACCTAGGCGTAATTAGTTGATCATCGAGACTCCAAGGATTTAATGGGTGGGGGAGGAGGGTAGGGAACGTCATGGATAAAACAGTGTACCGAAATATACAACCGAGTAAAACTCGGTTATGAATATACGAGTACATTTACTTCGCTTTATCTGTAATTCGTTATATCCGTACCGTATAACGAATTATGCATGGTTTCGTGTACAATACTACAACTTATGCTGATTCAGGCATATAATAAAAATACATTCTTTCAATGCTAAAAAATTCGGAATTTAATTTGAAGAATTTATGTGAAAATAAATTCATTCAAATTTTTTATGCCAATCGGTATTTCTCACTTTTAAAGCTTTAACGTTATAAACGTTTTAAATTGTATTATTTTTCAACTATACGGGACTCAAATTCAATTTACTTTATCAGTAAATTCGATGTATCCGAATTCGTTAAAACCATAAATTGTGCAAGTATTTGTTTTAAAAAGATCTGTCCCATGGGAATCTGTAAAAACATCGCTAAAACCGAGATTTCGCTGTATTAGTGTTCGGCCTAACGAGGTTTTCTGTAACAGTCCCTGTCCATGTATGGATAAGGTAAGTAAAATAGTAGACATTTGGAGAACAATAACAACCCACAAACGAGTCATTATATCTAGGAAGGATTGAATCTTAGGTTAAAACTTTTGTCAGCAGAAATCAGAAAAACAACTACATGTACATGCACTCTAATAGTTTAATAGTTTATAAAATAATCTATACCAGAAGAAATTCAAAGTCTACTGGAATTGTTTTTATAGAATTAGTCTCGTCAAGCACTTTCTATGGAAGGAGAAGGAGTAGGTTGGGAGTTTGTAGAGGATCGACTAATTCTACACCTGGCAGTGTTACATACAAACATTCCCGAAAATACCTGAATTCAAAAAGAAACTTTGATTTCCCCAAAAATGGATATTTAGACATTCGGACGATACCCTTTTCTTAATTACGAACATTATGTCTGATTGCCAACACACGTTTTACAAGTCAAGTTTATCTGAGTACGGTGTTCGACAGAAAAAAAATATAGTATGGCCAAACCGTTTCTATCGCAACATCAATGCGAAAAAAAAACGAGATTCTCTCTTCTTCTATAAAGTACAATTTCTATGCAATATATGCTCTTACTGTTTTTTTCTTTACAAGATAAAACACAAAATCGTGATGTGTTCATCACGACCCCTGGAAGCTCGGGTGATGGTCGAATTCAGTGTATTTTACAGGCCTTCGGTTTATGAATATTGTTTCATATAATTACTATTGTTTCATATAATTATACATGTATATTTTGTGCATAAAATAGAATTGTTATTACATAAATACATGTAATGGGTTATTCGAATCTGATACCACTGTATCAAACAAGTTATTATCAGTACTATGTATTTGATATGGTTTATTATTACTTTAGCGTGTAAATAAACTTTTTAATGAAGGCGGATGACGCATGGCGTATGGATTATTTTGAACTCGCGTGTTGCAAGCGAGGAAATCAGACACGACTTAGAAAGACAGACATGAACCAAAAATGATAGAACGGGAATGATATTGCCATCAAAACTGAAAAACGCTTGATATTTGTGGCTTTTATTAAATTTGATCTCCCCTTTGAGACGATGAGTAGTCCAGAGTTATTGTGCCGACCACAGTATATGCTGAAATTGTCTTCCACAATGTTTTAGGGACAACTGACAAATGAGTAAATAAAATCTTAAATATTAAAGCTGAAAATTGAAATGAATGAAATATATTCCAAGTTTCACTTCCCTTTTTAGGAAAGTTCTTGAGTCAATCAGGAAAAAAATTAGGTCCATTCTAAGTCAAACTTATGAATATCCGAAACCAAGATGTCTGAATTCATTATTACATAGAGAAATACAACGCTTAAAAGCCATCTTAGAGGTTTCAATTACAAGTAGTTATTATATACAGAAAACGATAAGATATGTATCAGAATATCAGAATATATTAATGTTTGTAAAAAAAAAAAGTAGTAGTTGAAGTATTAACGATTTTTTTTTTCAAAATTAGATTAAATTGACTTATACATGTCCATGTATATGATTACATTATGTAGATTACAATGCTACACAATCAGAATTTTTAATTATATACCAATTAGATCCTTCAATAACCGCGTGCCAATAGAATCCCCCTTCCACTGCTGAGATTTTTTAAAAATTCGTGACAATTTCGAATACTAGTATCCAGAAAGATGTGTCAAAAGGAAATTGAAAGATTTAAGGTATCCGATCCATATTAGGGCCTAATTTTTCCAACCTTTAATATCCATCATGTGATTTATACTTTGATATATTAGACAATTTAAAGCATTTTAGAGTAGAAAAAGTTTTACCGAGAGAAATTTTCAAAAATATTAGTAACTAAGCAGTAATTAATCAATGAAGATTGCATTATGGTCTATGGGGACAAGCACATTTTTTAAAATTAAAAAGTAAATACTAGGATTATCAATAAATGTTGTAGTGGAAAGATGTATTTTATCATAAGGAATACAAAAACTATTGAAAATAAATTTTATACTGTATAGATTTTTTTTAGAATTAATTTTTAAAGAATAAAAGGTAAGGGGGACAACTCTTCAAGGAAAGGAAAAGGTCATTAACTAGGCCACATCCCACTCTTACATATTGATACTTAAATATGAAAATTATGAATTGAACATATTTTTTTGCAGATATATAAGATACATATACAAATGGTTCGGACACAAGTTCTGACAACTTACTAGGTCTTTACCATAAATAGAAAAATTATACAAAACTTACAACTGTTATAACATGATTACAATAAATGAAAATAAGTTATATATGCGAGAATAAGAAACAAGCACATAAACTATATTAAACAAATCTACCAGTTTCGTAAATTGATATACAATTGAACTAATGAAAATAATTGCTTGTTAATTTCAATGGGTAATGACTCATCGCCCCATAATAAAAGATGAGTATTAATTATATGAAAGTGGTCTAGTTGTAGCAGATTAAGAAAAAAATTATTTCTAGCGATAGTATAATTTTTGCATTTAAAGAAAAAATGGTAAGCATCTTCGGGTGAACCACACCGACAATTACCGCTTTCAATAATATTTATTCTGTGTAAATCATAATTGAGTATGCAATGGTGTCTTAGCTTGGTATGTATTATGTTTAGCTTGCTCTTACCATGTGTAAAGAAGGAGGGAGCTATAGCTATGTTTTTAGTTTTATATAATGAATTCTTAAATCTTTGTATGGAAGTTTCATTTCTTACTCATATGCTTAATGTATTCCACAATTGAATAGTGTCAGGTATAAATGATTTCTTAAATAATTATGTTCTACACCTAGGTAAACTATAATTTTCAATGTTCCTAGTTCTATATGCAGAATCGTTACTCCTAGTATTGGGAATAATCTGAGACAAATATTCGGGGACACACTTATTGTGGATCTTGTACATAGTGGTAAGTTTAGACGTCATTCTTCTAGTTGAAAGAGTTTCCCAGCCCGTTTCAAAATATAAGGATGTTTTTGAAGCAATAATTGGTAATCATGTAACAATGCGGGAAGCGTATAACTGAACTTTCTCTAATTTGTCATTGCCATGTTGGCTACAGCCATCCCAAACAACTGAGGCATATTCGAGAATTGGCCTTACAAATGTAATGTACATTTTGGAAAGGCTGTTTTTCCAATACTAAATTTAAGTTTTTTCAAGAGACCTAATTTTTTTAGTGCTTTGTTAACTATAATATTAATGTGCTCCGACCATTTTAGATCGCTTGCTAGATGTAAACCTAAGTGTTTGTGTGTTGAGATATATTCTAACTTACAATGCTGAAAAAAAATATTTCGGGTAATTCGTAGCTTGATTTTGTGGTGAAAAAGACAGCCTTAGTTTTGTTTGGATTAAATTTAAGTAACCATCGACTAGACCACTGTTCCAAAATGTACAAATCATGATTGATATTGTGTTCAATGCTAGAAAAATCATGCGATGCATATTGGATACAATTGTCATCTGCGAAAAGTCGACAAAATGATAACATATTGTTTGAGACATCATTAACATATATCAAAAAGAGCAAGGGTCCTAACACTGAACCTTGCGGTACACCAGATTTTATACAAGTATTAGATGATAAAACATCTTTGTACATTACTTTTTGACTTCTATTACATAAATAACTTTTAAACCATTGTAAAACATTGCCGGTTATTCCGTATGTTTCTAATTTAAAAAGGAGACCTTTGTGCCAAACTCTATCAAAAGCTTTTGAAAATTATGTCCAAGTATACAGAGTATTAAGCCCATACATATCAGTTATGCATATTCGAGGCTACTCCCTGATATATCTAGATAATTTGTACTAAAAATGTGACCAAGGTAGTAGGGAGTAAAATAGATACATATCATTAGACAATTTCATACACTAGTAGCTTAAAACAAAAGTCCATTGAAATCTTCCTATGCACTAGTACACTTGTTTATTCTGTTTGTGTATGAATAGGAGATATATGTATTGTAATTTATATACACATCTAGGTCTTTGTATCAATTTTATTTTGTACTTGTGAATTTTTTTGAATGATTTTGTGAATTTTTTGATTATTTATAAAATAAAACAACATTTAAATATGATAAATAAAGATACAATTGGGCGAACTTAAATGTTCATGGCACGCGCAGCGGCAGTAACAGTAATTCGTCATCATACGTGATGTTTCTATTGTATTTGGGCCGTCTATCAGAGAAGAGGTAAAAGGGAAAATCCAACAATTGACTTCAGATATGTCAGAAGTTGTCTTAAGATTAAGCTTATACATAGGAACATTCTTAAATTAGGATACTTTCGAAAAAAGCACCACTTAGACTTAGAAGTGTCCTAAGTCTTTAGGTGTTTCTTAGTCCTATTAAAGATAGCTTCATTAACACGCCTGCAGGATGCTACAAAGACAATTTTCTCTTTAACAGCAAGCAAAGTTGATAATGTCCAGTAAAAATGTTTTCACCTTCTGAGAATATGTATAAATACTCAGGCATATATTTTGTTTAATATTATAGCTGAAATCGTTATTATGATATTACACAGGAAGAGGAAAGAAGTGACATGTCGGTATGCAGTGACTTCTAGGCTAAGTAAACAGTTATTGTACCCCCGCAAACGATACAAAAATATTGCACATGGATGTTTCTCCAAAAATGTATACTTTATACAGGGAAGTATTCGCCTCCGTTTAATTTTAAAACTGCATCTGGACGAATTCAAGACGGGGCGCAACCGTTTGAAATTGTAAAAGGGCGAAAATAACCACGGGGCGAAAATAACCACGGGGCGAAAATAACCCTGTATACAGTATACCGATATTCTATATTTATAAATAAATATTATATATTTATAAATAAAAGATGATCACCTGAATTAAATGTCATAATGATCGGGAAATTTATTTTCATTTTACATATGAGTTTGAACTTAATGGCCTCTCTTTTTTTCAAAGTTTTTGCAATGGCATGAAATTTCACAGAGCTTCATGCATAAGTAAAGGAGATTATTATACTTTCACGTTAAATACTGAAATCTGATTGGTTTAGACGCAGTTGACAATCCGTTCTCATACCCTCAGCGTTAGCAACACACTTGGCAACGGGCCTTTACATGCGCGTAAATTATGCGCATACGGTTCGCCGTTTAACTAACTTTTCTATATAAAAGAAGTAAAATTTGCTATAAAATTAAGACATTCAGTATAATAAAATAAAGAGTGCCTGTTTGGGAGGGTATTTCATCTGGTACACTCCCAAACAGGCACTATTTACATAATGTGAGATGAGGCCAACGATGATCATATCAATATGTATGTTCCTCTATCAGTCAGTCCATCCATCAGCCAATCCTTCCGTCCGCCCGACTCTCAAGCCTGGTCTGGTCAATTACTTTATAAAAGGAAAACTTGGGACAAAGGTTGCCTGAGACCAAAGACACCTGACAGTATATATTTTTTCCATAATCAGGAATATATAGTTCGTACCTAATAATTATTAGGTAGGTGTTATATATTTTTATTATGAGAAACATACATATTATATTTTTTATTTTTTATTATGAGAAAAAATATACTAATATTACGTCAGGTGCCTGTGACTGAGACCTTAGGGTACGTCATGACCCTCATCTGAGGTCATTGACAAACGTCAAGATCGCATCATTAATACGAAAAGAGGTCCAACAGGGGTATTAGTCCTCCTTGGACATTTCTAGTTATCTTTGAATAAAAGATCAACAAAAAGTAAATAATTCAATATGGTTTAGATTTTCTCCGACTAGCCAAGCTAAAAAGTCGTACTAATATTGTAAAATCCGTATGATGACGCAGTGCGATACTCGGACTTCTTTAAAAAAAAATGATGATGCACTACTACTATAGTACGTTAAAACTAAATAAAGATTAATTTTTCAATTGTCGGAATGACCTCATCATGCGCGGATCTAGAGGGGCGCGGGGGATGGTGTCTGGAACCCCCACTGGAGAATTCAAATTTAAAAGTAGTTTTTAAAAAAATTACAGAAAAATTGGCCTCGAATATTATCAAACATATGCATATTATTTATTTTTAAATGAGATAAGAAATGTAATGACAAAAATTAATAGAAATGTACAACATTATTTGTTGAACTTATGCATGTAATAATAACATATGTCATAAAAGGAGAACATACTAATTCAACGGTGTGACAAAAAGCAGTAATAGAGAATGTCATTACAGAACAAAGTCATCTCATTCTATACAAAGATTTGTCTGAATCTATACTCCATATTCCGCGATACGGGCAGTAACTCGCAATGATGGCAACAACTAATGTGACATTTTTCTCGAGACGAAGAACAATTTTTATCTAATCTGAATGGAATGTTATACCTGTATATGTTATATTGATTTTTTTTTTAATTTATCACTCTCCCTTCTGCCTTTTGGAATTTTATACATTAATTTTTAAATATTATGACTCGCTTAACAATGCTCAGGTAAGCGATGGTGTTCAATTTTGCATACGAAAAGATCATGGTATTTGTTGATGTCATTTTTAATGTTGAATAAAGCCACGTGTTGAGAGAGAGAGAGAGAGAGAGAGAGAGAGAGAGAGAGAGAGAGAGAGAGAGAGAGAGAGAGGGCATGATCAGGATGGGGTCCGATAAAAATAAATATGTAATACAAAACATTCTGAGGAAAATACCGGTAAGAGGCTATATATGAAACCAATACTAGTACATGTATACTGATTGTATACTGAAGCTAATACCGGTATACAGAATTTTTAAGTTTAGCGCAATACCATTACCCCCCCCCCCCGAAAAAAAATAATAAATCACGATATTGTATGGGTAAGAGATCAATTTAAAAATGAATATATATATATATATATATATATATAGAGAGAGAGAGAGAGAGAGAGAGAGAGAGAGAGAGAGGGGGAGGGTCAAAACCAATTATAAATACATTGACAAATTCAAAATGTGGTGCAGAATAATGACAGAAAGCAAGTTAACTGTGAAGAACTAACTTGTGTATAATGCCAATATTTGCGTGAATTTAGGATGCTTTTAGATATGTCCTTGTATTTTAGCAATAAAGTAAGACACTACTGCTGATGTGAGCAAAGTGCATGGGAGAGTTATCTGCGCATGTCTAAATAAAATTAAAATATATATTCATGTATCTACATTTCTAGTAAACGAGATCAATATTTACTGTGGTAAAAATCTGTGTGAACAGCCAATGGGTGTTGAGAAATACATGTAACACTCTTCTACCCGGGGAAAACTTGGTGAAGGGTTGGTAAACGTATCCCATATCTCACAAACAGTGTTCGTGTCAGTTTTTCTCATTAAAATTCTAAACCGGGGTTAATAATACAGTTATGTCATAAGCAATGGATACTTAAGATACTCTCTGCAAGTCATTATAAACAAATTACACACCTATACATATAAAGATATATTCAATAATATATGTGGGTGACAAACTGACCAAATGTTATGCCATGTTAACGAGCGGGGGGTAAAAGTTAAGTTATATCACATCATATTAGGGTATCTGAAAATCTGTAAATTAAGTTTATCGGTACTTGATGAAAAAAGATGAAGACAGAGCCTGCCTCTCTACACACGCATACATGTACACACCCTCTCTCTCTCTCTCTCTCTCTCTCTCTCTCTCTCTCTCTCTCTCTCTCTCTCTCTCTCGTGTCAATAATACCCTTACCCCTCTCAAATTGGTTGAAACCTTGACATAACACAAATAAGTGGATTGTAATCTAAAAATAATATCACGTACATGCACGAACTAATTCACAAAATGGGCTAGACATTAATTGTTTTAATTTACGATTACAGTTAAACTAAGTTTATCGACTGTAAACTATAATTTACGAGCCGTAAACTATAGTTAACGATTCCCGTTAATTATAGTTTTCATCTGTTAAACCATATTTAACGGCTGTAAACTTTAGATTACGAAATGGAATGTTAATCTAGGTCAGAGACATAAATAATTTATTCTTTATGTCTCTGTCTAAGTTAATCTGTCTGTGAAAAATAAACGTTAAGGTGGAATAACATATCATCACGAAATAGCTTACCTCCGATCGAAACGACATTTCGTTTGATCGACGGCAACGTGTAAATTACTACATAGCCCAGTGGATAGGGTGTCGGGATTCTGATCCGTACATCCCGAGTTCGAATACCGCAGGGGCTTTTGTTGTTACTTACCGAATTGAGTTTTTTATAGATATTCATTTTTTATTCCCCAAACTGCAATTTTTTGCTTATTTGACATATGTACAGTTTATTTATCATTATATCTTTCATAATCAAATAATTACTGGTAATTTGAGTGACTTTTTCCAGGTGTGTTATTCCACCTTTAAAGAGGGAGTCTTCTCTGGTTTTCGACTGGTCAAATGTAAATTTGGTTAAAGGTTTACTAAATCAAGATTAAAAGAAATTAAAATATCATTTTTTCTTTTCTTTTTTTTTTACTATAATACAACCTGGCATAGAAATAGTAATCAAAGTTTAGAATCGAAGTAGGACTGTATTTTTGGCGGAACATTGGCGTAGGAAAATATCACATGTTTTTGCAATTCAGGGGTGGGTTTCACAAAACTATCGTACGATTTATCATAAGACATATCTTAAGATTGTCATAAGATCTGACTTATGACAATCATAAGACATATCAGTTCCGTTTCACAAAACTATCTTAAGTGTTAGAAATCTTAAGACAGTTCTTAAGGCAAACCTCATTCTTGAATATGCTAAAATAATATTGTTATTTATACCAAATATACTGTACTTGCGCGGAGGCTGTTTTCATTTTGCTTATATTTTACATTTTAGCTTTTTTATGCTCTGAAACCTGCATCAACTGAATATCTTTTACAGGAGAGGGGCCCGGGGTGGGGGGTATTGCTAAAGTGAGCTGTCAAAAGTATGATAAAATTTGGTTACTGAAACATTGATATAAAACTATTTATTAATAAATTTGTACATATAACTTACGGAATGAAAGGTATTTTTATAAAGTATGTTGCAGTCCTAGAAATATTTTATTAGATTCACCGCTGCATTTGGGCCTGTACAAGCAATAGATGTTGTTTGAATGCACGCAGTTGTGACTGTAAAGCGGGTACGGATATGAAAGTGAACTCATGTGAAAATGTCTACGATGGGTGGTGTCCAATTTAACAGACGCAGTGGAAATTTAGTTTCAATGCAGAATGTCTCTGTTGCAAATGCTCTGTAGATGCAGAGACATGTATAACATGTTATTTATGTCTCTGGTAGAAGACGAGAGAAGACATGATAAAGAAAGCATCAGGAATTGAGAGAGAAGGGGGTTCACTGAAGTCTTAAACTCGAACACGGTCGAGAAAGCATTACTATTATCTACAAATAAATTTTTAGTTTTTGTATTTCTGTCCAAGGGTTCTGGTTTTTTTTCTTTCACATGTATGAAAACTATTGTAAAAAGTCCACAATGGAAAAATGTTAAAAATGTCGATCAACTGGCTAAAACTTTGATTATATCAAAGTTATTTTTTCAGTGCCTTATCACTCTTAATTTGGAGTAGTGCAATATATATATTGACGTTCATTAATAAATGCTGTAGTAGTATAGATTTGCTGATAAATATATTTCACATCTTTACATTCGTTCACTGTTGTTAATCATAGTTTCAGAAATCGTGAAACTTTGTTTATCAGATACATTTGCGCGTAATTCTTTATTCTTTGATTGCCTTACGTTTATTTTAAAATTACATGTAATTTGTATTGTATGTGACATAATATCTCCGAAAGGGGAAATAAAGATTGAATAAATTAATGAACTAGTTTATCGACTGAGAAACTGAGTGTGTTTAGCTCATTTTTGTGAATTTGGCGTGCCATACGATCTTCTTGTTATATGCCATGTAAAACAAGGAAAAAAAATCACCCTTTTTAACATTCCTTATAGAAAAAAACCTCTGATCCGATTAAGTGTGACGTTTTATAACATTTTCATTGATTTTGTTTTTTATTGCTTTGTTCTAATTTTTTAGTCGGCTTTTATTCTAAATTCATCTATACACAATCGTTATTAAAGTACTAGAATGTACTTTTCCCACATACATGTATACTACATATCTTAATTGTCATTCTTTAATAGAAAGCGCACTTTCAGAGTGTGTATATGTGCAAATTTACCTTTGAATAGTAAAATCTTACTTGCAATGAAAATTTACTGAAGAAAAAAAGCGAAACGTATTGATAAAAAACTGAACAAATAAAAACAAATTAAACACAAAACACCAAAATTAAACACAAATACAAATATTTTATTGACACAAACACAATTACAATAATTGGCAAAGGCCCAATTTATGCATTAACATAAGTATTGTTTTTATTACACATCAGTATGAAAAATATACATGTATCATTATATTTCACATTCTGACAATTAAGCTTGTGCACTGTTTCTGTATGATGAGTTATTTTCAACACTGTTGACGATTTACTATTAAAACTGAACTTAGTCTTAAGGATATCTGACACTTTTGAAAAATGATTTCTAGTATGAAAACGTATATAACTTCCCTCAACTGAATATATCTAGAACAGCTGAATAAAAAATGAAATTCATCTTCAATTGATCCAGTGTTACAATAGTTACAAAGTCTTTAATGCTTTGGAATAGATAAGTGTCTACCCTTTTCTATGGCAAGATTATGTGAACTTAATTTTAAACTACTAAAAAGTGATTTCTCTACTTTCCTTTTAAATACATCAACATAAGAACACCGTTGAAAATTACCAAAAACAACTTGGTAAAAATTTAAGCTTTGATGAACTTAAAATGTTTTCAAAGTTCTTCCTGTAAACACTGGTCAGTTATTCTTTGTTTTAAACTTGATAGAAGAGGTTTTATTGAACTACCTTTGCCGATAATAACTGTAAACCCTATGCTTTTTGTCCATGAGTTTGTATGAACTGTTGCTTTATAGAATTTGAACACCAGTGTATTTTTAGAGGTTATAATATGGTTCTAAAACTTTATGCTTGAAAAGTGTATTCTTGTCCACAAAGGTAGTCCACCTAGTTCTGCTATACAAGGGGCATTAGTAGTTCTACTGTGTACACCTAAAATTTCCTTAATGAATTTCATGTGAAAATTTTCTATAACAGAATTTTCATCAATTTAAGTAAATAAACCTCATATCTCACTACAGTATAGAAGGACTGGTGTTACTATAAGGTCAAATAGTTTTTCTAAAAGTTTACACGGGTTATCTAGTCCAATTGACTTCTTGATTTTAAAGTAAGCTTTTCTGGTCTTTTCCATAAGAACTGTTGTAGCTAAGTTAAAACTTCCATTAGATTTTAAAGTTAAACCAAGATAACAATATTTTGACACAGTTTGAAGTAAATTTCCATTGTAAGTAAATTCATCAATACAAGATTTACCATTTGAATTAAATATAAGAACTTTCGATTTTTCAACATTGACCTGTAATTGTTTCAAGAATATTCAAAAAGTTCTGTATCCCACTTTTGCTTTCAGATAGTAATACAATATCATCTGCATATAATAAAGAGTTTACAGAGATATCACCAATGTGAGCAGGATTACAAATACCGGTACCTGTTTTTAATTCATCAACAATGTCATGCTTTACGAAGAACAACAGAAGCTGTATAAACCTTTTGGTTTTTGTTTCTATAATGTTCGGATATAGTTTTTATAGTAAAACGGTGATCAGATGTTCTACTCTTTTCCTTAAATCCAATTTGATTTTCACCAATTAGAGATGATTCCTTAATGAATTCAAGTAATTTGGAATGAATTACTCTATTATTAAAAAGTTTCCCAAATTCAAAGAAACAGAGATACCTCTGTAATTAGAAGGGACAAGTTTGTTACCAGATTTATGTAATAGAACCAAAATACTTTCATTCCATATCGCAGGAAAGTGTGCTGACTTTAAAATAGTGTTGAACAGTTTTTGTAGGATATATTTCCCCAATTTTTTAACATTCCATTTGAAATTAAATCTGTGGATGTACTTTTACCATTCTTGAGATCTTTGAGGGCATTTGTTATGTCAGGATTAGTATCATCCATTTTTTTGTGCAAGTATGAAGTTTGAACAAAAATGTGAAAATGAATTCTAATAACCAGAGGGAGGTGACACACTGTTCAGTCATACATGATACATTGTATAATCCATGTTCAAACAATTACAATTTTTAGCGATATACATGTAAACTGTGGCTTTTCTTTATCTGGATTAATATTTTTATTGGTTTATAAAATACATATTTCTCGTGTATTATATGAAATGAGTAATTTAAGCGTCAAATAACACCAGTATATTCTATGCATAACACTAATCTGTCATACATGTATATTGATGTGTTGTTGAATCTATTACTTTCTATTGCAAGTTTATCCATTTATGTAAGTTTTAATCAAATTCTATTAAAAGATGGCCTATAGGTCATTTTTGAGTACTTATATTAATTATCATCACATTTTTTTTACTATACTCATTTCAGTATAAACTTCGATTCCTGCCTTAGATGATTTGTGGGGTTTCTTAGTGGGCTTTTAAAAAAATTTTGATATATACAAACAAGAGTTAAACTAATTTTGCGTGCATGAACAGTAAGTAAAAGTAGGAAGGAAATTTAAAAAATCAAACAAAAAAGAGTCATTTTGAACTAAATAATAAAGAATAGAAAGAAAAAATTAACAGTCAAAAAATCTATGCAGATATTGCAAATTGTCAAACCATTAAATTGGAAAATGGGAAATTGCACACCTACAAACAGGGACCGGGGGCACGGATACAACGTATGCCAATATAAACAAATTTCAGTACAAAAAAAGTGAAATTATGAATCAGGAAAAAAAAAAAAAATAAAAGTCAGATAACAAGGTACAAGAGAAAAATAATACAGTATTTACACTTAACACTTTTGACCAAATTAAACACAAATTACATTTTATACAGACTGATCAATTTTCTCCAAAGGTAAAAAACGGTTTTAGGGGGAAGCAAGTCTATGTATTTTGTAAGAATTTTTAAGAAATATAATTCTCTCTCTCTCTCTCTCTCTCTCTCTCTCTCTATATATATATATATATATATATATATATATATATATATATATATATATAAATCATATCAGTAAGTTTACAATGCAAGATATATGTGTATCTTGCTGCGCTCACCACAACGGTAGCGCCGTAAAACATGTATTATAATGTGTAATATAAGATGTTTGTTGTTCTATTATTATTTTTCTATTTCTATCATTCTATTATTAATTATTATTATCTGGGATAATAACTGGGATAATATAAGCTGCTTTCTATAGCATTTAAAATATGGGAAAATATTGATGACGTCGCGAAACGTCACGGTCTCTTTCCGGAAGCGAAGAGCACCATGGAAAAAAAGTCACGTGACTAAATTTTAATGGAATCCTCAGCTCTTTTGTCATCGATATTCCTTACAAATAAGAGGATTATAAGCCTTTCAACTTTTTGTTGTGTGTTTTAAATGAACAAGAATCAAACTGGCGTGTATTTACAATTACTGTAGAACTGGGGTAGTGTTTCTCGAGGTTGGCGGAAAACGTCAAAGTGAAGAGACGAGAGCCGATCGTTACTGCAACATGGCGACGATAGATCTAGAGGACGTTTGTGTAGAAAATAGCAGTACCGATCCATTCATATCTAATGATCAGGTCAATGGTTATTTGCAGGATTCTGGCGATGAGTTGACGGTGGAGACGCCCCCCTTACCAGCGCCATTCATACGGAACGACAGTGGTGCAAGTTTAAATAGTCTGAAACTGTCATCCATCTCGGCCCGACCTTTCCAGGGACCTCGATTCAAGCTAATTAATGAAGGAGATATACAAATTTGTCGTCTTAATCACACCAGAACTATTGTCAGTAAAATAATGAACTCTAAATATCTGCGGCGATGGGAGAGCCACCGAATTGTTTTGGACAAAAACGAGATCCGCTCCTGCACTGTAAGTAAAATGTAAACAAAGAATATTGTGTGTTTTGTATGCATTCATGTTTTACATTAGACTCTGTACAACATTAGGGAGTGACAGTGGTCATAAAAACTGTAATTACACTATGTGATAGTGATTTTTTTTCTGCCTTGTTATGATTGATTTGGCTTTGTAAACAAAAAACAAAAAGCAAATTACTTGCTAGTCAATGCTCTTCAGATCAAGAATGGCTGATTATGGATCAGTGGCTGGTTGTAACGCGACAAAGTTCATTATTAAGGGGTCTACTTTCCTCCATTGAATACAGTGAATGATTTGTGTGAATTTAGGCTTTTATTTCAGAGAAAAGATTGTGTGTGTTGTTGGTAAATATTTTCAGTTCAGGATATGAGATATATAGTACTATATAAGGACATATACTGTCAAGTCTCTCCACTTCATGTGATGTTGGAGTTCAATAGACTGGATTAATCATGTCTTTTATAATATTAAATACTTCCACCAAAATTCCACATAATATTCTTCAGTATTGCATCTCAGGAAATTTAATATCTTGAAGTTAATTTAACACATGTTTTATGTAATATATAAGATGCGAAATTCATTTTTTCCTTCTATTACATTGTTATAGATCCCTTCTTTCACCCCCCCCCCCATGACATTGTAAATGGATAATTAATTCCATTATAAGTAACCATTTTTGGTTTCACATTTAAAATTTTTTAAATAAGGTGTATGTCTTCTGAGTTTAACAAAATACTTAAGTTGTCTATAACATGGACCAACCTAGAACAAAATTTTAGGGAGACTTCACTTCTCCCTGACAGAAAAATAGGGAGAAGTTTCAGAAATTAGGGAGACTTCCTTTACTTGACAACAGCATAATGCTAATGATGATATAAACAGATTCAACTTTTAATAATATAAAATATAATAGAAGCAAGTCTAACAACTTCTAAAAAAAAAATTTATCCAATTTATTAAATTTATTTATTTTGATGTATTTATACATTTTATAGATGAAATGTTTTGTAATTGTATTAGAAATTAGTCTCTGTATTTCTGTGTATTTTGGAGGCAATATTAGTCCAACCCATTGACCCAATTATAACAGTCATGTAGTGGATCTGTTTAATTTTAAAGATAACTGTAAACAAACGGTTTTATGATTATTTTAGCATTAATTTTGGCAGAGTTATTAACTAATTACAAGTAACCAACTAATTGTAATATCAACACTAAAAGTAATAAACATCGGTTGCATAGTATGTGGTTGCATCACCCATATTTATAACACCTAAAGATAAGACAGTCTCGAGGTATTAATCACAACAGGGGTTAACTGAGGCTGTGAAAACGTCTTTAGAATAAGTTAATTATCATTTTATTGCCTTTGGGGTTAATTTACACTATTGACTTCGGAGGAAATTCCGGTGAAGTTACCGATCAAAAAGCGACTATCTCGCCCAAGTCGCCCCCTAGGTTGGTCCTTGTATAAGAAACAATGAATCTCTGTTCAGTGTATTTGAAATGTTTCACAATGAGCTGAGAATTACATGAATCTGACTTGCCAAATTTGAACAACAATTTTTTTTCAGTTTGAAATAGGAAACACTATTTATTTCTCTTTTCAGAATATTATCATTAAACTGTTCCAACAAAAATTGATTGATAATTTATTCTTCCATAAAATATTTATTTAATTATCTCACTAGAACTCTGTATATGGAGATGATTGTGATGTTATGTAATATATGATGAGGTTTATAATTGCAGACTGCCTTGGATATAGTTTTGGGCTTTTAGAATTGAAGTATCTCACTGAGGCCATTTCTAGAAAATTGTTTGTTTGTTCTCTCCCAACTGACTGATGAAAATGTACCAGACTCAGATATTTTTATTAAATTTCCGAGCATAGTTTTTTCCTAATTTGGAAATCCAACTGTTTGCAGACCTTTTTCTTTACATAATTTTGTGCAATTTGATAAAAAAAAAAAAGGGTTCCCTTAGTACCTAATGACCAAAAGTTTGCATTTGATCACAGAGTCAAGTGTCAGCAGTTTTTTTTATCAGCATGAATTTAATTAAGGGCCAGTTTTTGTTTTATCCAAAGTTAGAAATACTTTACATGTACAATCTATAAGGTCTATAGACTCCCTCTTTATCTTGACTTCATATTTGACCTTATTTGAACCTTATAAGAGGAAATTAAATTCTCATGTTCATGCACTTACCGGTACATATAATTTGATTCTACTTTGTATTTCCTTAGTATTTTAATAGGAATTATGTAATAATAGAATTAGTTTCTTAATGTACATATTTCTAGTACAATTTGATGGACAGAGATTTGTAATTCATGGCATTTGAGTAGTGTCAGATCTTGATAATGAACTAAGAATCTGTATGAAAGTTGTCAACATTAAATGATCTATGCAATATACATGTAGTTCAATGAATAAAATAATTTCAAAACATCATAAAAAAAAATAGGGTGTTTGATATATATGTGAAGCATCGTTAAAATAGAGCAACGTCTTGATCTAATTAAATCGTTTGGGTTTTTAGGAATGTGGCATGATGGATAATCCTATACCTTACTCCAGCATCGAAGATGTACACATCATTTCGCGATGGGATGCAGGCCAGAAGTTCTGTATAAGAATTACTGTACCCGATGGCTCCCTTCTCATTCAGGTAGGTTAGATGTTGAATGTACGTGTCAGATTTGTAGGGTTGATGTTGAATATGACTGTTGGGTGGGGTTAATTTTGAGGAATATGTCATAAATTCAGGGTTAGCGAAAAAGTGGGAAATAACTCATATTTCCCAGGACTAGGGCTGTGCAGTGTACCCAGAAGTTTGGAGCACGCACAGCCCTAGTAGACCCACTAATAGTGAAATTCGTTATCATTTGTGACCATGTCCTTGCAATGAATAAAAATGAATAAGATGGGCGGACTGTAGTACAATAGAAGAAAGTAAGCAGATCCATTTACATATCATGTACGTGACCTTGTTTCTCGCCAAATTCTCACAATTTTGCGATCAGAAATAACATCTGTTAAAAATACAACTAACATTCTTACAAATAATGTATTCACGTAAATGAAGATTTTGTAAATGAAGATTAATGGCATATATAGTCAAATCGAACACGCTTATCGATATGGATATCACATGAGACACTAATTATGAAAAGTTAATCAAGTTCAAACAAGGTAATTTTTAACAACATCAGTTTATAATGGGGAAGGCCAACTGGACTTTTGCAATTTTTTATAAAGTTATATATGAGCACATTGAGGTATGGTTTACTCTTTTCACATATAGATAGATTTTGACAAAATACATTGACCAGCTGAAGAAGAAAAATATACCTATTTGCGATCATGCATTTTAAAGATTTTCAAAAGAGAGGCGGACCTAAAAGTATATGGGGATTGAATGTAAACAGTGTACCCCTACCATAAATAATGATATATAACTTACATGTGATTGGTTTATCTTGGAATATAAAGGGATTTATTATATTAAAAAAAACCATTTATTAAGGGATTAATTATAAAAAAAATACATTTATCAAAGATTTAAGTACATGCAAACTTTAGTTTATTGTCAAATTACTGGGGGCTGTATTTCACATCATCCTTTGCCAGGATTTCAGTAGGGATTATGGTCAATTATTTATATGTAAAGATTGTCAGAAAGGTATGGTGGAAGTTGAGTGTGTCATTGTCAGTAGAGAAGGATGAATGTTGAGTATGTTAGGGCAATCGCCCCCGTTTTATTTTCGCTCCTTTCACCTTCGTTGTGAATGGGCGAATTTAAGACTGGGCGATTTTATCTCTCTTTAAATACAACTGTGTCTGGGCAAATTCAATACAGGGGGAAATTGTTTGAAAGTGTAGAAGGGTGAAATGTTCATGGGACGAAAAATAACCCTGAATACAGTATGTTAGTAGATTAGAGGAAGGATTGATGATTTGAATGATTATGTTGCTTTTAGTTTGTTTTGTGGAAATTAAATTTTTTAAGACTTAGGGATTTGATAATGGCTGTGCTAAATTTCATGTTATGCTTTAAATCTTAGCTGTCATATTTCTATTATGGTCATAGATTGAGTATAAATGAAGTATAAAATAAAGGGTTGTGGATGAAAATATGAACCAATCAAACTATGGTCATAACCCCTAAAGAGCTGACAGTTATTCCTAATTCCTGGTTGATATTTTCCTATGGTTTTAATGAGTTGTACGTGAATGATGCAATTATTACTTTTTTGGTACATTTTTCATTAAGTATATATTCAAAACCAGCCCATTCCCCAACAGGCCACTGTTAATGTGAATTGATGGTTAATATCATGTGACTCTGTTTTTCTTGGTTCCCACATACTCATTTTGTGCAATGAGCCAAATATTGGTCTCTTTAAAATTAACAAAAATTTTTTTTGAAGTGTTATCTTGCACAATGTAAATGTAATATTACGTACCCATCAATTTTCCCTTCTTGATACTGTCAATTTTACAGAGTGTGATCCAATTTTCCAGATCATCACACTGGGTTTCTGATTTCGTATCACCACTCTTTGTAACTGATGACGTAGTACGCTTTAAATAACGTCTGTATTTTAGCGCGTTTTAAGTTTCAAAATAGCTTTATTTTATAAGTAAACACCATGCAGTTGATTTAAAAATATGGTAGTTTTGTAATTAAAACTTTTAGATAGACGAGGGTATATAATAAATTTATCATTATAACAGTAACTTGATCCAAAGAGCCAAATCACGTCTCGTTGCCAGGTGCAGATCATCAGATCAAACTCGTCGCTTCACGTCTCGTTTGATCTGATAATCCGTGCCTGGCAACTCGACGTGATCTGACCCTTTGGATCAAGTTACTGTTATATATATATATATATATATATATATATATATATATATATATATATATATATATATATATATCCAATAAATCTTTTTTCTTGGTACCGGGGATGAATAAACACAAAGAATAAGTCCAATGCTCAAACAACTATCTATAGACTGTATATTGTTTTGACGTCACTATGTTTTGACGTCATAATCACGTCTTCAACACTATGTTTGTATAACGTCTAACGTCACGAGATTGACGTCATAATGTTCTTGTTTACTTTGTTTAAATCTACTGAAGAGCCCGGTAGGGCGAAAGCGCTATAGATAAAAGTTGTTTGAGCATTGGACTTATTCTTTGTGTTAATATATATATATATATATATATATATATATATATATATATATATATATATATATATATATATATATATTATACAAATATTGACTGGGGTTTAGGGCAACATTAATTATATTAGCCCCCGAGGGACGAAATATTGCCTGACGCAAAGCGGAGGGCAATATGTTTGTTCCAAGGCGGCTAATAAAATCAATGTTGCCCTAAAACACAGTCAACATTTGTTTTATTATATGAAGAAAAAACCCCAAAATCAAAAAAGGGTTTAAAACAAATCGCCATAATTTTCTAGGCTCAACATAGAAATCATTTGAGTTCAATTTTGTGCAAAGTCCATTTCCTAAATATCCTCGACAGTAAACAGTTTTTTGTAATATTCTGTCGTCCTTCGGAATGGTGCTTTAGATACTCTACCTGTTTTTAGTCCTCAATAATTCACAAATTAATCCTTGTATCTGTTATGCTAGCAAACTGCTGCATTGTGCGTCCATTGTTTACTTGCCTTGACTGATTGCCTATTATGACGTCACCTAGTTTTTGAGTCGCAAAGGTTTATTTATATCACCATCCATCAATGATTCGATGAATAGAAGTGATCTATTGAAATGGTGGGAATATTCTTTCGATATTATTCCTAGCCAGTCAATATTAAAAAAATACTGACCGGTATTTTTGGGGTGAGCTAAAATTTCAATTCTTGACTATTTGTCTATATATTGAGTTATATAATAAGAATGTACTCCTGAATATAATAAATTGATATATTTAATAAATACATGTGTGTTAGCATGCATACATCTGCACCTTTATAGTTTGATGGGAGAATCTTTTTCAGGTTGGAAAATTTTTTACACCCAGAGTTTATAAGATTTGTTTTTAACGTAAAGAGTGTTAACACTGTATTAGAACACCTGAGTGGTTGTGGCATTAGATACGTACATTTGATGGCCACATGTGATTCAAAACAAGCGAAAATGTCAGAAGCCAATCTCTTGTCCTATGGCACCTGCATCAGTGGATTTTTTCCCCATTAAACTATGCTGTCAATTTTTATTTTGGCTGAGTTGTATAATAAACAAATTTTTTGCCCTCCTCATTAAATATGACAGCAAACAGCCAAAGTTTGAATTCTAACATATTTTGATTATTCATGTGATGGCATCTGTTTCAGACTTTCCCAAAGTTTGCATTAAATGAAATCTGCAGACGTCATTTGATGTTTTCTATTTAAAATGCACTCAGTTTCCAAAGTTATTTTTATTCATTAGTGAGAAAAATATAATTACTTGAAAATGAAAACAATATGCACTGCAAATTATAACAAGGTTAAAAAAGGATAGAAAAATGTGTAATTGAGGAGGAAGAAGTGCCTGAAACATATTACTGTCATTTTCTCATTTTTTTTCTAGAAGAATTTTAATAAATTCATGAAAAAAATCCCTGGTCATATCTGATCACATGAGTACATGTAGTTAATAACCATTAAAATCTTTTATCGCAAATCTTACTTGGGTGTATTCGCTGCGAGCGATAAAATGATGCGTTGAGTGACGACACTATTGGGATCGCGAGTTGCAGTTATAAAACAAGCATTTTCATTGGCCGTTTTAGTACCCGCCCACTCTTACCTGCTAACGTGGTATTGATAATTTATGCACCAACTGCCAGATGTGTCGTTAACTCTGTATCTGAACTGCAAAAACTAAATCACTGCAAGAATTGACTAAGAGTTCTCACAATAATCGCATCATCTTTTTTGTGTAAACAATTGTCAAAAACACGCTGTTTAAACAGGTTCAATCCCCAATTCATTTTTCAATATAATACATACATACTTCATCGATAAATTCAAATCATTTTAACTGTTTAACGCATCAATTTAAGATGAGGCAGTATTTATTTTGTTGTAGCTTATTCCAAAGAATTCACAACAGATATTGACAATAAATATTACATAGCCTATATTGCATTTTATTGAACTTTGACTGATTAATATGACACACCACTTTAAACTATAAAAAGTGTGCATGTGTTTTCAATCATACCAAAAATTTGAAATTTACGGCATGTAAACGTGTTCAATTTTGGACTGATCTGTGATAAACGTTATTTTGTAACTCACTTAGTCTGTAGAAACATTCATTTTATTATATGTTCTTCGATATTCATCACACAATATTTACTACTGACGTTGACACTGACTTTCTCTCAAACACGCTAATCGACCTCGGATTGTAAAATTCACGTGCAGATCGAGTCGCAATTTTACAGTTTTCCAAGTATATAAACAAACCACACTTCTTCATTTTTTGGAGCTGTTGACGATGTTTCAAAGATTTTCAGTACGGATTTATTGTAAACAAAACAGTGAAGACCTATGCTGTAAAACGTCTAATGGATTTCACGGCGTGTCAACCCGAATTTTCCCGTGGATCTACATTTTGCAACAAGTTTTTTGTGAGGAAAAACTGTTTTCCATATATACAGTAAATGGTACATTATGAACGGTAACGTAAAATTTATTTGTTCACTAAACAGTTTCTGGCGATTTTCTTTTTTCACAATGAACTGAATAACATAATTCGATAAGCGAAGTACAATCTGTGACTGATAATCCATATGCGCCGATCCCTGCTTTTAGGGAACTTTTCTTTTTCTTTTCATTAATATTATTTACACATGTACGTGAACATCGCCCCGTTTGTTTAATATCAAATAACTCTGTAATTTTTAAACTTGCTATAGTACAACTTCATGAGATGTTTTCTTTCTCCGACATATCTTTCCACGTGTTAGCATCATGTTCTCAACATGCATTTGATTAAATGGGCGGGTCTATATAAATGCGCCAATCAGAATCTTTATTTCGAATCACAATTGAAATACACACCGATTAGAAAGTGTCATCACTCAACGCAATGCTACATCGGTCGTAGCGAATACTTTCATGTAAGATTTGCGATAATTCAAGATATACTTATTAGGTCTGTTACTGACTGACTAAGGAAATATATCAGGTTGATCAATTTCATAGATGGCAATGCGAAGCTGAATTTGCTAGCAACAGTCCCCTCAAAGAATTAACATTCTTCAACTTAATTTGTTGGCTTTAGCAATACGAATGTAATGGTTTTGTCTGGATATTTGTAGACATGCTGTCAGTGCCGTATTTGTAGATGAACATATTACAAGTTTGAATTAATTTTACTTGAATACATCAAATACACAAGTTGGATGAGTTTGTTACCTTGTGAGGTTGTCCATCCTTAGTTATGAATATTGCATACAATTTTCTACTTGGAATAATCGGATATATAATATTTGTCTTTGGATAAATGGTAAGGATGATGAATCGTGCATTCTCTACTGTCTTATTGGATATTTTGCTTATAGTCAGAGTATATACTGAAGGTCGGATATGCAAGAGTGAGACCTATCTATAAATATCTTCTCATGGATGTCACTTGACTATTTAGCTGGCCTAATGAAAACAAAAAACGATCTTCTAGCAGCGATTAGAGCATTTAATGATATCTGCTAGTGTGGAGACACAAAGCCTTTTAAAAATAAAACGTTTGAATTAAACTGATATGAAAAGAAGAACTGTTACAAGAGTTTTTGTGATCAAAATTTCGAGTAATGTTATTTGCCGAATATAATACACACTTTTTTTCTAGAAAATTTCTTTATGAGAATTGTTTGTATCATACACCCCAATAGAATTTTGACATTTTATCAACAGGTAAAACATCGGCTATCGTAATTCAGTACATAGCCTTTATACGGAAACGTTACTTCTGTTGGTTTACTGCATTTTTTAAACATTTGAAATTATTGTTTGGTTTGGTTGATTTATGCAGAAAATGTTTTTCTCTTAATCCGTTGATAGATAAATTGTATTAAAATGGCCATTTAATATTGATATAAACTGTTTATTCAACAATCACCATCTCCGTGTATGCCGCCATTACAGATATTATTAATAGATCTGTGCAATAGATCCTGATTCTGGGCCTGATTGAGTTAGCCCACCACATGTTTATCGTAATTAATAAGCATTTTAAGACACATGATTAACTACTATTAATTAAAACAAAACAACTTATGTTAAAGATTGTTTCTTCATTATTTTTTAACACCTCTGCAGCCTTATTGGCTATTGTTGTACACACGTGAGCTTGTCACTTATTCATGCTGATTATCTCGGACATAATCTTGGGGCAAAGAAGTGTAACATCCTGAGTGAATACCCTGTTTCTGTGATCGGTCACTCCTTTGTGCTGTTTGAAGATTATCGTTATGCAGAAAGTCAAGACTTTTAAAAATCTGCTTCAGAAACACTACATCGGAAGTCTACTGCTTTTTAGCTCTGTCTCCCGCCTACTGATTTTATTAAAAAATCTACTGCTCTTCTTCAAAATACATTTACATTCAACATACATGTTAACCTCCAGTGATAAAAAAGAGGTAGCTTTTGAACCAAAAAGCTGTAGCATTGCGCACAGCCTTTTTCGCTTTTTTTCAAAGCACAGATTTTTATGTACTACGTATGTAGTAAGGGTTTCTGATAAGTAATTAACGATATCAACTAAAATATAAAAGACTTTTGAAATTCAGTACTATCAACACATGCAAAAAAATGTTTGCATGCATTTACCATCATATTGATTACCAGTAAGCTATTTTTTTTTTAGGAAAAAATATTTGAGTGCAGAGACTTTAACAATTGCCTTTGTTTATAAAAATTGGTTAAGTTGCCAAAATTTAACATATAAGAGAAGTAAGAACTAGTAGGAAATCATATATTCTTTTTCAATATCAAAACGGTGTTTACATGCTTATCACAACGTGTGGAATTGCAAAGCTTCTTTTTTCCTTTGCGAGGATAATATCGACATGTCTTGTAACTAATGTAATCATGGGAAGTGGCTTCTTTTATCGTTCAATGTAAAACACATGCTTGAAAACTAGTGATTCAAGCGCCTTAATAAAGCGTTTGTGTGCCTCCGATTCAAAGTCACGCGCCAATTTCAAACCCGACATGAATTTTTTTAACACAATGGCTTCCAAAATGGCTATCTATCAAAACAAGGAACGTATTTTGAAGAAAAGCGGTAGATTTTTTAATTAAAAGCGGTAGGCGGGAGACAGAGCTAAAAAGCAGTAGACTTCCGCGTAAATCGGTAGAGTTAACATGTATGGTGGTAAAGAAGAAAAAGAGAAAATGTCAAAAATTGCTAAATGGTAGACATTATTAAGAGTTGTCAATAGTGCTAGCTAAAGCTTGTTTGTAGCTGATGTTCTTGAGGGATTGGGATGTGAGAGGTCCATCAAATATGTGTACACTGTATCTGAGATATGAAGGAAAATCGGTGTAGGATGAATCAAGTGTTTGTTAACAGGGATGGTAATTTATTTCATTATCAAAAGATATATTTTATATTTCATAATGATGTAACAATACCTTCTTTTTCCTTGCAGGCTCACAACTCATACATCCGAGACCAGTGGTTGCATTCAGTTCTATGGAAGGTATGTATACTTATTCCCCCACCACTCTTACCCACCAAGAAACTAGGGGGAGAACCATTGAATATTGTACAATAGTGTTCCAAATAAACAACAAACAACAAATAAACTGACATGAATCACAAGTGTGAAATTTAGACCAGTTTGATCTGAGGAGCAAATTTGATAGGTGAGGTCATTGGTGCTTGCTGCAGAAGAGTGGAGCAATCTGAGAGAGAATGGGACCTTAAATTGGTCCATTAAGAAGCCAAACCATTCTGATACTATCTGGCTGTACTAGGTGGAGGTCGTGTAACTTACGATCATGAAGTGCTTTCTTTATGTCAAGGGGCTTGGCATATCAAGTAACCATTGTGATGAAAACTGAGATAGAAAAAAAAAACAACTTTAAAGTAGAAGCCCTGTAGCAGTGGTTTAATTAAGCTCTATGTCCTTTTTCATTCAAGGAAAGGGCTTTTCCATATGGACATTTTTTGCATTTGAAATCAAAATGAAACACTGAGAGCAGTTCAAGAACCTTAAATTGTATTGTACGTGTTACAAATTTATTTTGGGTTTCCAATAGTTTAAATTTTTGAAGCCTTAAAGTGTTCTTATAATAAGGGGTTGTGTTTATGCAATTTTAAATTTTTTTCTGACATAACAATCCAATGCACTGTTTTCTCAGCATGGAGACATAAGCCGTTCAGTTCACGAAGGGTTTTGAATTGCATCACGTACATGTATTTCCTTCCTTCATGTCAATTTTTAATACACTGTGATTTTGTTAGCTCTATAAGCGTCCAGTTCCAATTATTTGATTACTTTGTAGATTATAATTACAGTACAAATTTATACCCTGTCAATTCTCATGGTGTGAATTTAAATTTTTGTTTAAGGCTTTGTAAGTTTTTTGTTTGAATTTTTAAACAATAACAGCACAAAGACTAATTTTTTTTCTACTGTCCCCTTTTCTGTAGCTGTCGCACTTAAACTTACAGAATTTTAGTTAAAAACGAAAGAGTTGTGGAAAATTAGATCCCAGTGAGTTTTGCAAAATACTGCCTGCAACTTTAAGTGCTTCAATGTCACTGTCAATACACATCAATATTTATTTTTGTGGAGATAACGAGCCCGCTGTCATCATCTACGCAGGTCCCCAGAGTGAAGATATGTTTATACGTGTTTATAGTACAAAAGCAGAACTTACTGTAAACTATAGATTCCCATTCCCTTCATAGTGCATTGCTAGTTGAAAGAGTTTTTAATCGAAAGGCAAAAAAAAAATAAAAGAACCACAAAAACTGCACCAAACATAGCCAAAAAATATGGGCCAGCATCAATGGTCCTTGTGTGTTTATTACAGAATTAGATCACATATCTTAATACATGTAGTTTGGGATTTTAAACATTCATTTAATTTGGCCAAAAGAGACCCTTAAATGTTAAAGCTTTCTTGCTCTTTTGGTTGTTAACTTTGAGATGTACAAAAAAAACATCAACACAAACATTCTTATTATGAGTTCACACTTGCAGTGAAGTTACTTAGTTTTATTTCCCCATAATTTTTAAAATATTATAAACTTTCAAATATAACAAATTAAATTATAACAAATCAAAATTGTTTATCCCTGGCACTTAAGAATAACCCTGTTTTACTGTAATGGGTCCTATCGTGGAATGATTTATTGAGGATTTAGAGTTTTAGTCTCTAGTTTTTGGTGGTTTTTTTTAACTTTATTTATTTTATAGGCTTTCATCTATACCCCAAAGCAAATTTTACCTAAATATTAAACTCCAAACAATGTTCAAATGTTAAATCTTATTTCTAATGCTTTGCTTCTTGCTGTCTAACATTGAATATATTGTTTGGCTTGTAGCATAGGGTTACTGATTTACTAAATGTTTAGATAATTTTTTCCGATACTTGATACATGCTCTTGGTATTATTACAATAAAGGATACTGCATGTAATTGCAGACAATATGTCTCTATCATAGTGATACATTTTGTGAAGAACAGATCATTTGTGCTTTAATGTGTAAGTAGATCTAGCTAAAATTTTCTTGCAATTTTAGCTGCCCATAGATGAATGTCATTTAATTTATTAGTTATGACATGTATTACATTTTTTCCTCCATGAATAAGTAATGAAGTTTTAAAATCATTTTTCAAAAACGCATTGTTTTATTGGTTCAGTTTTCCTTCAGGCAGTTACTGTAATTGATTTGTGCATGCTGTCGATGTGTGTTGGACAAGAGAGATTTCAGCAACACTAGATATCACTTGAGAAGTCCAACACAGTCTAAGTATCACTGTATCACGCACACTGTCACTTGGATTGCTGCTTGCAGTGATCTAAGATTACAGACAACATGGGGATCCAAGAATTGACATAAACAAGGCATTACTACCGTTCTGTCAAGTGTTAATAGGACTGAACGGCCATAGTATACAGTGCACAGATCATTATCTAAGGTCCAAAATCCTTTGACAATTGAAACCTGCATAGTGTTGTTTTATTAAAGTCTTCTAATTAAAAAAAAAGGGAAAATGCTAAAGTCTGGGTGACAAAGATTTCTTTTACTCTTTACACGTTTCTTTTTTTATCAGCCATCATGTGACTGTAAATATGGCTTCAATATGTTTTGTAAATGAAGATGTTTGCATAGATGTGTATAAGTAAGGAAATAATGATGTAGAAAGGTTGTGCACTTACACTCGTGAACAAGATACTTTATATATCTTAATCTCCATGCAACATAGACTTATTTTTGCTTATTGTTTATTCCTCCAACGGTGATGAAGCAACCAGAATGGTGGAGTGATTGATAACTCATGGTTTCATTACACCCTACGCAAGGTATACCCCATGCAACGAAGTTGAGAGGGGTGTAATGTTTTTGACCTGTTAGTCAGTCAATCAGTCTGTCAGTCTGACCATCAGTCAGTCAGTCCTGTTTTTTTGTAAGTGGAGCTCCTCTTCAATCGATGCATGAAATTTAGTAAAACTTTGTAGGCATTCAAAAGACACAATGTGCAGATATGCTTATTACCAGGAAATTCCGATTCTATTATTTTTCTGGGAATTTCGGCCCTTTTGAACAGTTTGTAAGTGCAACTCCTCTTAAACCGCTGCATGGACTTTAGTGAAACTTTGAAGGCATTTAGGACACGATGTGCAGATGTGCATATTACCAGGAAATTCCGATTCCATTACTTTTTTGGGGGGGGGGGGGAATTTAGGCCCTTTTGAACTTAGAATTTTTTTAGTTGTTAAAGACAAAGGAATACATGAATATATTTGCAGGAATTTTTTTTAACAAGTTATGCCATTTATCAAATTATTTTGTATATTTAATGCATACCTTGCCATTCATTATGTGTATCTTTGTCAAGTAATAGGGGAGTGTGGGGTGTGTGAGCTTGGTAATTTTTTCTTTCATTTTAATTTGCAATATAACCAGTCATTTTACACTCTGTGTATATTTTTTTTATGATGGTTGCAGTAAAATGTAAGTTTATTATGTAGAAAACAGATTCGAACAGAAATCAACCTGAATCACTCCTATAAGAGTGGGCATAAGTCATAAAACCAGCTTTCTAGCATTATACTAGTACCATTACTGTGTTATAAGTGCATCTGTCCTCTTTTCCGTACTTCATTGATGATCATTTTGGATACCTGTTAGACTTTACTGATTAAGATAGGATGATCATGCTTTGTGTACATGTTACTTATGGCAAGGGAAAAACTCTTATTTTTGAGGTTAGAGGTCAATGGTCAAGGTCACCATATCCTTTGGATATATGGTAAGTAAGGTAAGGCTGCACCAATAAAGGAAAGCAGCTACAATTCCTGATACATAGATTTTAGTTTTTGGTAGGAGGAAGAGTCCTATTTAATTTTAAGGTCAGACTTAAAAAGATCAAGGTTGCAATAGACTTCTGGTCCACACTTGTAAGCAAGGTAAATTATGGAAATTCTTTTTCTTCATCTGCAGTGTAGGTTTACCATTACTTTTCTATTACAAAAAGTAGATGGGCATATTATGTCCCCATTGGCGGAACTCTTTGTATTCTAAAACAGCACAGGATCAATTTATCTCGCAGGATCTGTCATTTGACAATTGATTTGCAATGCATCTTCAAAGTCGATGTAGTACCATTTTGTGCAGGAGTGTAGCATTATGACTTATATTTCCAATCAATTTTGTGTGCATGCATTAAGGCCATTGCAAGTTTTTTCTTTGTTTAGCGTCCACCCAAAACTCAAAAACCTATCTTTCTATCAGGAAAAAAACCCACAAACCTTAGAAAAAACACACAACTTTAAAGGTTAAACAAAATAAAATTTATAATATATTTTTAAGCAATTTCTTCATTTTGTAACAAAAACAACAAATAACCACTATGGTTTTCATTTTGAATGTTGTTATTATGAATATTTGATTTCCGATTCGATTTAAAAATGCGATCCCAAGCCCGACATATGAAAAAGCAATATAATTTTATGAAAAATGAATGTGTTTTTTTTTTATTTTTACATCTCAAAACCAATCCGTCCGCGGACGCTAAACATAGAAAAAACTTGGAATGGCCTAACTTGTTAGGCAACATCCTTACTGTTGGTTGTTAATGAAAAAAGTAACGGAATTTTTCTTTTTGAAAAACTCTCTTTAACGGACACTCACAGAATTACAGTTTTAGTTTTGGTTGATGAGGCCAGGTCCATACAGCTGTTAGTGGAAACTATTACCACTGTCAGTATGCAGTTGTATAAAATGCAATCAAGCTCTCTGCACATTATAAACAAAATTAATTAATTCTTCTTGCACACATTTCTATACATGTTACATATTATTATGTAAAATCTGATTTGTTCTATTGTCTTTATGATAATTCTCATTGATTGTAATTTAAGTAGAAGTAGTGACTTTTTCATGATGTTTTTTTCCTTCCACATATAAGCACAATGACACACACAATACTCCTGTTTAAAAATGATCTCTCTATTTGAAAAATCCTATTTTATACAGCATGAAAAAACCTGTATACAACACAAAGGCTATTCTATTTCTAGCTGTGGATACTGTTTCATGTTAGATTAGCCTATTGATTTTTCATGTTCATTAATTTATTTTTTTTTTGGCGTGTGTGTGTTGAAAGCATGATTAGCACATTACAGAACATCAGGCTGAACAATATATTCTACTATTTAGCCATCTTTTTTTTTTTCATTCTGAGGCCTTCATTGTTTTTTCTGTCTTCTTTCTCAATGAAGAGTAATAAAATTCATTATTTGTCACACATGAAGGAGACAGTGATGATAAGCTTCAAACCCCCCCCCCCCCTCATACAAATAGGTAATGTACAGCTAAACTGAGATATATTAAAGTACGTGTACTGTGCTCTAATAGCCCAACAAACAATCAGTGTATTATATAATATATTAATCATAATACCTGATGCAGATTGCAGACTGATTTATTATCAAAAAAGTCAAACTGCTCTCAAGGGAATGGAAGCATAATCATAGAGAGGGCTTAAAATAATAGCACTTTGTGCTGATTAATAATAGTGCTCACTTAAAATAATAGCACTGTGTGCTGATTAATAATAGTGCTCACTTTGGTATGTGCTTTATACAGGAGGGATTAAATGATTGTAGTGCTTTTTAGCTCACCTGAGCTGAAAGCTCAAGTGAGCTTTTCTGATCAAAATTTGTCCGTTGTCTGTCGTCGTTGGCGTTGGCGTCGGCGTTGTTGTCGTTGTAAACTTTTCACATTTTCATCTTCTTCTCCAGAACCACTGGGCAGATTTCAACCAAACTTGGCACAAAGCATCACTGGGTAAAGGGGATTCAAGTTTGTTCAAATGAAGGGCCTCACCCTCTTTAAAGGGGAGATAATTTAGAATTATTTAAAATTTGTAGGTATTTTTCAAAATCTTCTTCTCAAAAACTATTAGGCCAGAAATTCTGTAACTTGTATGGAAGCATCCTCAGGTAGTGTAGATTCAAGTTTGTTCAAATCATGGTCCCCGGGGTAGGGTGGGGCCACAATGGGGGGATGAATTTTTACAAAGGAATATATAGAGAAAATCTTTAAAATTCTTCTTCTCAAAAAGTATAAGGCAAGAGAAGCTCAAATTTAAGTGGAAGCATCCTCAGATAGTGTAGATTCAAGTTTGTTTAAATCATGGTCCCCGGGGGTAGGGTGGGGCCACCATGGGGGGATGAATTTTTACATAGGAATATATAGAGAAAATCTTTAAAAATCTTCTTCTAAAAAACTATTAGGCCAGAAAAGCTCAAATTTAAGTGGAAGCATCCTCAGATAGTGTAGATTCAAGTTTGTTCAAATCATGGTCCCCGGGGGTAGGGTGGGGCCACAATGGGGGGGATGAATATTTACATAATATATATAGAAAAAAATCTTTAAAAATCTTCTTCTCAAAAACTATTAGGCCAGAAATGCTCCAATTTGAGCGGAAGCATCCTTAGATAGTGTAGATTCAAGTTTAATTAAATCATGGTCCCCGGGGGTAGGGTGGGGCCACCATGGGGGGATGAATTTTTACATAGGAATATAAAGAGAAATCTTTAAAAATCTTCTTCTCAAAAACTATTAGACCAGAAAAGCTCAAATTGGAGTGGAAGCATCCTTAGATAGTGTAGATTCAAGTTTGTTTAAATCATGGTCCCCGGGGTTGGGTGGGGCCACAATGGGGGGATGAATTTTTACAAAGGAATATATAGAGAAAATCTTTAAAAATCTTCTTCTCAAGAACTTTTAGGCCAGAAAAGCTCAAATTGGAGTGGAAGCATCCTCAGATAGTGTAGAATCAAGTTTGTTCAAATCATGGTCCCCGGGGTAGGGTGGGGTCACAATGGGGGATGAATTTTTACATAGGTATATATAGAGAAAATCTTTAAAAATCTTCTTCTCAAAAACTATTAGGCCAGAAATGCTCCAATTTGAGCAGAGGCTTCCTCAGATAGTGTAGAATCAAGTTTGTTTAAATCATGGTCCCCAGGGGTAGGGTGGGGCCACAATGGGGGATGAATTTTTACAAAGGAATATTATAGAGAAAATCTTTAAAAATCATCTTCTTAAAAACTATTAGGCCAGAAAAGCTCAAATTGGATTGGAAGCATCCTCAGATAGTGTAGATTCAAGTTTGTTTAAATCATGGTCCCCGGGGGTTGGGTGGGGCCACAATATGGGGATGAATTTTTACATAGGAATATATAGAGAAAATCTTTAAAAATCTTCTTCTCAAAAACTATTAGACCAGAAAAGCTAAAATTGGAGTGGAAGCATCCTCAGATAGTGTAGATTCAAGTTTGATTAAATCATGGTCCCCGGGGGTAGGGTGGGGCCACAATGGAGGATGAATTTTTACATAGGTATATATAGAGAAAATCTTTAAAAATCTTCTTCTCAAAAACTATTAGGCCGGAAAAGCTCCAATTTGAGCGGAAGCATCCTCAGTCTATAGTTTAGATTCAAGTTTGTTTAAATAATGGTCCTTGGGGGTTAGGGTGGGGCCACCATGGGGGGATGAATTTTTACAAAGGAATATATAGAGAAAATCTTTAAAAATCTTGTCCTTAAAAACTATTAGGCCAGAAAAGATCAAACTTTTGTGGAGGCATCCTCAGATAGTGTAGATTCAAGTTTGTTTACATCATGGTCCCCGGGGGTAGGGTGGGGCCACAATGGAGGGATGAATTTTTACATAGGATTATATAGAGAAAATCTTTAAAAATAATCTGGGAAAGTTTTCAGTCCAAAAAGTAGTAACTTGTGTAAAAGCACGGGTTGTGCAGATTAAAATTTGATCAAACCATGATTCCCTAGAGAAAAGTGGGGCCACAAAGTGGGGGTGGGGGGGGGTTATATAGGAATAGAGAAAAATCTTCTTACAGGTACAACAACAAAAGGGGCTATGTATTTACCATAAAAATATGTGGATAAAAATCGGCAGATGTTTTAAATTTTTTGAGCAAGATCTACTGTACTTAGTTGTCAAGATATTTTGATACTGTAATGCTAATTTGATCAGAGTTAAGGCTATTGTTGCTCAGGTGAGCGATGTGGCTCCTGGGCCTCTTGTCTTAGTTCCTGAGGATTTTTTTTTTGCAGTTGTATAAGCACACTATCAGTCTCAGAGTTGCAAACTAATTCTTGTAAAAATAGAAGTCAGATGATATCTTAACTTACAAATAGGCATAACCTGAAAGTTTACATGTACAATCCAACCTTTTCTTTCAGAAACATATGTACAAATGTGAGAAACTACTGAAGAATGCCAGAAGACCAGAAGTTCTAGTCAAAGAAATCAAAGTAAGCAGATACGTTAATTTTGTTCGTTTGTGTACAGTGCTGTATGACGGGGCAGGCAACGTTTCATGAATTTGCCTTCTCCTCTCCAACTGATGAAAAAGTACAGTACTCCAACAAATATTCTCATTGACATTCTGAGCATCTGCATTGATATTTTAAAGCAGTTGTGTGCTGATATTTATTTTCTATTTGATTGAAATGGAAGGGATTTATTGGTTAATTACCAAACAAGTTTATACAAAACACAGCAAGCAGGGGTAAAAATTAATGGGAAATACTCGCTAAATGTGAGTTAAAATTTTAAAATTGCGAGTTGAAAGAGACTGGTGGCTAGATTTTGCGAGTTACAAAATAACGGTCTTTTTTAGATGTTCTGGTTTATCCGTTCAGATTTTGAAGCTTATGCTTAAAATACTGTAGACTTGGGAACATAAGTTAAGGTATTTTAATTTCACTTCATTTGCGATCACAAAATTTTCCAGTAAACATGAAGACACCATGAATATTAAGCCGTGTATTCACAATATCCATGTAGGCCGTCATTACAGATGTTATAGATGTGTGCTTGATCTGGACCTTAATTTCCGCTTGCTTATCCAAAGTTATCGTATTCATGGTGTTTTTTACATCAGTTAAAGATTTAATACAATTAAATTTTATTAAACAACTAATTATATAACAGGATTTGTTTCACCTTTATCTTTTAACATCCCTCTGCGGCCCTACCGAGGCCATTGAACATGTGAACACATGCGCTAATTGTCCCTCCTTTAGAGCAGATTTATTCATTTTGAAACATCTTTTATACCCATGTTGTCTGTGACTGGAACTCAGATTGAGCTGTAAACTTTTATGTGACTGGAATTCAGATTGAGCAGTAAACTTTTATGTGACTGGAATTCAGATTGAGCTGTAAACTTTTATGTGACTGGAATTCAGATTGAGCAGTAAACTTTTATGTGACTGGAATTCAGATTGAGCTGTAAACTTTTAAGATTAATTGATGTATAGAGTTTTAAAAACACAGTAAAAGGTCCTGACATAGACACTATTGCAAGACACGTGGAATTAAAGATGTTAACAGTATTTATTACAGAAAATCAATTTTTTATGAAAATTATTCACATTATTACTATTTGAAGCAAAAATGTGAGCGAAAGTTTAATTTTGCAAGTAAAAATAAATTCCACCAGCTAAAATTTGTGAGTGGTTAAAAATGTTAATTTCATTCCCTGGCAAGAAACAAAAAATTGAATAGTACACACAAAAAAAAAATTGAATGTTTTTAATTATTCCATAGCTAGAATAAGATGTTTGAGAGCCAGAGACAGAAGTGTTGTATGCAACAAATCCAGTGTTGTAATGCTTTTGTTAGTGGCGTGTCCAAAGCTAGAGAAGTCACCTGTTGAAACTGGCTTTAACACTTGTGTGTATATTGATCTTCTTGCAGAACATGATAGATGTCTCCCTGACCACCAACATCCAGGATGCTAGCGTGTATCAGTTCCCCCTCGACCTCGTGTCAGATCTCCTGCAGCAGGTAATGATGTCAATCAATCTCTAAAGGGACTATACTCTTGCTAGTCAATGAACCTCCTTAAAAGGGAGTTATTTTCTCCTGCATCACTGCATCACTAGACAGTTGATATAAAATGAGATGTTAGTTGATGGTGTTCTCTCTCTCTCTCTCTCTCTCTCTCTCTCTCTGACAGGGCAAAGTAAATAATGTTTTTCTTTCAATTTGTCATAAGCAATATCCGGCATTGAAGTTTACCCCAGGTGGCTGTTGTATATATCTATAGATAAACAGGAAGCGTTTGGCTGACAATGCCCGATTCTTGGAAGTCTATTTAGACTATTAATGGCGGTTTTGTAGTTTTAAGTGATGTAGGTGGTAGAGTTAAAAAGATACTGGGTATTCATTGGAGGATATTTCTATGTGATTGTTGTCTTCATTAGCAGAGTGTCTGTGCAGAATCCGGTTATTGAACTTGTTCAAATAACAATGCTAGAACATATTTTTTCTTTATGTTAAATTGTGTGTTTTGATTACTGGTTGTAAGCTAATTAAACAGTGTATCAAATTCTTTCAGGATGAAGAGTCAACTTTTTCAAAAAGGAAAAAAAAACCAAATATCGTCATAATGTCTCTTGACCCTTGACCCCTCCCCCCTTCCCCACACATACACAAAGAGTAACAAAGTATCCACTGTGTATATTGTGGTGGGGTTTGAAGGGATTGTATGGTAGGAGTAGGACAGTGAAGCTCTCACTGGAGGCCTCTAGGAAGGTTTTATTGTTGACACTGAGAGTAGAAGAAGTTCAAAAGTTAAAATAAGGTCATGTGTTTCACATGCACTTAAACTACAATCAGTATTATTGTTCTAGTAGAAAGATGACTTTTCATTAGAATATTGAAAACATTAACAGTTGTTTTCAGTGTGCTTTGATCTCTTGATCTCTCTCTCTCTCACACACATACACACAAACAAACACATGAAACTGATTTCATAAATGTGCATTAGTGTGCAGTCTGTTGAAGTTGATAGAGTTACAAAGAGAAAGCTCACTAAATCACTCAATATTTGTCTTGAGTACCAAAACATCATACATCCAAATGTTATGCTTCTCCTTTAAATTGTTGTTACTGGTTTAATGCACGTACATGAAAGCTCTATTTCGTAGTTAAAACTTTTTGTATATTTGATGGAATGCATCACTTAGCATGAAGATGCTGTGCTTATCTAAACAAGTGAAACTTTAAGAAATTGCTGAAGTGCTTGACAATCTTCCAAACAAATTGTGTGTATAAGCACAGCAAACAGATACCAAAGATCACTCAGCCAAACAAAACTGTCATTGCACCAGCCTGGCAAGTCAACTTTGGCTCGGTTTTTTTTTTTTGGTTGTTTTTTTTGTGTGTGTGTATCTATTTTCACATAAATTTTATATGCTAAATTCATACAGTTAATTTTTTTCTCATTTCATTTCCTTGGTTTGATTAAATTGTCGGTATTACATGTAGTTCCATTTCACCAACATCTTGATATATGAATTATTGCTACCTGCCAATTTAAGACCCATATTTCATTTCATTTATTCTGAAAATAGATATTATTTATTTTGTTTTGCCTTGGACAAGAATGTCTCGACATCATTGGATGAAACGAGTCACGTGATTGCCTTACAAATTTCTTTAAAGGGCGAGCGTCAAAATTTATAGGGCAACATGGCGGACGTAACGTTATTTGAACTGTTTGTTTGCATATCAAAGTTTAGGTCCTTGATAAAAAAACCCACTTATTAGATTTGTTACTGACTGTTTACAGAAATTTGTGGGGTCAGTAAAGTCCATAGAAAGCTCGGCTTCGCCTCGCCTTCTATGGAATTTACCGACCCCACAAATTTCTGTAAACAGTCAGTAACAAACCTAATAAGTAATATGGTTGAACGTAAGTGAATTATTTTCTTATGTGGAAAGACCAATAGCAAGTTATGACAGGTAGTTAGATTCGAATGGTATTTGTTCTGGCATTCAAACTTTGCAAGAGAAAGTTTATTTTAACACTTTATTAATAGATGTTAATTCAGTATTTGATAAGATGCATATTGACTTGTACCTGTATTTCAAACGATTGGCTCTTGAGCTGTTATGATAAGCTGCTTGTCAGATTGAGAAAAAAAAGTTAAAAAACCAGGTTTGTGAGTTTGATGATTATTACAATCATCATTACGGATTGACTTTCTACATTGCAATGAGTGCAAATAAAGAAAAAAAAATTGTTGTTTGTTATCTGGTGTTTAATGATTATTATGGTGTGCAAGTACAAAAGAACAATATCATAGAGAGGGAGAGGCTGTAGGGTGTGTGAGCTTGCTCACTTTTTCTTTCATTAATTTTTGGGTGTTTTTTTTTCAACAGAATGCAGATTTCATAACCAGAGTTGCACATGAAAACATAATTGTGGCACTGGCACCTCTTTTGGAAAACAACCATCCTACACAAGAGATCTGTGAATTCTTCAGCAAGGTTGGTAGAATCTGAGTTGCTGTTTATCCATTAACATCCCCCCCCCCTTCAAAAAAAAAAAAAAGAAAGAGAAAACTACTAGTCCAGTAAATATAGCTCAAAAAATCGCCCAACCTCAAGTAATTGCAACAAAAGTTTTCTTGGTATAATTCGATTTATGACATATGTTATTGATCATATAAAAAATAAAATTAAAAATGGTTACATCATGAGCATGCTGACGCTAAGACATGTCATTAATAATGGAAATGGACCTGCAATAAACAAAGAAAACATACGTATTTATTATACTTTCATGTTAAATACTGAAATCTGATTGGTTTAGACGCAGTTGACAATCTGTTCTAATACCCTCAGCGTTAGCAACACACTTGGCAACGGGCCGATAGAACGAATTGTTACATGCGCGTAGATTATGCGTGTACGGTTCGCCGTAGAACTTACGTCTTTTCTATATAAAAACATTCAAATTTGCTATAAAATTAAGACATTCAGTATAATAAAATAAATAGTGCCTGTTTGGGAGGGTACCAGTTGAAATTGACACCCCTCGAAAACCATTGTCAACCTCCGCTTCGCGTCGGTTGACAATGGTTTTCTCGGGGTGTCAATTTCAACTGGTACCCTCCCAATCAGGCACTATTTATATAATGGCAGACATGTATAACCTTTACGATAATTATTTATCATAAACCATCACTAATATCCTTTGAGGTGGATACACTGTATTATTTTAGTTAGACTCATTATACACTTCACAAAGAAGTTATTTCTGGGAAAATTCTAGATCTGTTGACTAAAATATTGATATCAACACATCGGTAATCTACATGTATACACTTTACTTAGTTAAATTATCTATCTAAATATTCTATGTTCATTAAGATTACCTTAAGTCAATGCACCAGTCTACACAGAATCTCTAGATATACATAACCATTAATTATACGAACAAGTCAGACGCGAGCTACAATGATGAACCTTTTGAATCATAAATTTAACTTTTGATTGTATCTATGGAATTTAGAAAAATTAAAATATTCATAGAAACTACTGCATTTAAACATTACAGAAAAAGACGCAATTTTGAAAATATTAAGATATCACAGAGCCACCAAAATTAATTCTGAGCAAAAAATATAAATATATGAAATTAAATGGTTTTAAAACAGCAATTTTCACCGAAAAATTGTATTAAAAAGTGCAAATACCAAATGATATCAATTGGAATAAGATTGCTATGGTACATGCTTATCGCAAATCTTACATGAAAGTATTCGCTACGACCGATGTAGCATTGCGTTGAGTGATGACACTTTCTAATCGGTGTGTATTTCAATTGTGATTCGAAATAAAGATTCTGATTGGCGCATTTATATAGACCCGCCCATTTATCAAATGCATGTTGAGAACATGATGCTAACACGTGGAAAGATATGTCGGAGAAAGAAAACATCTCATGAAGTTGTACATGTACTAGCAAGTTAAAAAATTACAGAGTTATTTGATATTAAACAAACGGGGCGATGTTCACGTACATGTGTAAATAATATTAATGAAAAGAAAAAGAAAAGTTCCCTAAAAGCAGGGATCGGCGCATATAGATTATCAGTCACAGATTGTACTTCGCTTATCGAATTATGTTATTCAGTTATTAAAAAATCGCCAGAAACTGTTTAGTGAACAAATAAATTTTACGTTACCGTTCATAATGTACCATTTACTGTATATATGGAAAATCGCATGAGTTGAACAGTTTTTCCTCACAAAAAACTTGTTGCAAAATGTAGATCCACGGGAAAATTCGGGTTGACACGCCGTGAAATCCATTAGACGTTTTACAGCATATGTCTTCACTGTTTTGTTTACAATAAATCTGTACTGAAAATCTTTGAAACATCGTCAACAGCTCCGCAAAATGAAGAAGTGTGGTTTGTTTATACACTTGGAAAACTGTAAAATTGCGACTCGATCTGCACGTGAATTTTACAATCCGAGGTCGATTAGCGTGTTTGAGAGAAAGTCAGTGTCAACGTCAGTAGTAAATATTGTGTGATGAATATCGAAGAACATATAATAAAATGAATGTTTCTACAGACTAAGTGAGTTACAAAATAACGTTTATCACAGATCAGTCCAAAATTGAACACGTTTACATGCCGTAAATTTCAAATTTTTGGTATGATTGAAAACACATGCACACTTGTAGTTTTAAGTGTGTCATATTAATCGGTCAAAGTTCAATAAAATGCAATATAGGCTATGTAACATTTATTGTCAATATCTGTTGTGAATTCTTTGGAATAAGCTACAACAAAATAAATACTGCCTCATCTTAAATTGATGCGTTAAACAGTTAAAATGATTTGAATTTATCGATGAAGTATGTATTATATTGAAAAATGAATTGGGGATTGAACCTGTTTAAACAGCGTGTTTTTGACAATTGTTTACACAAAAAAGAAGATGCGATTATTGTGAGAACTCTTAGTCAATTCTTGCAGTGATTTAGTTTTTGCAGTTCAGATACAGAGTTAACGACACATCTGGCAGTTGGTGCATAAATTATCAATACCACGTTATCAGGTTAGAGTGGGCGGGTACTAAAACGGCCAATGAAAATGCTTGTTTTATAACTGCAACTCGCGATCCCAATAGTGTCGTCACTCAACGCATCAGTTTATCGCTCGCAGCGAATACACCCAAGTAAGATTTGCGATAACTTGAATAGGTCAGAATTGCCCTTAAAGCGTTAAAGTTTCCATGCTCATTTCGATAGTTGCGAATATATTATGAGGCGAACTGCGTTCCATACTTTTTGTTCACAGAAGTATCACAGGATAATTTTTTTTAGCCGGGCTCTGCTGAAAGCAGAGTCCTGGCTGTAGGCAGGCAAATCGCCAAAGTTACTATAAATAGCACAGCTTCAAAAGTAAACAAAAAACCGAACAGCGTCAAAGTAAAAGCTTCCGTTATACCAAATAGTTACACAGAGAGCCATGTTTTGTGAAATGTATTGTGGTTTTGGGGGGTTTTTTGGGGGGGAGGGGGTGCGAATTAATTTAGCGAAGAGTAGTTGTTTTCTTATTAGTTACGTGTTTTAAAAACAAGACTTGTAGTATGCATTTTTGACACATACAATGCGCATGAATTTCCATGAACTACTTTACAAATCATTGGTATTCGGCTGCACATCGAAGAAATAGGGAATTGAGTTGTTTCAAAGTGCAATGCACCGTTGATTTTTTTCTACTAGACAGACATATTTTTGCTAATAGCCGCTTTCAAAATTTAGTCACTATCTGACGCTTTGCCGACATTAAAGCATATAAGAGAGAGAGAGAGAGAGAGAGAGAGAGAGAGAGAGAGAGAGAGAGAGAGATTTTGTCAGTCTTTACTTCACAATGTGCATTAAACACTTTAAAAGAGCCCGGCTTTCAGTACTTCAGTACTTTGATTTTTTTTAATTGTTCTGGTTTATTTTTATAAATGGTTATTTGTTTTATTAATAACCAAACGACTTATGACAGTTTCTAGGTTTAAATTCAAAATTAATTCATTAGAAGGTGTCGAAAGAGTGAAGTTGTTTACTGTGGACAGTAAGAGTGTACAGACCAAGTGTTGTCAATACTGAACGTTCAATTATGAATTTCACACTATATACATATCTACAATACTACTTTGAATCTTTTATTCCATTAAAATGCTAATCAATACTAGCAAAATTAATAATATCAAAACCCAAATTTGTCTGCTTCATCGCGGTTATTTCCCTTCCGTGGACTCTTTTACTGTATGACAGCTCTAATGTTATGTAATTTACACAAATGATATTAGCTAATTTGAAATCAATTTTTGGGAGTTGATTTTAATCAACTCTCCTATGCAGTTACTCAGACAAACCGAAAGTGAAACAGTGTTTGGACCTAAGCACAAATCAACACCGCTGACAACAATTAGTTCTTGAAATAATCAATAAATTCGATGTAATGTATTCTAAGCATTGTTTTTCAAGGAAACTTATTTATAGATATACCTTGTAAAAAGTAATATTTTAAATGGTACGAACAATTGAGATATTTTTTGTAGTCGTACGTTGTATGTATTCCTACGCCAGAGTTCAATATAGTCTTGTTCAACCAGACGCTCGGCTGTCTTCGTAAATCTCCGACAAGCAGAGAGTATCTCTTGCTTAAAAATTGTCGGATATTAACGGAGACAGCCGAGCGTCTGATGATCGAACTGTATCGATTACTGATACGTAGTTTGATGGAATTAATTATATGAATATTACACAACATGATTCATATGGGGTTTTTACGAAATATTTGTCGGAGATTCATATTATAAAAAATGTGCATAATTCAAATACGTATTAGAAACTACTAAAATCAACTCTCGTCAGTACTTCAGTACTTTGATTAAAAAATCGAGCCGATTGATCTTTGTCGATTTTTAACCTGTTGTTTAAACATAAGTCATTGTACAAAAACTTCTTTCGTTGCAATTAGTTTGAGGTTAAACTTTATTTTGACTTATTATATAAGACTATATTGGTCATTTGATAAACGAAACCCCGAAGAGGTAGAAATAGGTAATCTAAAAAAACAAAAATACCTTATATATATACATTTTTAAAATCAATGTACTGTGCTTCACTGACAGCAGGGTTAATTAAGCATTAAATCATTATTTTTTGAAAGATGTGGTCTCACAACACATCTTTCAAAAACTAATATTTATGTTTTTAGCTCACCTGAGCTGTAAGCTCAAGTGAGCTTTTCTGATCACTTTTTGTCCGTCTGTCTGTCCGTCTGTTCGTAAACTATTTACATTTTTCGACTTCTTCTCCAGAACCACTTGGCCGATTTCAACCAAACTTGGCACAAAGCATCCTTAGGTGAAGGGGATTCAAGTTTGTTAAAATGAAGGGCCACACCCTCTTTCAAGGGGAGATAATTAAAAAACATTGAAAATTTGTTGGTATTTTTCAAAAATCTTCTCCTCAAAACCCATTTGGCCAGAAAAGGTGAAACTTATGCGGGAGCATCCTCAGGTAGTGTAGATTCAAGTTTGTTAAAGTCATGGTCCCAAGGGGTAGGGTGGGGCCACAATTGGGGGGGGGGTCGAATCTTCACATAGGAATATATGGAGTAAATCTTTAAAAATCTTCCCAGAAAAGCTGTTACCCATGTGGATGCATTTTCAGGTAGTTTAGATCCAAGTTTGTTCAAATCATGATCCTGGGGGTAGGGTGGGGCCACAATGGGGGGGGGTCGAATTTTTACATAAAAATATATTGAGTAAATCTTTAAAAATCTTCTTCTCTGAAACTGATCAGCCAGAAAAACTGTTACCCATGTGGAAGCATTCTCAGGTAGTTTAGATCCAAGTTTGTTCAAATCATGATCCCCGGGGGTAGGATGGGGCCACAATGGGGGGTCAAATTTTTACATATAAGGAATATATAGAGAAAAACCTTTAAAAATCTTCTTCTCAGAAACCAATCAGCCAGAAAAGCTATTACTTGTGTGAAATTATCTTCAGATAGGGTAGATTAAAGTTTGTTCAAATCATGATCCCTAGTGGTAGGATGGGACCACAATGGAGGGGGGGTCAAATTTTTACATAGGAATATATAGAGAAAACTCTTTTAAAATCTTCTTCTCAGAAACAGATCAACCAGAAAAGCTGAAATTTGTGTGAAAGCATCCTCGGTTAGGCTAGATTCAAGTTTGATAAAATCATGATCCCTGGGTAGGGTGGGGCCACATGGGGGGTCAAATTTTCACATCGGAATATATAGAGGAAAGTCTTTAAAAATCTTCTTCTCAGAAACCGATCGGGCAGAAAAGCTGTAACTTGTGTGGAAGCATCCTCAGGTACAGAAGATTCAAGTTTGTTCAAATCATGATCTCCAGGGGATAGGGTGGGGCTACAAGGGGGGGGGGGTTCCAACTTTAACATAGGAATATATTATGAATTTGTCAAAATCATAATCTTCAGGAGTAGGGTTGGGCCACATGGGGTGGGGGGGTCCAATTTTACAAAGGAAAACATTTAAATTATCCACAAAAACTTTAATGTTAATTATATATGGTTTTACTTATATGCAAGCATTTTGTTGATTCTTTAAAATTGTTTAGACTTTGGCCCCTGGGACAATTCTTGGGCCTCACAAGGGGTTCAAAGTTTGATGTAGGTTTATAATCTATATATAAATAGTTGTTTTAGTCTGATTCTCGAGAACTGCATTGCTTAATATGTAATACAACTGTAAAATCATCCTGTTTATACAAAGGGGGTCAATGATAAACATAAGAATATGCAGGGGAATTTTTTTTTTATACAGGATCTTTTATACAACATTGTTCAAATATTTTGTATTTGACTCCATAAAGCTGCATGATTTTATTGTCTATTGTTGCTCAGGTGATAGATGTGGCCCATGAGCCTCTTGTTTATGTTTATTCCCTTGCTGCAATAATGATTTATTTTTCAAAACCTCTGCCTTATTCTACTAGTGATGCACAATTAATGGAAGAGCTATTAGAACAGCCGAATTATGCTGACAAAAATAGTGAATTATGCCTATGCTGGGGTTTATACTGCTGTGTCTATAGAGACATATTATGCCTATGCTGGTGTTTATACTTCTGTGTATATATATAATAGAGACAGATTATGCCTATGCTGGGGTTTATACTACTGTGTCTATGTATATAGAGACAGATTATGCCTATGCTGGGGTTTATACTACTGTGTATATATATAATAGAGACAGATTATGCCTATGTTGGGGTTTATACCTGAGTCAGCATTGTATTTGATTCTTATTTCAGCACTGTAAAAACAGCCCTCGCTCCAGTATAGTGATAGAACTGTTCACACCCGTGGTACAGAGGATACTAAAACACAACACAGTGAGTCTCTCTCTCTCTCTCTCTCTCTCTCTCTCTCTCTCTCATCTCTAACAGATGCTGCAGTATTTTTAGAGCTTCTCTCTGACCGTTTTCAAGAATAACAAAGCTTTTTAATTGGAATGATAAACAAAGTTAATACATTGAAAACACAATTTTTTTTTAATCTTTAGGACTTTGGAAAATATCCAAGAATGCGGGGATTTGTACAAGAATATGTGCAGGCCTTAAACTGTCAAAATGGTGGCTATGATGTTGTTCAGAATTTTGTGAAAAGGTTTGAATCCATTTGAAATTATCAAATAAACGTAATTATAATTTCAACTGTATTTTGATATATGTAGATATTTTTCTTTCAACTGTATACCCATGTATAACCCTAATAAAAAACTCACGAGAGTGAAAGGCTTTGGAGAGCTATCATTTCAAAGATTGTTCCGCACAGCTTATGGTAAACCAACTTTTATTTCGCCTGAGAGAGATTTTTGCAAGGTTTGTAAGAGCTTCGTCATTGCGAATATTTCTCACTGCGAAACAGTCATTGTCGTATGGTTGTTATAACAACACGGGTCTTGATAGGGCTTGGTCGCGAACATTAATAGTCGCGAACCAGTTTATCTGAAGTAAAGTCGACTCGTTTCGAATAAAAGTTGGTTTACAGCATCATGCATTTAACCCAATTCTGGAACAAAAATCTTTCATTGAAGGGTTATTATAGTAGATTTAAAAACTGTATTTCCATTAGACCAATTAAAGAAGATTCAAGTTTGTTCAAACTATCACCCCTTAAGGTATAGTGGGAGCTAGAATTGATAAAACCATATGAATTCAGCTAATATGATGTTTATTCAAACCACTACATATAAAGCAGCTAACATGAATATCAATAATGTCATCTAATGAACAAAGGAGTTAAAATTTGTAAAATTAAATTGAAAGCAAGTTCGCATATTAGATATTTCATTTATTTGACCCCTGTGAATTTCTACTATGTACTTGGCTAATATGGTATGGGATTGAAATTGTTTTAGGTTTGATTTTTTGGGGGAAAAATTATGATTGAATTTAATATTTCATAGGGAATGGACAATTTCACATGCTCAACTGGATTTTACATTTAATTCAAGTTTGCCCTCATTTTACAGTCTGTTAGTCTATTGCTGTATTTGAATGGAAATTTGGTTGTGAAATTCTATACACCTGTTTGTCAACTGTGTTTTTTCTGTTGTTTTGACAGCATGCACAGCCCGGCCAGCGCCTGTCCCCACCCACGTGTTCTACCCAACCTGGTCGCTGTTTGTCTGGCTGCCATCTATTCCTGTTTTGAGGAGAAGAAAAAGTAAGTTCAGTCTGTCTGCTGTGTAGGCTTCATGTTTATTAAGCCCTTTGTAGTCAGAGTGCTCACATGATTCAATACATGCATCAAAAAATTCATTTTAATTATTACAAGATATTTGAAAACTGATATTTTAATCTCCTGAGGATTGGTAATGTTATTTTTGTACTTTTTTATAACTTAGGCATGTTATGACCTGGTATAAACCGTGATAAATTTATATTTAATTTTATGAATGTTTAATAGATAAGGTTCCATAAGGGCATCTTAATTTTCTGTTCACAAGCCCACTTTATTTTGTGATAAACTGGTTCATGGTGACTTTCACACCGGAGGCTATGTAGATGGCTAAATAAATGAGAGCAACATCAGATCACTAGCTCCCAGCAAGAAATATTTGTGACGACCGCACTCTTTCGATATCTGGCAAAATTTTCTCGTCCACACATTGTATGTTAAAATTGTTAATTCTGAATGTTGAAGTCTTAATTCTACAATACCCTTTTTTTTATTTCTCATATTAGCAATGAATTGTATTCATTAAAATTTTTGGAAAATTTTTTGGCAGTACTGAAACCTCATGAAGTCATCATTCAAATTTAAATAGCTTTCTTCAAATGACTTCATTCTTTTTCTGTAAAAGGGAAATAAAATCATGAACATGACTTTTAAATAACAATCATTTCTTTGTTTTGGTTGAACTAACCGGTATTAAGTATTATCACTCAGCACTAAGCAGTTCATCAAGTTCATACTTACTTGGACATACACGTAGTCTATTGTCGTATCAATGTCAGTGTTTGTTTACACGTAGTCTATTGTTGTATCAATGTCAATGTTTTTGTGTATTATACAGCTGTGTTTTTCTCCTCTAACAGTGCCATGCAGGACAATACCAATACAGTTCTAGATGTCCAGGAATGGGAAAATAAGCTGTGTTGTTACATTGGCATGCTGGACACCATGTAAGATCACAGTGCCAGCAAAGGCTTAACAAATCAAATGGGAATATAAATTAATGGAATTTTTAACTCGAATTGAATTCAATTTATAATTTTTAATTCAATTTTAACTCAAATTGAGTTATTTCCCTTTGCAAATCTAGCAATAATAATACATGTATAAGATCTCAATTCCAAGAAAGGCTTAACAAATGAAATGGGAATATAAATTAATTGAATTTTTAAAAAGAGAAAATTCAGTTATTTCCCTTTGCAAATCTAAATAAATATATGTCTGCTGCATTTATTATGTTTCGAAATTTTGGGCTTGAGAAGTTAGGTTAATTTATTGCCCTAAAACATATAGTTGTCTGATTTAAAAATAATGAAATATGCATTTACATGTAAAAGGTGATGTCATACCAAGAACAGCTGTAGAATGTGTGTGTGTTTTGTAGGTCAGCGTTTGCAGACTGGCGTCTTGTGTTGGGCAGTCTTCTTCAACCAATTCCTTTCCCGAATGAGTAAGGCACCTTTTAAGTCTATACTTTGTGATTGGATATGCAACTGAAATAAACTTGAATCAACTTTTGTAAAATAAATAACAGCGGAATATCTTTTATTTAAACTCAAGTATTTTTTTGGTAATCATGGCTAAACTCTAAAAAACAGACATTATAAAATGGAACTGCAAAAGTAGCACCTAAATATATCAAATAGATTTTAAAAGGAATCGATAAAAAAGATCTTGATAATGCAAACTTTTTTTTTGAGATTGGGTTTCAAGTTTGAATATTAATTTTTAATCATGACATTTGATATCTGTAGATGTATAATGTAGCCTGATGTTAAATTTTTTCTAAATGCACTATCTTAATTTATAACTGTATTGATTATTCCTGCAGAATATAACTTGAGTAATATGATTTTTTCCTTTCTGCTATTCTAGTCTTATCACTGTTTTTTTTTTTGTTCAATTTCAGTGCACTTGCAAATGAGCTTTTCACATCGTAAGTATTGTTTGATGATCTTTTTATTTTGTCTAAGACATTTTTAAGTACTCTGAATATTAAGTTTATGAATTGTACCGTTGTTAACAGCAAAATGAAGAGTGTGCTGAGAAACATAGCATCTGATGAAAAGTGTGACGTCCACCAGACGATCCTGGGGATCCGCGAGGGCAAGGAGGGCTGGTTCCACCTGTACACCCCGGGGACAATAGGCTGTGACGACGAGGGGGAGCTGTGGGGGGTCATGGTAAACAGCATATTCACTGAGGATTAACTCTTATAACATGGAGATATCATAAAATCCAATTCACCAGTGATATTAAATGTACAGCTGTAAAAAAAACATTTTACTGCAGTTTATAGCAGACTGACCTCTTAAAGCTGAACACCACTCGTAAATAGGCATTGTCTGCCATATTTCTCTTTCATCACCGCTATCCCTACAACCCCTATATAAGCCACAGACGTCTTGAGACAGTTTAAAGTATTTCACTGTAGAGCTAGGTCTCACCTTTGTGGGTGTATGTATTGCCTCGCCGTGTTACTCGGTCCAATGAAATTACCAAGTTTTACACACTTTTTTAAAGCCAGGAGAAAGACCATGAAAGGAATACTACACGTCAGCCACGAGTTTCAGGTGTGCAATCGGGTGTAACGAAATCGAAGGGTTTATATACCAGGTACCTGTGGGACGGTGCCTATTTACGAGCGGTGTTCAGCTTTAATTAACCAATCAAAAAAACATTGATGATGTTTAAGAAGTAATGGTAGATTCAGAATATCTTAATTGGATTAGATTGAGTGTGATCTTAAACTGAGCCACATATTTAGATGTGATAAGGTTTTAATGAAGCTTTGTGGTTTAACAAGTATTCAAAAGAAATTTTGAATTTCCAATCAAGTTTACTCATTCCTGTCATCTGTTATAAATTGATTTCCATCTAGTCTGTACCTTTTAATAACAAAAAAAAAAATAAATCATCTTTTATAACTAGCAGTAAAAACTGTATAGATAAAATACTTGAAAATAATGAAATGTTATGGGTTTTTTTTTTTCAACTTTAAAATTTTGACGTTTTTAGTTGAAAAGTCTGATCAGATGTTGCTGCAAGAGGAAGAAGTTTCTGACAGAGTTGAACAAGATGATTGGTCCAGTGATGTTACTGGCATTGAGGGAAAATGAGGCAGCCATGGAGGTTTGTCAAGCTTAATGGAAAACTTGTTATAACTGAGTTTTAAGAGTGAGGAGAAGGAACTCCTGTTAAAGAATTTTCTGAAATCATATTTGGTGACAGTAGAGTGTGAATTTGACAAGCAAAGGGAAGTAACTCCTAATTAGGTGAGGACGGTTTTGTGATTTGTGATTTTATTTACCTGACAGGTGCTTTGTGCAATGTTAGAGCTGGAGGTGGTAGATAATGAGGACCTCAAACTACAAATGGTGACCACGCTACAGAGCACGTGTAAAGGCAAGCGGATGTACGCCCAGCTGTGTGAGCGACAGATCGCTCTCCGTGAACTAGTAAGTCCACCAATCGGCAAGCTCAAGTCAGAATGTTGTAAACTCAAGCTGGATACAGGATTTGGCTGGGTTGATTAAGCTTTGCTTTTTTTATTAGGCATTTTAACAATTGTAGAAACCTTGAATTTTGCAATCTTGAATCAAACAAACCATGAGTTGATGTATTCATAGAATCACTATGTGGGTTTTTTTGTGGGTTTTTGTGCAGCAACAAAAAGGAGGACCAAAGAAACTGACCCTGCCATCCAAATCCACAGACTCAGACCTGGCCAAGATGTTGAGTTCCGGATCTTTCGGCAACCTGGAATGTCTGAGTCTAGCATTCACACACGTCACTAGTGCATGTGCTAATGACCTGATCAAGCTGCCGTCATTACGCTACCTTAACCTCTGGTCCACACAGGTAAGATTAATATTATAGTTATAGAATAATTAATAATCCATGATATTGTGTAATAATAATAGAGTTTTTAAAAAAGCAATTACTGTAAAAAAGCAGGGTTTTTTTTATATCTGTTTTTAGAAATAAATTGTTTTATTTATTATGAAAAAAAAATAGTTTTGCTTTATAATGGTTTGTCTTGGACCTTTAAAAAAAAATAAAAAGACACTGATTGTCACTGCATGACTGTAATTCATTTATCATATATTATACATTATTATATACTCCATGCATTGATGAGGAAAAGTTGGAGTTATTTTCCTTTGTATTATTAGTTTGGTGACAATGGTCTCCAGCTGATATCAGAGTATCTACAGAAGTTGCAAGTCCTCAATCTGTGTGAGACACCTGTTACAGATAAGGGACTGTCCTGCTTAGCCAGTGAGTAATCAAGCAGATAAACATTTTCATGTGCATTAATTTTAGTTGCTTTGTGATAGAGTATCTAAATAAGTTAAAATTTTTCTCACAAAAATTAGCTACCCTTAATGATAGATTGAAATAAAATTTTCTACACATGCACCACATAGTGGAACATTTGTCATTCAGTATTATCAGGCATTTGGGGGGGGGGGGGGGGCAGACTTATCAGAATTTTGACAATTAAGCAATGAAAACTCTCAAAATATACACATGTACCTTATTTGTTAACAAACCGCAAAAATAACATGGGCAAGAAGAGGCAGTTACTGGTATCTGCATGGTTCAAACAAGAGAAAATAATTTTTTTAGTTCTATTTTTCAAATTGAAGAAATATTCTCTCACTGCACAACAGTAAAATTTGTTCAAAGTTGAACTTACTCCACTTGCTAATGATGACATCCTCTGGTTGTTACCTATGTGTACATGCTGAAACAAAATATCAGACAACAAAGAAGCCTGTGGATTTTATTTCCAGACATATTATTCTTATACATACACTTTGTTGGGGTTATTCAGCTGGGTTTTTCCCAGTAGGGAGAACATACCTTGAAACTGTTTTGGCGATACATATGGGTGGCAGCATAACAGGAGCAGATACAGCTGGCAATCTGTGTACTTGGCACTAAAATACAGAATCATTCTTTGAGTCTAATTTCAAGTTCTCTACAGCATGAAAATAATATAAAATGATCTAAAACAATTATGATGTCAATTGCTATAATCACCAACTTAACCTTTTTCCCATGATAACTCATTCTCGTTTAGTTTTTTGTTGCATGGTGTGTATATGTATATAAACCTGTATTTATAAAACATTTCAGAAGAAACTCAAGATGGAATAATTCTTAAAAAACACTTTTAAAAAGGCAGAAAAATAGTTAACTTATCAATATGTGATCAGTTGGAAATGTTATATAAGTACACACTTAGGAAAAGTTGTTATACCCCTGCTCCATAGGAGAGGGGGGTATACTGTTTAACCCTTGTGTGTCTGTCAGTCTGTCCGTCCATAACAAAAATTTCTGTCGCATTTTCATCGCAGAAACTTGAAATTTAAACACATTCTTTGTTTAGGCCAGTCTGTCCATAACAAAAATTTCTGTCGCATTTTTCTCAGCAAATATTCATCGCAGAAACTTGAAATTTAAACACATTCTTTGTTTAGGCATGCCATGTAATGGGATTTATTTTTGTACCAATCGGACTGTTAATGGAGGAATTAAAAAATAGGACTGAAAATTAGATTGCACATTGAGGTAGTATAGCTAGACTAGTATGGCGCTGTAGCCAAACAATTGTTGTAATATTTTTTAATAAACCTGTATTTTGATTGTAGCATTGAAGAATCTCAGAAAACTCAATCTGAACAGCACTAGCCTATCCAAGTTAACATTTGAAGGATTAGTGGTAAGGTCATCAAGATGGATTCAAACTCATTTCTTTATCAACCGGGAATCATTCAAGTTCTAAACAATTCTCTAAATATGTATGATTGATTTTGTTTAAAAATTTGTTGTCTTAGTATAAATCATGTATTTAGATTCATTGCTGGGATAAGAATTTACAAATGAAATTCATTGAATTATGGCTCCCTAGGATATGTGATGATTCCACAGATTTAGCTGCTTGGGTCATGTGACAAAGGTCAGGCGATAGATCAAGGAATTTAATTTTGATGTTCTTTACTGTAGGAAAAGCTGCCGGCATTACAGGAGTGTGACGTGAGATACACGGATGCCTGGTGATTGGGCTTTTCACTGTGGTGTCGATGTTATACAAAACAAACAAAAACAAAACAAACAAAAAACAACAACAAACATTCTTTCTCATCATTGCTGCATGTGACCATCTTTTGTTGTGTGAGAGTGTGGCAGGCAGCAAGCCGCGAGGTTGTCATCTCATCCACAGGTCACATGTTCAGATGGAGGCGCCAGCGGGAGCACCAGCTCTCTGCGGCTCTCAGATCGATTTGCGCATGTTGAACAATTTTCAGTCGAATCTTCATACAGAATGAATCTTCATACAGAACAAAAACAAGGGACCCATGGTATGCCTTGAAGGAGAGAGAGAAAAAAGACTCTTTGTTTGGCTCCATCTTGAGCTGCTACAGCGGGAAAAACTATAACAAATATGAAGTATATTGGATGCTCCTCTACATTACAAATGTTATATTCATGGAGAGAAGAAGTTCAACTTTATATATCTTATATATATACACATGTACTTCTATATGGAGATAAAGAAAATGACAATATCTTTACTTATTTGCATAATGTGCTTTTTCAGTAACCGTTGTTGTCATTTGTTCCTGCTTGTTAATTGTTATTTTGCCATATATATATATTAGAAGCAAAATAGAGGGAAAATGTCTCGTGGTTATCATACTGTGTGAATGCATGAACTTGTGGTCATAAGGTGAATCAATTACAGAGGACCCCCCCGTGTCCTTCAGTCTATGCTGTCAAGGTGTATTTATCTGAACTGGTAAAGTCAACAGAGGTTATTCTTCCCCATTTAAGATTTTATAGGTTTTTCCTGGTTTAAAAGTCTAAAAAATAGTTTCGATTTCTTTGTACTAAATTGTTTTTAAGTTCTTCCTGCCATGGGGATATCAATACATCCTGTTGTTATTGACAATTATAGGAAGTTTTTAGTTGATGAATATTTTGTGAAGTGTGTAATGTGTTTGAGCAGTATATATTGACCCTCTAGCATTTTTACACACCCTATTTTATTTCTGTGATATATGATAAATTTGACCTTTCCTTGTTTGGTGCTGATACTCTGGGTGTGCTATATATATATATATATTTTTTTTAGAAGAAGAAGAAAAATTTTGATATCTACTGAATTCAATTTCCAGAAGATGACATACAGGAAATTATTAATGGGGCCAAATACTTCTTCATTGTACCACTCTTTTTTAATAAAATCAAGAATATAAGGGAATTTAACTTTATGTACCAGAAACTTCAATGGAAAAAAACCCCTGAAAACATGTTCCTAATGCACATAGGTAGGTTCACACAGGCTTTCTGGACTGTCCATGAAACGATCAGTATGTGATGAAAAGTCTAAGGGGAAAAAGTTTTTTTTTTACTTATCAGTACAAGGGGAAATAGATAGGTAAAGCTACAGTACAAGGGGAAGTAGATAGGTAAAGCTACAGTACAGGGGGAAGTAGATAGGTAAAGCTACAGGGAATGACAGTGCCACATACTGGTACAAAGTAAGCTCAGTGACAAAGAAAATTTAAGAACCCAAATCTGTAAAGTAAACAGGACTTTTCATGTCAGGCATTGTCTTGACCCAAGTTTGTTGAACAGAAAATGGTACCGGTATCTATTGTAACTGTTGATGTGATGGATGCGTTAAGCTTGTACAATTAATTTATCTGTGACTCCATCAACTGTGTGGGCTTGTTGTAGTCACATAGGCTATAAGGAGCTCTTCTGATCCATATTGTCTGCTGTATGTTGATGTCAATCAAGTTCCTATTTCCTTTATCCAGAACCTGCACACCAAGAGATTTTATTCAATCCTACCCTGTCTAAAAATATGTACTTGATTGCTAAAGCAATTCACTGTTCTGGAAAACTGTCATAAAATTTACTAATGTTTGCCAAAGCAATTTTTTATTCAACTTTTAGAAATAGATCTCTTTCATACATAATAAAATCACTGTCTTCAATTAGTTGTTAATCAAACCTTTTACAGTAAACCTAATGATGCATGTATGTTTTTATCACTGCCCAACAATCATGTTTTATGAATACTAGCATTAATCTAACAAATGTTTATTTGACACAGTTCTAAAATAATTAATGAAAATACTAAGGGTATTAAATGAATTTGAATTTGGGCGAGATCTTTATGACTGAGAAGTCTGTTGAGTCGTGGAGACTTGTATATTTGGGGTTTGTCTGGTGAGCTGTGTGGCCTACAAGTCTCTTGTTGTACGCATTATGTCTGTTTGTTGCTCTATATTGTCTTAAATTGCTCATGTTTTAAGTTTTTGTTAACATGTGATTCTAGTCTTGAAGTATATTCAGTGAGAGATGCAGTATTTTCAACGCTATACAGAAGTTGACGGTTTCCTTTTGTGTTGTTAGTGTGTATGATCAGTCTATCATTTATTTGTTTGTTTTTTAATTATTATAACTACACAAGTAATGTTATTTAACGTTATTTATATACTTGTTTTAACTAGTTTTCTGAATTAGTGCCTGTTTGATTACTACAGCATGATGCTAGTACAAATACAGTACACTTCTTGTATTACAACTTGTGTATTTAAAACCAGCACCCTCTGTTTCAGCTCTTGATGAGTTTAAAAGGGTAGCTTGAAATCTTTGCATCGTACATGTTTAAGTTTTGTGGGAGAATTTACTACGCAAAGTATTCAGTGAGCCCTCCCCGACCCCGACCCCTACAAAAAAAAAAATATATAAATAAAACATCAAAATCTACATCAGTCAAGTACATGCATGTGCAATTTTTGGTTGGTTTTTCTAGTTTTATTTTAAAGCTGTATAATTACTTACTCATATTTACTTTATGTATTCTGTAAAATGTCCATGATCTCCTGATGGCGAAAAAATCTATTTTTCCAGTTTTTGACTTTTTATATAAAATTGTCAGAATTTTTCTAGAGTAATGTATATTGCTTTCTATACAGTGGCTTACATTAAAATTCAGAGGACCAGCCATGTGAATAGAATCATTGTAACCTTTACTGGTACCTTAAGTCAAATGCTGCATTTCAAGTCATTCTCTCTGTATCTACAAATTTCAACATCAGTTGGTATGGTGCCTTATTTATCTGTACCAAATCGAATATTTATAATTTCTAGTGTAAACAAGTCTGGTTTTTAAGAGCGTTGATGACAAATGGGGTCATGCTTTGTGAAGGAGGCAATAAATTAATGTGTTTATTTGTTGACCATTAAAGGCCATACCAGTAGTATGGCTCTGTAGTTTGTACATGTCAAGTTGATGTGTAGTTACAAAGTGGGATTAGAAACCCAAGTCGAGTGCAATTTTTATGTAAGATCATTACAGCATAACATTTGTTATTTATGTATATAATATCCCACCCAGTGTTTTTCTCATATTGTATTTATCTCAACATTCACATAATTCTGTGTTGATTTTGACCATCCATTTTTCTGCTTCTTGTGTTCATGAACTTTTACACATATATTGACAGGTTATTACATGTATTTGAGAAACTCATTATATTTTTATTAATTTTTTGTGGAACTACAGCAATTTAACAGGCAAATGCTGTAATTTCTTGTAGAAATACAGCTAAGCTGATGGAGTGAAAACCATTTTACATAGTTAAGGAGGTATGGAGATATTAAAAGAAGAAATACATCAGAATTAAACATAAATTTTTCAGATTTTTCAAAAGAAGATGGGGTGATAAGACATGTTAAATGCATATATTAGGACGGAGAAGATGCTGTAAACTGAAAATATCAACAAATCTGATAATTGTTTAAAAAATTATTCCAAACAATGTATATTTAACATAACACCGAATTGTAACCCTTAAATATGCTCAATACTTGGAATGTGTTGATTTTAACTGGCGTATGTGTATCAAAACCTCCAAAAAATGTTCTAAAAAAATTTCAAAGGCTTCAATGCCTTTTATTCTATGTGCTCCATATTTTTGTCATAGTCTAAATAAGGTTTATTATCAAATAGATTTACCGTAAATGGAAAAGATTAAATTTGAAATTGTATTTTACGACTAAACCAATGAGCATTTGCGCTATCGTATTTCCCCATCTTCTTTACAGTATTTTGCCAATAAAGTAAATTTTAAAAATCCTGAAAATGTTTTAAGGTATTCGACCCATATTAGGACCTAATTTTTCTAACCCTTAATATCCATCACGTATTAAATACTATGATATTAATTCAAAGCTTTTTAGAGTAAAAAAAGATTAACCGAGAGAATTTTTCAAAAATATTATTAACCAACCAAAAATTTATGAAGATTGCATTAAGGTCTATGGGAACAAGCACATTTTTTAAAATAAAAAAAGTAAATACTAAGAATATCAATAAATGCTTTGGTGAAAAGATGAATTTAATCCTTAGGAGTACTAAAACTATTTAAAATAAATTTTATACCGTATACATTTTAAAAAAATTATTTTTATAGATTAAAATCAAAGAGGGGCAACTCTTCAAGAACAGGAAAAGGTCATTAATTACGAAATATTCCAATCCTACATGCAGATACTTAAATATGAAAATTACGTCCAAGTATACTGAGTATTAAGCCCATACATATATGTTATGCATCCAGATTCATTGAATATGGGGCTATTATGGATCGGATACCTTAAACTGAAAAAAGCCCTGACTGGGCTTGAACTTGTTCTAGATTACAAACTGACACTAGCTTGGCTGCAGCACAACAAATATATGGAAGACAAAAAATTTAAAGTTGGGGTTATTCTATGACAGTATGTTTCAAAATGAGGTATCCCATACCTACTTAATCTATGTAATATACTATTATAGAATGAAATTTTTGTAGGTTTATGGGAAAACTGTTCCAAAATTTGCATTGTTACAATGAAATAGGGAATATGTAAATTTGAGCATCACAGATATTGCATCATTTAAATTGTTTAAAATCAAAATGCATTATGAAATGTATACAAGTAAATTAATCCATACATCAGTTCAATTATTTTTGTCATTTGATAGCAAAGAGATTTACTAAGAATATATTTATGCATGTATTTCTAATCTATATCAGAACTTTTGAAAACTTGCAATGCTGTAGTTTTTTTGCTTTCCTAACTAATGTACTAAGGTCATTTATAAAAGTCATAAACGTGGTTAATTTTTATGTCACAAGAAAACTTGAGACTGTCACCATGTGTTAACAGCATTAGATTTAAAATACAATGTAGGTAGAACTACTGCAATTTCTTACCAAATTCTGTCAGTTCTGATTTGGTTTAACTGTCAGGACAGTTTCTGCAGCAAGTAGGTGTTGTCACACAAAGCAATTATTTCATTTGATTTTCATCCAACTTGTCTAAGCATTTAAATGAAGCAGATTTGCAACTAATTTTGACCGGGAAAAAATCACATTTTTGTGACCCTTTTAGCCATTTCTTGTCATTCGATCTTGACCTAGAAATGATAACTTTGACATTGCCAATTCAATCTGAATTTTAATTTTGGGTTTCCATTTGACTTTTCTATTTTGATCTCAACACTGGTTAATTAAGATACAACTTTTAAGCGCATTGGATGAAAAATCGACTGGAAAATAGCATGTGGTGACTGTGCTGATACACAGTGTTGTATGTGTACAAGAGTTTACCTTTGCCCCGTGTTTTCATTTATGTACATCTGAGAGTGCCATGATCAAGTTTAAATGTTTTTTTTCTGTGATAACTGTTGTTTAGCCATTCCAGTGCAGGTTAATTTTTTAAAGTTATGATGATAGATATAATATTACTCCCTCATGAACAAATTTTAAAATAGACTGTACTATCGTCACAACAAGCAGGTTTTCTATATGTAAGTACTTTAAGATGCTGAGAAGTTTTTCACTCTCCAGCAATGCATTTGTAATACATGTATCTTTTTGACAGAATTTTTCTGGTTTTTTTTTAAATTTTAAATATTAGAAGGGTTTTTTATGTATCAGAAATGGCAATAACAGTATGATTTGATAGCTTTAATCATCCTAAAACAATTGAGTATGTTGGAATGGTCATCTGCAAGGTACACAATGGTCAGTTTAAACCATGTCAGATCAATTCATTGAATATATTCAGTTACAAGGATTCAAAATTTTCAACAAGTATATTAAATTTCATGTCATTGTTACCAAGTAAAGGCAGTTAAGACAGAAGAATCCACATAGAATTGTCATAGCTACTTTGCTTTACTTGAATGTTGCGTGCTTTTTCATATGTTAATTGTCAAATCTGATAATAAATGTTAAAACTTACTTCTTTTTTTTGTTTTCAAAAGACTGACCTATCGGGTCAACAAGACGTATGCTATAGCCTCGGCACCCTGACCTGGTTAATTGGAGCAGGTCCTGTATCTAAATTATAACATGCCCTATCTTCACCAAACTTGCATGGATTGTGCATCTGGGCAATACTTATGGACTTAAAAGACTTGGATGCTGAATCTGGACAATGAATTTCAGATTCTGGAGGAGGTTAAGGTTATTGGAGCAGGTTATAGTTTGTGGAACAGGTGCCCTTTGACGGCCATTACCGGTATTTTGTTCATTATTAATTTCAGTATGATGCAATTTAATAATTCCCATTGGCATTTTGTCTTTACAACACCCTCGCGTTGATATTGGAAAAGGATGATGATGTACTTTCAGCCAATGAAGATGACGGAAATTATTGTCTTATACAGAAATAATTTCTCGTGTGAAACATGTACTGATTATGTTGTTCAACCTTTTCCTCGACATGAGATTTGGTGCCGAGCAAGAAGTTTACCAACTTATACATGGTTCTGGAGAAAATGTGAAAATGAGAAAAGTTTACAGACAGATAGGCAGACAAAATTTGATCAGAAAAGCTCACTTGAGCTTTCAGCTCAGGTGAGCTAACAAACTACCCAGTAGAATGGACTTTTAGGTTTGAATCATTTTTTTTTTAAGATATAGTCTCATAACTGCAGTGGTGTGTGCATACAAATTGAGCGCGTTATGATTTATATGCACACACCGCTGCAGTTATGAGACTATATCTTTTAAAAAATAACGAATCAATGCTTATATTTACATTTTTTTTAACTTCTTGCCTTGTCTGCAAATGTTATTTATATGTCAAATTTTTTGTTTTATCCTAGGGGTAAGTTCAAATTAATGGAAGAGCCACTGTAACAGCCACAAGCGTGAACTTTGATTTTTGCTTGTTACATTGCAGTTTACAGCATTCAATGTTTGTGACGTCATAATAAAACTCGTCATTTTAACCTTTGAGTACCCTGCGTGTGTTATGGTCTTATAACTGCCATAGCTTTCAACACACTTTACAAGCAAAAAATATGTGGAATGTAAATATCTTTTAATAAATGTTATGTTTTAGTTTGATATTTGCTCCAAGATTTACAAAGGTTATTTTTTATTTTTACAAAACAAGATGTATATCATAGAAGAGTATGGCCATTTCCATAGAACAAAATTGAATCATGCATTCAAAGATAAATGAACTTTTGTATTTTAGTTTACCGGCTTAATGTTTTGGAGAAGAAAGGAAAAATAAGCAGACAATATGGCAATTCGCTGCAGATCTATAGCTCTACCGGAAAAGTCAAATTTTCCTAAAGCAGCCCTTTGGCAATCTGATTAGAATGATACAGTATCTGGCTTAAAAAGCTTTGGAAATATATGTACAACAAAGAACAACCATTGAAAAAATATCAACTTTATTTTTAAGTTTTAAATATAAATAAAACACTTATTACAATTTACCTATAATTTTTCATTTTGCATCGATGGGACAAAAGTTTGAAAATTAATTTAATTTCTGTATAACAATTTTCACCTTGCCTTGGAGTACAATCCACATCACAAATTGTGTACTGAAAAGCTTATAGCATGTGTACAACCATGTAATGAAACAAAAACAAAAAGAGTACATGTACCATAAAAAGCATTTCCATGTACTATAACGTTTGCTTCTTTTTTCATAAATGTAGACTAAAACAAATTCACCAGAAGCAGGTTACATGCATAATCCAAATATCAAAATGTATAAATTATCAAATTTTGTAAATATAGATCAAAGTACTGAAGTACTGACAGGAGTTGATTTTATCGACTATTATTTATTTTAAAATCAACGATATGTTAGGTTATTTTGCATGGCAAGTAGTTTCCTAGACCCTGTTTCCTATATGTATTTGAATTATACACATTTTTTATAATATGAATTCTTCGACAGGAAATTCGTGAAAACTCCATATGAATCGTATGTAATATTCAAATAATTTATTCAATCAAACTACGTATCAGTAATCGAAATATTTCTTGAGAAATTGTATGGATCCAAGCACTATAGAACTCTAGTCTCGTTCAACCAGACGCTCATCTGTCTCCGCTAATCTCCGACAAGCAAGAAAGACTCTCTGCTTGTCGGAGATAAACGGAGACAGCCGAGCGTCTGGTTGAACAAAACTATATTGAACTCTGGCGTAGGAATACATACAATGTACGAATATAAAAAAAATATCTATATTGTTCGTACCATTTAAAATCTTACTATTTACAAGGTATCTATAAATAATTTCCTTGAAAAACAATGCTTTAGAATACATTACATCGAATTTATCAATTATTTTGAAGAACTAATTGTGTCAGCGGTGTTAGTTTGTGCTTAGGTCCAAACACTGTTTCACTTTCGGTTTGCCTGAGTAACTGCATAGGAGAGTTGATTAAAATCAACTCCCAAAAAATAGCAAAGTACAAAAACTAGAAAATTTACAAGTTTTCATGGAGAAATAGTGAGATAAAATGCAAGTCATCTTCTTCATTGAAAGATAATTGAGAAAGTTTTTCTGCTGGTTCAATATCCTGATGGAATGATGGGGTCTCCATAGGCACACCTCGACTCAATGGCCAGATTGTAGTCATTGCCTTTTCCTCCATTGTAGGCACTTGTGACAATTCTCAACCATCCATGCTCTCCCTACACAAACAAGAAAATCTGAACAGTTGTCATTAGCACAAGCAAAAATTCTGAAATAGATAACAACAAAAACTGGTATTCACTTTTAAAACACCCAACACAATCAGCTTGAAAATTTTGACAAAAGTTCCATTTCACACCAAATTGGAAGTGTTGCTAATTAAGATAGTTACAGATGCTGACAAAATGAATTGATTTTAAGTTAATCAAAATTTACCCAATTCCATTATACTAATACATACCATAAGACTATTATACCATAAGACTATTATTTGTAAAATTTTGACATAATGAGACAGTAAATCATTCACTTGATTTCACTTAGTTAATCATTTGACTACATTGGATCAATCATTCACTTGATTTCACTTAGTCAATCATTCACTTGATTTCACTTAGTTAATCATTTGACTACATTGAGTCAATCATTCACTTGAGTTCACTTAGTTAATCATTTGACTACATTGAGTCAATCATTCACTTGATTTCACTAGTTAATCATTTGACTACATTGAGTCAATCATTCACTTGATTTCACTTAGTTAATCATTTGACTACATTGAGTCAATCGTTCACTTGATTTCACTTAGTTAATCATTTGACTACACTGAATCAATTAAAGTATTCCCTTGATTTTAGTACATAGTTAATCACTTGACTACACACAGTTAATTTTTCACTTGATTTCACCCTATTATTCATAAGACTACACACTTTTAGTCATTCACTTAGGTATTTACTTGACTACATGTAGTCAATTACAGGTGTTCACTTGACTACACTGAGCTCATTTATTCACATGATGCACATACACCACAACAGTGATTCACTTACCCAAGGATCTCCCCAGGAGTTTCTCACGATCCAAAACTCTGTTTTTGTGGCTGGATCCACCCCCCATCCAGCTACTGACACAATATGATTAACCTTGGAAACAAAAAAACAAAAAAATAAACACTGTAATTTCAATTTTGTTGGACACTATTTTTTTGTATATTACAAGTAGAATCATTATTTATAGATCATATTTATTGAAGTACTTTATCTGATGACATATTGTGCATGTATCATTATACATAGCTTAATAAAGACCATCATAATTCAACATTATACATAGGTTAACTTTGTAAAGATATTAATTCACGACTGTGTAATACACATATAGTTTATTTATGATTTTCAATTTGATCTATCTACCCTAATTTATAAAAAAGAATATCATGAAGGTACCTCTTCCTGTCAATTTTTTTTTTGCAATTTCGAGACTTGCATAATTTTAGACTGATTTTGGTATAGAAAACATTTAATGCAAGCTTAACTGGACTGGGCTTTGATATAAAAAAAATCAAAATCATCATGCTGGGCTTGATGATTTTTATAGGAAAACATTCAAGCAAAATTAAAGTAGCACTTTTGTCTATTTTGAATGAAATTTAAGAAAAGCTGCATTTACAGTGTATATACCAGTATCTTATCTCTAACTCATCTACAAAATGACGAAACAATATATCATACTTCTTTTTTTTTTTAAATTGATTTAGAATGGAAAAAATTAACTCATTCAAAGTCCCTATTGTGCAAGGAAATGAAATATAAATCTAATATGAAACAATTTTCATAAAACAATAATGTATTTACCATTGGGAGCATTTTCTTTTCTGTGTAAATTCCGCCTGTGTATGCTTCCAGTTTCTCTGTTGCATCAATGCCACAACTTCATCAAAACAAAACACTGTTTATAATTATGTGGAAGTAAAAGACACAATTGTAAAGTCATAAATCAACTAATAAAATAACAAATTAACAATAAATATTATTATACTTTCATGTTAAATACTGAAATCTGATTGGTTTAGACGCAGTTGACAATCCGTTCTCATACCCTCAGCATTAGCAACACACTTGGCAACGGGCCGATAGAACGAATTGTTACATGCGCATAAATTATACGCGTACGGTTCGCCGTAGAACTCACATCTTTTCTATATAAAAGCAGTAAAATTTGCTATAAAATTAAGACATTCAGTATAATAAAATAAATAGTGCCTGTTTGGGAGGGTACCAGTTGAAATTGACCCCCCGAGAAAACCATTGTCAACCGACGCTTCGCTTTTCTTGGGGGGTCAATTTCAACAGGTACACTGGTACCCTCCCAATCAGGCACTATTTATATAATCATGACAAGATATAACCATGACATTCACATAGTATTTTCTATGTATGCCACTTCTATTGATTAAATTTCAAAAAGTAGGTAATAATTACAATCGATGCATTCCGGTTAACCCTCCCACATCTCGCAGAAGAGTCGTGCCAATATAGCTTAAAAATTTAAAATCTCCCATCACATCCAAACCATCTCCTATTTCTCACTTTGCAGCTTGAAAAAGTTAACAGATATGTGATTGTTTTGTTTCTCAATTTAATAGTAATTTTCTCGTTATCTCTTGTATACCCCCTGCCCCACCCCCACCCACCCTTTATTTGGGCCCCCTCCTCTTCCAGTCCATTTTGGATCAAACTCTGAACAAACTTAATTCTACATATTAAGAAGAAGCTTTATTTGGTGTGAGAAAAAATTTAAACTCTCAACCCTTTATTATGGTAGTTCTTTCCTATTACCTCCCTTTTGAAGAGGACTGGCCTTGTATTTTAAGAAATGTTAAGCCCTTCAATGAAGGATGCTTCATGCTGAGTTAGGTTAATATTGGCCAAGTGGTTCGAAAGAAGAAGCTGAAAATGTCAAAAGTTTAGGAACAGATGGACAGAAAGACTCCTTAGGCTTACAAACAGCTCTGGTGAGCTAAACAATTTGAAAATTCATTGGATATCCCACTTATTAGACTATTCATGTCTTTGACCCCGATAATGGGAAAAAACTCAATTACAATAGAATATCATACATGTGACTCTCGAAGGCTCTAAGACCATGAGACTGAGGAAAATTTTCGAGGGATCAGGAGTTGAGAATTTGACCGACGGGTTTTAAGTTTAGTCTTTCCGGATGTTATGATTAAGCCATCTATTTTAGTGCTAGCTTTACGCATGTGCTTTAACAACATTTGTTGTCAGTTATATTTACAGATCTGGATGTTTTAAAAACTAACTAGAACTATCCTAATGGGACTAATACCCCCGCAAGGCTAATTTCAAATGGGACAAATAATTGAATTAAATAATAAAGGTTTGCGACACATGAATAAAAAAATACTAGAATTGTAAAAAAAATTAGTTAACAAAGAAAAATTAAAATCAAAACTGTCAGAACTTCACTGTAAATACATATGTATAACAGTAATATATTTTCAAATTTATGTATCTGATGATATTTTTTTATTTAATTGTTTTAAAGAAAAAACAACAAAGTGACAATAACCCCTGCCTTTGCAGTAAATGAAAATTAAGCCAAGCAATGCTCTCTTTCGTTGATAAAACTGAATATCTTTCTAATCAGAGTCTTGACAGATGCAATTAGTTGTTTCAAATTTTCCTCACTTTCTCCTATGGTACAATGCAACTCCTTATCAGAAAATTGATACCATAGGACTATGTTTTTCATTGATGAGCTTGTTAAATTGGATAAACTCCCAAAACATTATCATAATTAGCATACTATGTAAAACTATGAAAAAAGAAAATTTAATATTACAAACAATTTTAAAATTGCCAAAACACTACAATCATATCAGTAATTTTGAATTTCATTTAAAATAATGCCCTATAGGGTCACTTCATCAATTTACTTGACTAATAAATTTAAACAGCTTCTAAAAATAGTTAACTTCTTTATTAATAATGATATAATTTATTTCCTTATAATGATAGAAACTTTTGGTTTACATGAAACAGTATTAAAATAATCCCAAAACAATCGCCAATTTTACAGATTATCAATTTTTCTTAAACACATGCTCCATCTAAACCATGGCTCAGATAATGACCCCCTTGGGACAAATGAATTCAGCCACACTTGTCTTTGAAGTTCTTATTAGCTACTACGAATTTATCAATGACAAACAAAACTTTTGCATTGTCAGTTGATAGAATACTTATACAAAATAAATTAAGTTAAAAAATAAAGATAAAAAACCTCCATCTGGATGTATTAATATAAATATATTTTAGAGTGTGTACTATTAATTAATTAACAAAATATTTCAGGATTATTTCCCTTACTTTTCAACATCAGTATACATACAATATATAGAATAAGGAAAATGAAAACTGTCATAAAATCATTAAATCTTGTCTGATCTTAAAATAAGTTGCAGGTGCTCATCTTCAGATGGTGTTCAACACAAGTACAAATTTTCAGACTGTTCCATGCAGTAGTAAAAAGTTCTATGGGGGGACAAAGTTGTGTCTACAGACAGACGGACAGACGGATGGACAGACGGACAGACAGGGTGAAACCAATATACCCCCTAAACTTCGTTTGCGGGGGTATAAGTAGAAACAAATATTGTCAATGAATAAAGCCATGATATTTATTTATTTTATGCATCATGACCAGATTACTCAGTACTACTTTACTGCAAGGCAACTTGTCGTAAAATAGATAACTGAGTATTACCCACTGTATTCGCTCTTCAGCAGATTGCTTAGTTGTTGCTACTCAGTTCTGTAAGAACTTGTTAAGAAAAAATCGTCCTAATGACAATGATGCTGATATGCATAATTTCTGCATTTTTATACTGTAGACGTAAAAAACATTACGGTGTTTTTTAAAATTTCACTATGTTCAGTATCAGACAATTTTGCATGAACATTAAGCCACCGTGGATATTGAGCTCTTCTCCGTGTAGGCCGCCATTACTGATGTTATTGATAGATGTGGGCATAAGCAGGGCCTAAGTTACCACTTGCTTATCGTGGTCATAGTAAATTAAAAATCTGTGAAAAATAACAAGCATGAATAATATGTATTATTATATACAATAATGATAATTAAACAACTAATTATAATGGAAGATTCGCTTTAACACCCCTCTGCGGGCCCTCAAAGCCATTCTTGTGAATACGTGCGCTAATTGTCACTTAATTTCTCGGGACATCTGCCTAGGGCAAAGACTCCTGTACACCAATGTTGTCTGTGATCGGTATTCATATTAAGCAGTTCACTTTTAAGATTACGGTAATTGATTTTAAAGTCTACAGTTTTTGAAGAGATTACGTTCCCCCCTAAATTTCAGGCCCAAAATGCCAGGTTCGCATTATATACCAGTGCGTATTATATTCAACAAAATGCTTTAATTATTGTTTTCATTGCATTTAAGGGGATTAAGGCAGTTACTTCACAAGATTCCAAAGAAAAATAATGTAAATGCATAGTTGCATGTTCATTACTCAGATTTTTTTTCAAAATCATGATTAATTATTCTATAATGAAGAAATCAATTATCCGTGAAATTAAAAACATCGTGAAAGGTACTAACTCAGGAAACCGTGAAATTTTAGACACATGGAATTAAAGACGTTTACAGTAATTAATGCATTATGCTTTGACTTTGGCTCAAACTTTTCCTCTCGTTTCATAATTAATTTCTCATTTTCACTGCATCTCCAAATTATTGCAAGACGGCCGTTGTTTTTTACAGATTAGGTAATGGTATAGTCAATCATTGATCAATTAGCACCTTGCAGGACAAGTGTCACCTGAATAAACATCTAACACGTGGGGCTATTTAAATGACCAAGTATAGATGTTAATAAAGTAACACTTGCATATACACAGCCACTTGGAGGTATCAAGAGTAAAAAGAATATAGATTGTGAATAACGCACTGCAGCTTGACTTCGAGGGATCAAGGGTTTCGTGAGATCAAGAGTTTGAGAAATCAAGTATTTATATAGGGAAAAAAATTGGGACCAGAGACTTACTTCGAGTGATCAAGAACTTTGAGCAATCCAAGTTCGAGCCATCACAATTAGTTACCTGTATATTTGATGCGACACCAAAATAGTTTCATATTCCTATTTAACAATTTTTTATTTATATTATGTTTATGAGTCATCATCATCAGATTTTTCCACTTGTTAACATTCATAAGATGTATGATATCTATAAATTAAAGTGACTTTGCACAAATTGAAATGTCATTAAATAAATTACACAAACAAGTGCAGGTTAAAGTGCTAGACATTATAAGCATCATTTGATTAAGTCTGCTGGGGCTCTGTTTTGTACTTCCCACACTTGTTATTTACAGCTCTTTTCTTCGCTCACCTGATTGGCCCATTCTTATAAATCTCTGCCATCATTTTTTCCCGCCCTTTCACAGTTCCATAGTCTGACACTTTCCACAAGGTGTAGTTGCTCAGCTGGAAACACTTGCCGAATGTGACACAAGTTCCACACTGGTTGAATGAATCACATTCTGCAATTCAATAAACAATTCTCTCATTCTTCGCTGGTCTTGACTGAAAAATTCAGTAGTCTATAATTTCAGACTATAATGCCACTGATGGGGAGTTAATTTCTATTTGGAAGATTTAAACAAAGGAAATCAAATATAACCCATTTTAAACTACTAATAAAACTGTAACCTGACATAGCATCCTAAATATCAAAATCAGACCCTGATCTAAAGCTAAAGTTTGATACTCTATATAAATATATAGATGTCAATTTCAACTCTTACCCTCCCAAACAGGCACTATTTATTTTATTACACTGAATGTCTTAATTTTAAAACTTTACTGCTTTTATATAGGAATGACATGAATTCTATGGCGAACCGTATGCACATAATTTACGCGCATGTAACAATTCATTGTACCGGTTGCCAAGTGTGTTGCTAATGCTGAGGGTAATAGAACGGATTATCAACTGCGTCTTAACCAAACAGATTTCAGTATTTAACAAAAAGTATAATAAATTATTTTGTAGCCACCTTTAAAATACCAAACTACTGTTAACAGGGTTATTTTTGTTCCGTGTAATTTTTGCCCTTCTACACTTGCAAACAGTTTCGCCCTGTCTTGAATTCGCCCAGACATAGGAAATGTTGTGTTTAAAGAGAGATAATTTGAGATATTGGAATTTGTCCAGTCTTAAATTTGCCCACTGACAATGAGGGCGAAGGGGGGGGGGGGGGGAGGAGGGGGGTGAATAAAACGGGGGCTAATATTTCCCTGTATACAGTATTATAGCAAGACATTTTTCTTTATTAAAATTGACAACTTCCTGACATTAATTGAGTCCTCTTACTTTGATCTTTTGCCTGATAATTGTTGCACGTTTCGTCTGGGATTCCGTGGGAGTGAGCGTATTTCCACACTCCTACATCGTCACCACCTTCGCAGCTTCCGGCATCCCCACAGTCTATAACATGCTGCACCGAGAGATAGGCAGAGGGCCACGCCCCTTTCCGCTTGATGTTAATTCTATCGGCCAGGGCACTTGTGGACCCCATTCCCCAGCAAGAACCACAGTCTGCAATAGTCAAGGGTTGCACATACTTACACTGATGAAAATTTTTTTCTGAACTCAAACAAAATTATAACACATAAAGTGTGCATTTTTATTTTAACTACCCCAATTTTAACACTAGGTAGATGCCTTCAAATTAATGAGGTCGAGTACAGTTCAAGATCGCACACATTCGCGCAGCGTTTTATTTGCTTAGTTGACACCATAGCGTTATCGTTTCAGCAGCAGATATTCAGCAAAATTTGTCCGAAATAGCTTGATTGAGGCGTAAAATTGATATTATATTGTAGCATAAACATAAATGTCTTGAATTTAAAGCTATATCTGGGCTTGGGTCGAAAATGTGAAGAGGGTTCAGCAAGCATAGCCCTCTGTCACATTTTTTTACTTTCACCTAATAGCTTAATACATGTATTTCAAGACAGTAACTACATATTTTATATTTATGACCCTAAAATTAATATGTGATGTTCATATATATATTTTTATTACTTAAATATGTCTGAATATTTTAATAATACTATAAAGATCCCCATTTCCACCTATGTCAAATAAAAAATAGTCATTATCTAACAAATCTGGGAAATAGGGCATGCCCAAAAAAAAATTGATAAGACCCCTGGAACAAACAAGGAGGTTTTTTAATTTGATACCTTTTAACAATAAATTTCATATGTGAAACAGAAAAAAATAATCCCTAGGGCAGAAGTTTAAAAAAAATGTAAAAAGTTTGCCAAATTGATAAAGGATGACTGCACTTAGCGCTGGGTTTTGGGCCCTTTTTGGTCGCTTCTGTTGCGTTTATTTCTTAACCTAATATCACTTTTGTTAATTTTTTAAAAGAGTCTAGTCTATTTCCAACATGAATTAAGATTTTAGACTGTGATACAATAAGCTCATTCTATGTTTTTCTCCTAACTAAAATTAGACTAGCATGAATAACAATGCTATGTATAAAAGTTTATGTGATCACTCTTTCATCATAACCCTATGTATTCTATATGGTACAAGTATATTATTTACTATGGTTTCAACAATTTGACCACGCCCAGGAAAGTACAGAAGTCTTTAAATCAATGCTTGACAACTTAATGTGTTCGAAAACATTGTCCTAGTTAGCACATAACACGCTTCCTTACACGCCTCGTGATAGAATTTTGTATTCACAAAGTTACCTGAGGTGAGAAATCACGTGGTGAATTATAATATTCAACATGCATCAACCCTTGGTTACAACAGGGAAAGCGAAAGTAAGAAGAAGCAGTTTTTTCTCATTTTAACCATGAGCGCATGTTTGTCTATTAATCTCCCTTTGACATAACTTTGATAATGCAAATATACAACTACTGTTAAATGGAAAACAATAGACAAACATGCGCTGACTATGTACGAAATCAGTATAAAAGTGGGCGTCCTCATTATCGTATGGAGATTCAAGAAATCTTGATGACCCCCGCCTATGAAAACAAATTCGTACTTGGTAACAACATGCTTTTATTTAACGCAATTACATAAAGTTGCAGTTTAAATGTGGACCATTTCTGCAATTGAAAGAAAAATTCTTCTTTTTAAAGTTTATTTTCTCGCTAATATCGCATGTCCTTAAGTGCAGTCATCCTTTCAAGCAAAATCCCAATATAGGGTCCTATGTTAAAAATTAACTAACTTTGGGGGATGATCCCTTAAACAAACAATGTGGTAAATGTCTGAATTTTTTTATCATTAAAAAATTATTATATCAGTAGAAATTCATTAAAAAATCTAGGGCAGAACAAATTAGACCCAGCCTCGTTAAGAGAAAAATACTTATGGTATATAAATCTATCTAAAGTTAGGAAAATGCACACTTATATTTTTCAAATTTCATTAAATTTACGGTATGATTTGCAATCTTTTTCCATAAATCTTAAAATGTTTAGGTAAGCAAGTTATGAAATGGCAAAAAAAAACCCAACCCAACCCCCTTTAAAGTTCACACATAAATTACAAGTAAAGCCTAAAGTGAGTTCACAAGAATTTCAAAGTTCAATGGATTTAATTGCATAGGTTAACTGTTCGTTTCAGATTCCAAAAGCATGCATATCCATAAATTTTATTCAGATTTCAATAAATTTCCTCTTTATCTTACAATAAAACTTATTGAAGACTGGAAGTGTTTGTTTAGTACCATCCCTTTCCTGGCACACATGAAAACAGTGGCATCTATAATGCATGAGGGACATTTGTCCTTGACCCACACATACATTATCATCTAAAACTGACATGGTCAAAATTTCCAAATTTTATCTTCCAATTTTTAATACATGTACCTTCTGTGCTTGTACATAAAGGTATTTTTTTTTGCTGTTAACCAAATTGACACTTATCAATGCATCATCCCTAGATATTGGGACGAGGTTTCTTCCACTGGAACTGATTATTGACTTACACTGGGGTATATGTTGGTTTCGGGTGGTGCTACAGTAATTGGTCCCATTGATGTTTCTCCAATCCCAGCTTTCAGGTAGAGCGCTTAAATCCATGTACTCATGAGGGCGTGGGGTCATGCTAGAAGAACAGTGTGGATCATCAATGACATAATTCAAATAACAGGAATATATTGTATATATAAGTACTGTGCAGTAAACCTTAATAAACAGAATATCTGTGAGCCAATGCTCACTAGAAATACCCCCACTCTAATGTGAATATCCAAAATAAGCAAAGTCAACATTTAACAGGAAGTTGACTTCTGATTGATACAAAAATATAACCCAACGTATGGCATGATTAAACAAAGAATTTGTTAAAATTTAAAGCATCTACAATGAACGGTTGCTGAGAAATCTTTGACGAAAATTTGTTTGAAAATTTTGGCTAAAAATAATATAAGTCGTCATTTAACAGGAAGTTGACGTCCGATTGGTACAAAAATATATCCCAATGTATGGCATGCCTAAACAAACAGTGTGTTAAAATTTAGAGTATCTGCGATGAAAAGTTGCTGAGAAAACTTTGATGAAAATTTGTTTCAAAATTTTGGCTAAAAATAATATGTCATCATTAAACAGGAAGTTGACGTTCGATTGGTACAAAAATAGATCACACTGTATAGAATGCCTAAACAAAGAGTGTGTTAAAATTTCAAGCACCTGCAATTAATAGTTGCTGAGAAAAATGTGACAGAATTTTTTGCTATGGACAGACACACAAGGGTAAAACAGTATACCCCCTTCTTATTTCGGTTCTCCTTCAGTAAACTCTAAGAAAGTCTATGCTTTTTTCCCTCTAGCACATTATGATTCTTTATAAATTGTGATGTAGCTGGTACTAATTATTTTTAGATACAAGAAGCATCTTTAACTTTTGTCTTCTTATTTTATTTTTCTATGTGAAGGCAAGTTCTGTTTAGGAATAGCTGAAGTTTGGGTACTAGAATTTGTAATGTGGACTTTGATACATGTAGATTAAAGACTACCTCCAGGAAGGAAATAAATCTAATAGATTCTTCATCAACTTTAGGCAATTAAAATGTAAATAAGTTATAATTAATACATTAAAAAAGTTATGGAAATCTATTTATTGAACATTTTATTTGATCCTGTGAATAAAGCCTGTTTTTAACTTCCTTTTGCTAGCATATCTAGAATCTCAAAATTAAACATTTGTCAGAGGGAGGAAATACAAGTACTTTAAAGATCATAATTATACATAATTCAAGATTTCCTGATGTTATTTTTCCTCATTTCAGTGAAGCAAGTTCCTGATAAGCTTTTTGAATTTCCTAATTAATTAATTTTCCTTATTTATATCTATATGTACATTTGATATACATGTACTTAAATTTACATGGATTATATCAAAATTAATCAATCTCATTTGTATGAAAAAATATCAGATAGTTAAAGTCCTGAAGCATCCCTCGCAAAAAATTAATCATATACCGTATTTTAGGGAATTTAGATCGATCCTGTTTATAGGGAGCCCGTTTTTAGCAAAATTTTTTTTAAAAGTATGAATAGGTCGACTTCAAAGAATTGGTCCAAAAATTACCGCTAGATTGAATGAATAAATGGTTTGAACCAATAACGTTATCATAGTAGCCTTTTATCTTATTTTACAGTTTTAACAAGAGGGAAATTAAATGCATTCCAAAAATTTACACATCGTAAGAAAATGTCTGAAATTGCATCAACATTTTTTAAATCAATTTATTCAGTACGGCCGGATTAATGGTTAAGATCGTTTGTTTAAATTACTTCCCTGCCATGTGTACAAACTGCATGGTGTTAACCGGGGGATAGTAACCTAGCCTGGGGGGCATGAATACGGTAGCACATGCAACCTTGTGTTTTTGTTGTTGGTTGAGTTTAAAATATTAATTAGTTCACCGGAGATTCATTTCACCCGCTTATGTTACCGCTATAAATGTTACTGTTCATCTATCGTCATTGTAATTATTCCTCAAGATTTTTTTATATATCCTACCGTATGGCTTAAACAATATGTACATAATCATGATATGATTCACACCTCTGTATGACTTTTTACTGTGTATATAACACATGGGTCAACCTCTGATCTCATCGAAGCCTGCGGGCATGAGTAGCACGTGCCGAGAATTCAACTGTGTATAAACAAAGTAGACCCTACCAAGACTGATTTCAGAGACACCTGGATTAGATTGTAAACAAATTTTCTGTAAACAATGCATGTAAAGAAGTGTCTCTTTTAGAGACTTTGCATTAAAGATTTCTCCTTTGAAATGCGTAAAACTTCTTACCCCACTCGGATCTCCTCTGGGAACATCTTTTTGAAACATGCTTTACCATTCAACTTCTTCGCCTCCTGAAGTGATACCCAGTTTGACTGGGATAAAACAGCTCCCAGCAAACAAACCGAAAACACAACCGATTTTGCCGCATCCATAGCTAATAGTCATATGACAAAGTCACGTGATTTTCTAATCACATGACATAAAGTAGTTAAGTCGAACAAAACTTATTCGTAAAATAACAGCCACAAGCCAAAAGTTTATGTCGAGAAATATATTAACATGCTACTTGTTTATTTGTAAGTGGGTATATTTGATCAACATATTTAACTCGTTTGCCAACATAAATAAGTTCATTGTTGACAAAAATGAGTTGCATCACAGGCACCTGAATTTTTATCAATCAGTCGAGGAGGTAGAATTTTTTTATTTTTGGCTTATTGAGCGACTGATTGATAAAAATTCAGGTGCCTGTGGTTGCATGTCGACATGCAAAGACATAAATAAGAGAGATTGGCAACTGATCGAAATCTCGCAGTCCCTATTGTAAAGTGTTCCCAGTTTAAATCAGTCAGTATATCTTTAAAATAAACGATTATATCGAAATGTAAACAGCTAAAACCTATTACCAAAACATTCAAAATATTATATTTTCATGAGTTTATGTCTTATAAACAATATTAAAAGAGGTGTTTTATAGGAGGCAGTCCGTCGTCCGAGATTTCGCCTATGTTTTATAGCTGGCCAATATATTTTCTATATATTAATCTTATTTTTCAATTTTTTGTTTCAAAAATGTCTAAAACCTATGCCTATTTTTCATAAAAACAGTATACTTTTGGTTTAACATCATTATCTCAAGTTACTAAAAAGTAGTTCTCAAAGTAAGGTCGGTCCCGTAACATTTTTCAACAACAAAACACGCTAATGGCGGAGTTGCCAATCTCTGTTATTTATGTCTCTGATGTCGATAAGTATGTATTGATAATATATATCGCATGTCGACATAGCCTATACATATCTTGCATGTCAACATGCAAGATAACTTTTTCGACATGTGACTTATTTACTTTGACATACGAAATGATTATGGTAGCATGCAACTTATTAATTTCAATATGCGGCTATATTAAAAAAATAATTTACATGTCAACACAATCATCTTGCACGTAGACATAATTACCTTGTATGTTGACACATTTTTCTTGCATGTTGACATAATTTATCTTGCATTTTTTAAAATACAAGTAAATTTCTTTACCTTCAACCAGAATCTCACACGATACAAGCAAGATATTATGCTGACATGCGACTTATTTTTGTCAACTTTAAAATAATTATAATTACATGTACATATCCATGCAACTTATTTGCTGCATATTAACCCAAGTATATCGCATGTAGACATAATAAGTAGCATGTTGACATAATTATATTTTATGTTGATTAACATAATGTTGCATCTTGTTTGATGTCATAAGAAGTCGTAAGAAAATAAACTTTCCGGTTTTTAAGATTCTCAGTCTTAAAAGATTGGTAACTAACATGTCAACAGGATTAATTAATTATTTTGCATGTTGATATACTGCCACCATACTGTATTTCTTGCAGCATATTAAGATAAATAAGACTCAAGTCAATTTAATTATTTTGCAAGTTGACATAAATAAGCCATATGAAAACATAATTATCTCCCATCGGACACATTAACATAATCATCTCGCATTTATGTCAACATGCAAGATATTAATGTTGACATGTCACTTATTTATGTCATCATACGATATTATCTGTGACATGCAACCTGCTGCACGAAAGTAAGCTCACATGTAAACATTAAAAAGGTGCATGTCAACATAAATCTTGCATTTTATTATACATGTACGTATTGAGATATTCAAATCACGCTGAC
>CM035814.1:66307876-66320376 GCA_020458035.1 Magallana ariakensis | reverse complement strand
AAGATGACATCCAGCATGTGAAACTAAACAAGCATTCACTCTATCACTGTTCCATATCACAACTAATTCACCACACTGAATGCTGTTGATGAGAAAGGACTTAGGTGTTGACTCATTATGACTTCAATCAATTCTGTTTTTCTATAAACTAGAGCCAAAAAAAGAGAAAAAAAGGGATAAAAAAAGCAGGGTAGGCTCGTTCACTTAGTGTTGGACACAGTTTTGCCAGCCTGCCAGTTTCTTTCTTTAGAGTGTCTTTATGCACAATATATTTCATCTGAAGAGTTATCAAACCTTATCATCAGATGTATTATATAATGTATGATAATTAGGAGGTTCAAAACTGGACGTATGCAACTCGTGGTGAATGGCCGCATTCCCACGCATGTTGCTGGCATTAGTCCTTGATACAGAAGGGTCATAGAAGTGATTGCTGTTTGACATACTGTACGACCGAGACAACATGTCGCTGGACGTTGTTCGGCTGTTTGGACTTCCCCCCACTTTCAGTGGAGAATGGCCGACTTTATCAATGGCAGAGGCAGAATGAGAATAATAGGGAGGCGGGCTCTCTTTATCATGGACAGTCTTGTTGGGTGGGGGTCTAAAGCAATGTTGGTAGCCGTCTGATTTACGGAGATATTTTAAAGTCTTCTGACTCTGTTGATACCCTTCCTCCCCATCTTGAGAGATGGGTATTTGTGGCGGTAAACTAATAGTCATGTCAGTTTGCATTGAATGTTTTTGTGTTTGTCGTTCACGGAGCAATGCTTCTTGAGGATCCGAAAATTCTTGACTGGCTGATACACAGGAAGTAGATGTTGCTGCTCCACCAAAACCACCCTACAAAACAGATCAAACTTGTACCAAACAGTTGACATGCTACCTGTTATTTGTTTTTCACATTTATTCTTATTTTCAATTGGCTGTTTGTTTTGAAAGGCAATATATATTTAAACAATTCATATTTCTGTGTATAGCTTACATGGTATATTTCAACTTGTCATGTATGGCGCATACTCTAGGTAAATTTACCCTCGTGAGAAGTTCATACTGCGTATTTACCTTGTTTTTTGCATGTGTACGATACCAGAAGAAAAAAAAATGAGATGGAATCTACCCCCCCCCCTTTTTTTTTTATACAGAAGATGAAGAAAATAATACTATCAAACAATGACTGGGATTCCGATATACAAAGCCCCAGTCAGATGTGCAGCTGACAAGGATCACGAATACTCTATATGGCTGCCATCAACTCCTTTCTTTCTCCCAGAAACAGAGATGATCAGTGCATGGTTTCAGAGGACACTTGGTATCAACAACCATGACTAACTTATTTCTTTGTGAAAAGACAAAAGAATCGTTAATCAGCCTGATTAACAACATCCACATTCTTTGAAATCAGAATATGATGCACAGGGGTCTTTAAGCGAGTGCCAATAAGCCAGCATATTTAAGGAAGAGCCAATAATCTAGTGTGCCAATAAAGAATAGGTCTGTACCAAATATCAAGTCAGTGTCATTTGAGATTGAAAACAAAATGCACACAGCAATGATATTAATGTAGACCAAGCAGTATACTCCCACGCTTACAAATATTTGCTAGAGCAATGAATGCCTTGATTACAGTGAATTCTTAATCAATTCAAACCTCAGATACTTGGGATCGGGGCCTCAACTGTCGGTTTTCCACATCCCCATGGTCGCGATTCGTCCACCGGCGCAACATGCGACGAGTCGATTTACACGGGCTTGCTACACAGATCAAAATGGCCAATACCGGCATTAAAGTAATTGTCACAATGATGACCACAACTCGAGTTACTGTCGCTGTAAGAGAAAAAGAAAAATATTACAACATATTCAGGTATCACAAAAGAAGACCAAAAACAAGGGGGGAGGGGGGTGTGTTAAAACTAAATATGTAAAAGTTTTCCTGTTAATACATTTTTCTTAATCACTGAAGTGTTGTATTATATAAGAGGGAGAACACTTGAGTATTTAACATATAAAATCCTTTGATGAAAAAATCTATGCTTTGTATTTGTACACTGGGGCTTGTAAACAACAGTCTCTAACATCTTCTCTCTTTGTCATATAAAAAAATCAAACCCATCAACACCACACATTTATCACTAGACCAGACAGATTTCTTCATCCTAAGTGACTCTCTAGGTCTCTAGCTATGTAATTAATGATATTTAGTCTAGACATTGTATTCCATCCTTCGTACATTTTTCACTATACAAAAACCTAATTAAGCACAAAGACGGCTAGCCAAGCCTACAAAATTCTTCTTTATATACCTTCTCCTAGAACAAACCATTAACATCAAAATAATTTTATAGGAATGAAAATGCTCCACCATTGTTAAATATGAACGCACTACCAATTTAACCTTGCAACGAGAGATTGATGGCCAGCTGGCGAATTCTGATACTCTACAACAAAGTCAGAAAATTACTGCTGTTACATGATGAAGCTTTTGACATCTGTGTTCGTTTTTTTACGACATGACCGCAGAATGAACCCATGACCTTGACCTTCAGCTCTAAAGCAGATACGCTTCAAGTGTCAAATTCAATTTTACAATACTGTGACACAAGATCGGCTGTGCCTTAAATCAATACTTGGGCAATGACAGACGATCCCTCTTTAGTTTCATCTTAGCACTTGAGATGTAAGCTGCTCAGTGGATGTCAAGTCCAAACCAGGAACATGTCTTTCAACACTATGCAAGCCCACTGTGATGCAGGAAGATATAATGGCTCAAACTTTTCCAATATTTAACCATGTGCTCGCTAACATGTTGATGAACCTATATGCTCCATCTCTTAAAACAAAAATATTTACTTAAACATGCATGTTTTCGACAAAATTTCCCTGAACTCATATAAATAACAAGCATTACTAAATGCCTCACAGCCAATTGTTACCAGCCAAGAATGTAATATGGAGTGATTTTTTAAGAGGTCTCAGGACTGAGGTGGTGGTGATGTTGGAGGAAGGGGAGAAGGGGGAGAAATAACAGATTTAATTGACTTCCTTACTAAGGATGGTGGAGGAAAGTAATTATCGTTACATGTAATTTGTGTGGATTACCCCCCCAAAAAAAATTTTGATATCAAATAAGATGAATTGGAAATGAAAACAATTTTTTTTTTTAGACTTCAGTCAGCTCTTTGCACGTTAACCTCTTTTTATAAATTGACTAATAATATTCTATTTTACAAAGTCAACTTAATTTCTGTCACTTTTCAATGAAGTCAATTCAACTTGGGTCAAAAGAAGTCTACTACTGTATTGAATTTTATCCATCTTTCTCTTTGTTTTGCAGAACATATCCCTTGATCCTTTCATTTGGTAATCAGGGTGTCTAGACAGTGATGTGGAGTTTATGAACAATTGTGATGTAACTCTCATTTGGTCCTGTCAGTCAGGTGTGGCTGATCAATAGGATAAATTCAGCTACAGGTTAGTGTCCGACACAGTGCTAGTGTTCACACTCACAATCAATTACACCAATCACAGTGACTGCTCTATCAGACATTATCAACAGACTAATTAGCAAAGAACTAATAAATCGGAAATCATTTTTGACTTAATTGTAAGAAATAATTTCAATTAAGTATTGTTTATCTAAAAGAAATCAAATCAACAACTTTATGAATTTGTACATGTATGATTGTGTCATTAAATTAAACAATTGGATAAACAGCAAGGTTTTTAAAACTATCCGAACGAATCAAAACCAATGTCAACTAATCGAAACCAATAGTCAACTAATCAACTATTTATAACATAGACAGAAGTCCAAATAATAATTAGAATAACAATTTTATATATTATATATATATAATGCTTATATATATATACATTCTATATAAATGCTTTATGTTCCTGTGAATCAAAACTGGAGAAAAATAAGTTATGCCTCTACTTTATGCAACTAACATTGTTGTAATTAAAAATCTTTCTTTTTTTTTTTTAAACAGAAAATGTTCTAAATATTTGACTAGCCTCACTTAATTTTTCACTGCTCACCAAGCACGTTGATTGACTTAAAATGTGTTAATTTATATTATTATACTTTCATGTTAAATACTGCAATCTGATTGGTTTAGACGCAGTTGACAATCCGTTCTCTCTCCCTCGCACGCTTAGCAACGGGCCGATAGAACGAATTGTTACATGCGCGTTAATTATGCGCGTACGGTTCGCCGTAGAATTCACGTCTTTTCTATATAAAAGCAGTAAAATTTGCTATAAAAATTAAGACATTCAGTATAATAAAATAAATAGTGCCTGTTTGGGAGGGTACCAGTTGAAATTGACACCCCTCGAAAACCATTGTCAACCTCCGCTTCGCGTCGGTTGACAATGGTTTTCTCGGGGTGTCAATTTCAACTGGTACCCTCCCAAACAGGCACTATTTATATATTATTACTGTTAACGTACTGATGTACGTTAGCTTGATGTACGTTAGCTAAAAGAAACAGCCACATCGTCTCCTAAGAGAGATTGAGTCTGACATCATCATGATTATTTCGTGCAGGCCGTGATTTTTCTTAGGTCATTGTAGGTTTAGGCCAATCGATAAACGGGACATGTATATTTCAGTCCTGTCAGTTTCTACAGCTGTTCTATAAAGCTATGAATTAAGGTGGAATAACACATCATCACAAAATGGCTGACCTCTGATCGAAATGACATTTCGTTTTATTTAAAAGAATTTAATCAACGGTAATATGTAACTTACTCCATTGCTGATTGGATAAAGTGTTGGGCTTGTGATCCTTACATCCCGGGTTCGAATCCTGCAGGGGCTTTTGTTGTTACTTACTGAATTGAATTTTTTTTAGATATTCATTTTTTATCCCCAACTACAAATTTTTTTCTTATTTGACTTATGTACAGTTTATTTAATAGTATATCTTTCATAATCAAATAATTTACTGTTAATTTGAGTGACTTTTACCAGATATGTTATTCCACCGTAACTAAGTTTCCGTAACTACTGATAAATTACATTATTTATTTTAATCATATTTATCATAGAGGTTAATTACAGGCAGAATTATCATAATAAGAGGTTTTGGCAACAAAATAAACAAAATAAAATTCTAAAAAAAAAAAAAAAAAAAAAAAAAAAAAAAAATTACGGCTCGTATTGCTCTAAGCATTGATAAGTGGAGCCCTTGCTGGCCTGAATCCAGGTGAGGTACATGGCCTTCCTTTTATATACTTACTGGACGCTGTGCCTACAGAAGATTGGGGACAGTTGTTCTCATCTGTCTTGTCCTTGCAGTGATATACTTGATCACAAATCAAGCTCTTGTTTTCCAGACAGCGGGTTCCATCACAGGTAAATACACAATTATCTGAGAGAAAGAGAGAGGAGAAAAGAATAAATACCTCTGAAAGGTAAATTCCATTGCAATGTATCTTAGTTAAAAAAAACATGTATTGAAATATTACAAGTAGCACAATAGCACAACAGGGGAGAAGTAATTTATCAATCAGAACAGCTGACGGTACATGTATCTATGATCCTTGGATTACAAAGCCTATTAAATAAACACCAACTTATTATCAGTTTACCATATATGTATCTGATAATGCACACCAACGGCCTTTAGTGATGTCATAATGCATTTAATTTTCTTATTAAATTCACTATATTAATATTTTGAAATATGTATAGTCTTAAATCTGATTGTTCTGAGTTGCATGGAAATACAGTCTGCACTATATGAAAAATGTTGAGTCAAAATACTAAAGCAGAGGTTGCATAATTATAAACAATGAAAATACCAGTATATATATATATATATATGTCACTAATTTTAACAAAATGATTATTTAAAAATAAGTAATGTGGAATCATTGGAATTCGTGGTGGCTCAATTTTCGTGGTATTCGTGGGAAGCCTTCACCCACGAATTTACATCCTCGATGAAAACAAAATTTTGAAAGAGTTGGTTTTCTTCTTGAAATTAAAAAACTGATGCGTCCACGAAATTACATCCCTACAAATAAGTAAAAATCCTTCATTCCACGAAAATTGGCCCCCATGAATTTAAATGTTTTCACAATATTTAGGAATCTTATTTTTACTTTATGGGAACATATATGTAGGACTCCGAAGTGCAATGGGACTCTAAAATTCCGATGGTCACGATAAAGTTCAATGGTTCGCGTGCAGTCGCCAAAGTCCGATGATGTGACACCCCACCAAAGTCTGAAGGTTCTAATTAGACTCACAGGAGCACAAATATTATTTCCTAAATGCATATCCTTATATGTCTGTATGTGTCAATATAAAGATACATGTTAACTCTACTGATTTACGTGGAAGTCTACCGCTTTTTAACTCCGTCTCCCGCCTACTGATTTTATTACAAAATCTACCGCTTTCTTCAAAATACGTTCCTTGTTTTGCTAGATATCCATTTTGGAAGCCATTGTGGTAAAAAAACCTCGTTGGGTTTGAAATTAGCGCGCGACTTTGAATCAGAGGCACACAAACGCTTTATTAAGTCGCTTGAATGACAAGTTTTCAAGCATGTGTTTTACATTAAACGATGAAAGAAGCCACTTCCTGTGATTACATTAGTTACAAGACATGTCGATATTATCCTCGCCAAGGAAAAAGAAGCTTTGCAATTCCACACATGGCTTTAATGATGACAGAATATATTTTTTAACTTGGCCATAACAGTTAACTTGACTTCGTTTTTTGAATGCTGCATGATTTGTAATAAGCATGTAAACATCGTTTTGATATTGTAAAAGAATATACGATTTCCAACCAGTTCTTACTTCTCTTATATGTTTAATTTTGGCAACTTAACCTATTTTTCTTAACAAAGGTAATTGTTGAAGTATCTGCACTCAAATATTTTTTCCTCCAAAATTAAAAATAGCTTACCGGTAATCTATATAACGGTAAATGCATGCAAACATTTATATTTTAGTTAATATCGTTAATTACTAATCAGAAACCCTTACTACATATGTAGTACATAAAAATCTGTGCTTTGAAATATATGCGAAAAAGGCCGCACGCAATGCTACTGCTTTTTGGTTCAAAATCTACCTATTTTTCATCACTGGAGGTTAACATGTATGCTATAAACTACAGTACATTCAAACTGAATTGAGTATAAAGAGAAAAAACTCAGCTATGTTGATACCTATTTCAATCAAACAGCCCCTACCCTAAGTTCTCTACATGTAGCACATTTTAAAAGTGCAACAGGTACTTGGACACAATACAAGCACATTTTTGTTTTTGCAGTCCTCTGCTGTAAACACTTTCCTGTCACAATCATGATGAATGTTCTGCTTTTAATTTGTACTTCGCTTCAAACAGACAAAAACTGCTCCGGACTAGGACCGTTAGTCTCCTTTTTTCCTCACTTTGTCAAAAACATATTCGTCAATTATCCGAACAGCCTGCCTCTTCCATCTTGTTGATTTTGTATTGCTAGTACAACCTTTACTATGACGTGGTCATCACCTGACGTCACAAATGTTGTTATTACGTCATTGGACTTTGGCGTTTGTATTGGCAAAATACCATCGGACTTTGGCATGACCATTGGGCTTTGGAGTCTCACATATACGATATAGATGAGTATCTACCTTTTTAGCATTGTCTATTCAAGCTTTGACTGCTTATTTTTGGATATCATTGGTCCTATAACACACCAGGCTGTGCTGTTTAACAAACAGATTACTGCGCATTAGTGCAGTATGATAATATTTCTGCACAGCCAGGTCCATTTTAGGACCAATGATATTCAAAATAGGAATTCTAATATTTACTGTATAAAGGGAAATATTCGCCCCCGTTTTATTTTCGCCTTCGTTGTCAGAGACTATATATAAATCTGTGCTTTGAATTTGCGCGAAAAAGGCTGTGCACAATGCTACTGCTTTTTGGTTCTAAATCTACCTATTCTTCAACACTGGAGGTTAACATGTATAATGTATTCCTATGTAGGTGGTTTTTTTTTACCCATTCCAGGGCCCTACTGATGATAGATCAGGATACTTGTATAGCAAATTGTAGTTCTTGTCAATGAGATGATTTTAAAAAGATTTTCTCTAAATATTTTAATTATAAACTTTAAACCCTTCCTGGGTCCCCATATTGGTTCTGGGGTCATGATCTGAACAATCTAGAATCTACAATATATCAGGATGCTTGCACTTTACTATTACAAATTGGTGCATTAGTTTTCACCTTCGGTTCAGGTGAGCTAACAAAAGTATACAACACTTATAACTAACTTGATTCCATATTATTCTTTACATTTCACAAATTATATATTCCAGTTTGTTCAGAAGGGTTTTTTCTTATATTTTCCATGGAAAATTCCCCCCCCTCCTTCCCTTCAATGTGGCCAAATTATGACCCCTCTTGTTATGGTATGAATTAACCAGAACCATTTAATTACTAGGTCCTTTTATAAAAGTCTCACACAATGCAAGCCTTTCTTGATTTAAAATATTTTTGGACACCTAACCTTAACGATCTCTGATCCTCAGCAAAGTTCAATAACTCTAAATTATCCTGATTTCTTTTATTCGTACCATAAATCTTACTTTTATACAGACAATTTTAATTTAGTATTCTACTGCTAGTATAACCACCAGTCACACAACTACATGCTTGGCGTAGTGGATCAACGGAGCACTGACACTTATGTACATGTTGGTATAGAGTTCGAGCCACCGACGCACCAGTACTTTTTTAAAAACTCAACTTGTTTCTTCATTCCATTATATCCAACATAGGAAAATTTGCAATAACTTTTTAAAATGCATGGATACCCTCTAAAAATTTCATTTTATATCATTTCATTTATAAAGGTTGAAAGAAAAATATCATTCTTATGATAAAAAAAAAAAATTTTGAGGCTGAGGATCAGAGAACCTTAACGGGGCATGGTCACAATTTTGGTCAATTTTTTTTTCTGTTTTCATTTTTTACAATGCTTTAGGAATGCATTTCTAATGATCAAACGAAATTTGAAAGTCAGTCATAGAGTTATGAGCAAGATACAGGGCCCACAATTCTTTGTCATGTAAGCAAGGTTCAAGCCCTGTTTTTGTTTACATGGGTTCAATAAACCAGTAAAAAATCTTTTTCAAGCTAATTTGTCTATCTTTCTATTCATTTTAAGCAAAAATAAACAGTTCCTAACGTTTGACAAATTCATTTTAGGTCTAAAACTGAAATTTTCACTTCAACATTGATAATGTAAACAAAAGCTTTGTTTACATAGCAAAAAATTGTAACTCTGTAACTCACTTATAACTCAATGAATGACACTCAAATTTTAGTTGTCTATTAAAAATGCCTTACTGAAGGATTGTAAACATTAAAATCGGAAAAATAATTTTTTTACCAAAATCGTGACCATGCCCCTTTAATACTAAAACTTGTAGGAAAACTTTTAGAAGCCAATTTAGACCTGAGAGCACACTAAGATGTTTTTCGTACATCCTTTCTTTGGTTTAGGGGTGGGGGTGTTTAAGATGGAATGTCAATACAAAGATACTTACTGAAACTCTGGTGAAAATTTATATCCAATGTGAAACCACTTTGTTCATCCTCTACCCAGACATATATTATTTTTAACACATTGGATTTAAAATGAAAGACATGGGGGGTTTGGTAATTCTGAGATTTGCAAATCCGGCTGCCGACTAGACCATGGTGACCTTGAGTCTCGTCACTGATGGTCAGTTCTGGTGGTAAGCAGGGCAGCAGATCCTCGGGATCAGATCCCACTTGATTAAGCTGAGCGTGTGACACTGTCCCACTGACGATGGATCGGAATCCCACTAGGTCCGTGAAGTTGAGGGCGATGATGTTACTGTCAGGAGGAGCCTTGATCAGATATTCACACTTGTCATAACCTTTCTTTTGGTAGTCTAAGGACACCACATCAATCTTCTCTTTCTTAGAGTATGTGAAGCTGCAGACTGCTGAAAGGAAACATTATATTGTCAATACTTTATATGTACAGAATAAACTGCTAAGTACTAAACATTTACACCACCTTGGCAATCCTGCTAACAGATGAAGAGCAAAATATGATGTATTTTACCCACAACATCTTACAGCATCCATTTTATCAACAATGAAATTTCCTCAATAGAAGCATTGTTTCATTGTAGTGAAGTCATCCTCAATTTAGTACATGTATTAAGAAAAATAAATGAGTAATCAAACTTGTATTTAAACTGATCAGTTTTAGCCCTAATTCAGTAAACTAGCAGCATAAGCTTCAAGGTGGTATTGGACAGCTCCATTTTGTAAGATTCCATTTTTCAAGTAAGTTTAGTGACAATTAATCTTCTCTTGGGTTCTAGAGAAGATGATTTTTTAGCAACCACTACTATAAAATTTTTACATTTCCTTTATCATATCCCCTTGTTCAAGTGCCACAAAGGCACATCCCTACTTTTAGCATAAATGAAAGCCCCTGGGCCAAGGATATATACTCTAGATCTAATAAATCATAAATTTGACAAAAATTGGCCAATGGGTTCTTTAGATTATGGCCTACATTCTAAAAATTTTACACACACTGCACTCACACAGATATTTTGTCCTGTTTTTATCCCACCTATACCTATGGTTTTTAAAATACAGTACAAATAAAAAATATATAAAAATACATTTAAATTTACAACAAACAATTCAGGCAATCCGAGATTAGTGCCTTTGTCGCCAAACAGGCGAGACCAAATTCAAACCAATGTCAAAACTGCACAGGTAGTTTGATTATTCTTTTTTTCCTGCCCTTTATGCACTAAATTTCTTATCTTGCACCATTGAAGTAGTTTACACTAAACCTAAATGACAGAGACAGATTAATAAATCAATATTAGAGACAATCAAGATATATTTACATCTACTGAGTATGATTCCTGCTATTTCTTACGGAAACTTAAGTTAATTCATAGCTCTAAAGAAACAAACCGGACACATATCGACATGCCCCGTTTGGTCGAAACCTACAGCGACCTAAGAAAAATCACAGACTGCACGAAATAATCATGATGATGTCAGACTAAAATTCCCTTAGGAGACGATTTGGTTGTTTCTTTTATTTAACGTACCGATGTACATTAACAGTAATTTAGTTAATGTAACTTACTTTTTTACAATCAGTATATTAATTTGTTAAAAGAAAGATGTAAATATAAACAATAAAATGCTTTCTTTGATGTTGCATGTGGGTTATGAAGGTAGCGATCATTGCAAACACACATTATCATTGTTTTTGCTTTATTGGTTATAAAGGTAACGAGTATCTAAATTAAGATATAAGGCCCTATTTTCAAATGACCTAACCATTTTATTTTAAGAAACAGTGGTATCTAATAATAATACTCTTAATAAGATATGGCCCCCTTTTCAAATGAAATATTACCATTTTATTTTAAGAAACAGAGGTACATGTATAAAGGGAAAACAAAATTTGGAAATATTTTACTTTATATACCTACTTATGAAAAGAAATAATTTTCCACATCATAATACAACAACTTAAATGTCTCCATTTATTTCCAACTAAAAAAACTGTTTTGAATAACTCCGCCTAAAATTAGTCTTGTCATTCTATTTTTGGATTATCAACAACAATAGAGACGATGTACATGTATTGAGATAATTCAGGTAGTCAAAAATACAATGTACATGTATTGAGATAATTCAGGTAGTCAAAAATACAATGTACATGTATTGAGATAATTCAGGTAGTCAAAAATACAATGTACATGTATTGAGATAATTCAGGTAGTCAAAAATACAATGTACATGTATTGAGATAATTCAGGTAGTCAAAAATACAATCATATCAATTGACTCTGATCCAAATATTTCGACATTTGTAACAAATCACACAAATTACAAATAAGAGATACAGGCAGGTCTAATTTACTGTTTCTTCCCGCGATCATATGCATTTGTGTAGAAAACGCAATGTCTTAAATTGTTTAAAAAAAAACAATTAACCAATAGACAAAAACTTGTGTGCCTAAATTACAGACCCTGAAACGTGCTACTACACCAGTTGCACGGTTCGGTTCGGTACACTTTTTGAACGGTACGGTTCCCTTTGTGAACGGTACGGTTGTTTTGTGAACAGTACAGTTCGTTTTGTGAACAGTACGGTTCGCTTCTTGCATAGTACCCTTTGCTAAAAACAGCTGCACGCTTTGTGAACAGTTTGCGCGCTTTAATAATGAGGTAGGCGTTGCCTGAACACTTTGATTTTTCTCGATATAATTGTGTTTAGTTTTTGTCCGATTGACTCCAGAATATTGAATATATGATATATTACATATGTGTTTCAATCTAATTAAAATCAGAACTTCCTTCCGTTCCCCCATTTTTGATACGTTTCGTGAAATGTATACTCCTAGAAAACCAGGAAGTGGAGGGTAGTTTTAATTTTGATTTAATCTGTTATTAT
>CM035814.1:66300376-66302876 GCA_020458035.1 Magallana ariakensis | reverse complement strand
GCCAGAGTGGGCAGTTGAAGATCAGGCAATAAATAAATGATCATACTTAATTAAAATGATAATGGTTCATAAAGGTATATTTACATCTACCGAGTATGATTCCCTCCATTTCTTACGGAAACTTATAGTTAATTCATAGCTCTATAGAACAGTTGTAGAAACTGACAGGACTTAAATCGACACACCCTGTTTATCGATTGGTCGAAACCTACAGCGACCTAAGAAAAATCACAGACTGCACGAAATAATCATGATGATGTCAGACTAAAATTCCCATAGGAGACATTTGGCTGTTTCTTTTAGCTAACGTACTGATGAACATTAACAATAATTTAGTGAATTTAACTTACTTTTGACAATAAATATTTTAATTTGTTAAAAGAAAGATGTAAATATAAACAATAAAATGCTTTCTTTGATGATTCATGCGGGTAGCGATCATTGCAGAAAAAAATTACATACTGTGGATTCCTTATTTTATGCGAGTTCTTATTTCCGCAATTCAACTGTTTTGCATCAAATCCCGGGAATATAAAATCGCAAACACCAAATTTTTTATCATAGTTTAATTTACTTTACATCTAAAAAATAAAAGCGAGATTACATATTCGCGAGATGTGCTTCTCACGATTTTACGCGGATATTAATTCCTCAAGTATAATTAGGAATTTACAGCATTTTTTCTGCAATGTCGCCACCCTTCATATCCCGCATGAATCACCGAAGAAGGCATTTTATTGTTTAAATAAACATAATGAAGTCTTAAATGGTATCAGAAATGGAATAACCCAACTACCTACATTATTAGGTGCATCAAAAGTATAAAAAAAAATACATCATGTATATGAAAAATTTCAGCAGTAAAGATCTACTGACTACTGTTATCCCACTTTCTGCTCCCGACTTTTTACAGAAATGGCAACCATCTGAGAAAATTAAATTTCATAGATTTTTTTTTTAATATCGAACATTCTGATCTCTTATTTTTTTTCCAAAATATTCCTCAATTGTTTTGTATGATTGCTATACATTCAATTTCCAATCCTGGAAATGAAAATTTTTCCTCAGCTAGCTGTTTCAATATCTATTGTCAGAAATAGGAGATAATTAAGATTGCAGGTGTAAAATCGTAAAAAATCACTGGATCAAACTCTTGGAAAGTCTGGACTTGATAATTCTACATCTACAGTAGACATGTCAATTGTTTTCTTTGAAAAAAAAAACCCAGTTGTCATTCATATACTAATAAAAGAATCAATCACATCCTCCTGATTGGTTAGGAGAGAAAACTGACTGTATGACCCTGGATGCAGTCACCTGTAGAAACAGAATACATCAATGAACATGCACTCCAATCCATTGTTTATTCCTGTCTAATCTATAGGGATAAACCACAACTTTAAAAAGCCAAAAAACAAAATAGAAACCAAACCAAACTGGGCTATCATTCAGACGTATAGACTTGAGGGAACAACTTGTTAAATCGAATGTTCCACAAAATTGCTGGTCAATGTATGACTACCACCACCAACTAATCACCTGTCTATACACATTCGAACATTTCCCTGTTTTATCATCTATTTTTTTTTAATCTACGGTACTTTTTTTTTTTTTGGGAGGGGGGGTTAAAGATTCAAGATTTTAAGATTCAATTCAAATTCATCTGATGTACAGACTGGTTTTTATCGGATTGCCTGTCAAGGACCTCTCACACAATCTCTTGCTAAAATGTGCTAAAAATTCACACAATAAAATTTTTTCGAATTTCTCTTACAATGTACCATACACCTTATAACTACACCACATCTTCAATTTGATTAATGTTTTTTAAATGATGGCTTTCAGTGTTCAAAACTATGTAATAGAAATAAATAAAGAAAGAAAGAAAGGAATGAGGCATATACATTTATCATAATAAATACCATTTTGCTGCTGCACTGCCTATTTTGCTGAAAGTTTACGAAGACATAAATTTAACAGCCTATCTAATGCATTTAAGGAATGAATAGTCTAACATATTCTCCTATACTCCCACCCCCTGTATGTGAGACATGAATTCAATACTGAAACAAAGACCTTCACACAAAAAAATACATCGTTGATAAGAAACAAGATGACTGCGTTTTATTTCATTTACCTGTGCAGTTAACCTCCTACACTCAAAACAGAATTATAAGTCTTCAGTACAATCTCCCAGAATATTCACTGCTCCGTGAAATCAGCTGTTTTATGCATATCATAAAAAACAAGTGTTCTACATGCAAATTAGTTTTTCAATATCATCCAAGTGTGCTTCACTTATGCAAATTACTGCAGCGATATGTCTGGTTCAGTACAGTGAAGCAAATTCAACCAAAAAATGTCAGAAATGATGATTGAAAAAAAAAATACCCTGTACAGATCGAGCATTTGATATGTATTTGTACATGTGAGGTCACCAGGTCAAAGTTAGCAGACAGGTCAATAACTGTAGGCTGATTCCATTTTGTTGAAGTAGGGA